>JALAZF010000026.1:10000000-10500000 GCA_022829125.1 Lathyrus tuberosus | reverse complement strand
GTAAAATCATTGTAAAATGAAATCTGACTTCAACGGGGTGCATGGTGACGAAATTTGGGTATTACGAGGGGGTTTTAAAAAAAAATCTTTTACAGGGGGTTAAAGTGAAACTTGCTAATATTATAGGTGGTGTTATGTATTTAACTATATATATATATATATATATATATATATATATATATATATATATATATATATATATATATATATATATATATATATACTAGTAAAACACCCGTGCTCCTGCACGGGTAAATTTTTTATGAAGTAGAAAATATATTTAGATGAAATGAATTATTTAATTGCACATTTTAAAATAAATGTAATTACTAATCAAAATAAAATTGATACTACACTGATAGTGACCCGTAAGATCTAGTAATAAACATTTGTAATTAGAAAAAAATAATTAACTTGATATTATAAATTATTATGAATACTAATTAATTTCAATTCAAATATGTTAATGTGGTACTCATATAACATGGCATAGTGCAACTGCAACCAAATCAAATCATCTAGCATTCAAGAACACCATTGTTTTCCATCAAGCTTGGCCAGCTGCAACCAGTAGACCATCCCAAAACACCCGGTATTTGATCTACTCTAGAGCAAGCATTCACCTGAGGAACATATTAGTTGTGTAAGTTGACCGTTAACACATTCAATGAAACAATGATCACGAAGTAAGAATCAAGTAAAACCAGGGTTAGAGATGATACAGTACCAAATTTTCTAAATTCCCTTCTACATGAAATAGCATAACAGAAAGTTATTCTTTAATATCATAGTTGTAATCCCAACAGAAATAATAATTTACATATGGAACAAATGAGGTATTCATGAAGAACTAATGATCATATAAGTAGTTATGTTGACAATATCATTGAACTATGGTATAATACATGGTGCATGGAATAAAAAATTAAGGTGTACAAAAGTATCAAAAGGAGAAGCCACCTAAAAATTGAATATTTACATTGGCTGCATTAATGACAGAACAACACCTAATATACCATCAGGACACAATACATTTACACAAGCATATTGAATGATATTGTTGAAAGTAGATAATGGTTGTATGTAAATTTTGTGTAAATTCATAATAGTTTCATCCTATTATTCATTATGTCTAGTGCCTACTAAGAAAGTGTGATTTGAACAATGGCTTCTAAAAACTAACCTTTAGGTACATACAACCTTACAATCTGAACAGAGGAGCTTGCAATGCTACCACTATGTTTGTTCTATTGTTATCTGTTAGTTTTTAAGAACAACAGAGTCGAATCGATTTTGCTCCTGGACTATACCATTGTGTCGAAGGTTTCGCTGCTAGTAAATCCAAGATCAGTCTTCGATAATATGAGTTGTGTAGAAATGTATTGCATTAATGTGTTATAGTTTTAGGATAGTTAGAGGACTGAACTGCAATTTTGAATAGATTATAATATTTACAAATGAGTTCCTCAATATTGTAACTTGAATGGAATTAATCTAGTTAGGATCAAAATTGTTTAGTTGGAAATTGCTATTGGATATAGTTTTTTAGTAGAGAAGGTATAATTTGTATTAAATGATCTATAGGTACTAACATAACCGTGACAGCTAGTTTGAATACACAATAAACATGTTGATGACATGCAGGATAAGGTAGTGCCATCATCTATCGATTTAGCATTAATATAGGAAGTGTAATGGCAGAGAAAAAAAGCATTTAATAGTAGTTGCTACAAAAAGATGTCAAAAAATTGTTGACATGTCTGACAAAATAATAAAGCTAAAGTACCTTTTTAATATTATCAAATTTGAGGACATTGGATGCTGCGATGGCTTCATAACTTGCTGGAGAATAGAGTAGGTACATTTAATGAAGAAATGACCAGAGCCTGACATAATCCACAAAATCTGCAATGCAACGGGATCAATTCAGTTGGATGTACTATGTAAGTGGTATAAGCTCATGCTTAATTTTAGAAATCATCCGTTTGAACTGCTTCAAACAGCTGCACTATGACATGAACAAAGGTTTCGTAAACTTTGTATGTTGTTTAATGAATCAAAACTTTATCTATTGTTTATAAACTACACTATGACAGCTGCACTTTTTTAATATTAAAACTTTAAAATATAAACTTTAAAAACTTTAAAAATGGAATAGTTCCAGTAGGTAAATGTTATTCATTGATGCTAAGCTGAACATTTTTAAAACTGAATTAAGTTCCAGTAGGTGTATTTAGAAAGCATTGTCATAAAGAATAAATGGCCAGGAGAAGTTAATTTTTTCCACTAAGAAGAAAGTGGTACCTTTAACGGGATATATCCAAATATAGTGATAGCCACTTAACACAATCAACCATGGAATATATGTATGCACTACTTTTCTGCTAGATGTATTAAATGGCAATAAGTATAAGTATTATGTAAAAACACGTATCTATATAATATAAAAACATGGATCTTTTCCCATACACTATAAGTATTATATAAAAACATATTTCAATGGATAGGTTATATAATAAGAGATTAGAAAGTATTGTCCTAATGGTTAGCATTAAAAAAATGCTATAGCAGTATGAAATCGCTATTGAATTGCTATTGAATTGATAGTGAATTGCAGTAGAAAGCATTGTCCTAAAGCTGAGTCATTACTAAGCAATAATAAAGGTATCAACATTTATAGAAATTCCTATTGAATTGCAATGCGCTGCAGTTCTATCATTAATCTATTGGAAATTGATATTGAAATGCGCTGCAGTTCAACTATCATTAATCTATAGGAAATTGCCATTGAATTCCAGTGCAACAGCAAAATCACATCCAATAGGAAAATCCTACGAATAGATATGAGGTTGTGGTAAACCATGTTGTCAAAGATAAAGGTATTTTGCAGACAGACTTAAAAAAGATGTTATAATTTCCAATGAAATGAACAAACAACATAATGAAGGACCTATTACATTAAATATGGAAGCCTCAGTGCAAAACAAATAATCCAAGCACAATAAGTTAAACTTGTCAAGAAAATGATAGTTGCATTACGACACTCTAATAAAATATTATGGCTCAGGGTTTGGAATCCTTCCTTACATATTTGATGTCAACAACTTGCATAATCAAAACTCAGAAAAACAAATCAAGCAATTACATAGCCTAAATAGTTCGACAAATCAGGGGGAAAATGCATACAATTGACATTGAACTTTAACTACGGAATAACAGCAGATGATGAATTAGATTGAAGTGTTACCAAATGTCGAGTTATTGTCGGAGAAAGGTCGTAGTGTTGCTGCTACTGCTGCATGAATGCTTGAGGATGCTTTGAACACCCGTCTTGTCATTCCAAGGACTTCACCCTAGTTTGATAAAACACATAAATTAGTAGAAACCTACATATTATCACATCTAATGAAACCTTATTCTAGGAAATAGAAAGAAATACCTCCACCATTAAACTACAACAGCAGACATCATAGCAAACAAATGACTTGTAGAAAATATGGTAGGGGAACATAAAGACATACAATCGTATCTCATTCCGATGCCAATATCTATATGACTGAAAAGAACTTATGTTACCTTGGCAACCAAAGTCTGAACACCAGGATACTTTACATCCCACCTAAATTCAGTCATTTACCATCCAGTTCCACCCATGGCGTCGCCATTTCTACCGAGGTAATGCAAGTAATATTGGTTGTTAGAGGCTTGATACAACCATGCAGCAGGCCAGAGCAATTCATCCTGTTCATACAATTACCACCATTCAATTTCGAATATACACATTGTTCATTTCAAATTTTCAAATGTAAAGTTTTTATATTGATCCACAATTGAATTCAACCAGAAAATCTTACATTATAGCCACTGATAGATTTATAGTACTTCTGTGCAACCGTGATGCTGCTGTCATATTTGCCTATATTTATCCGCAAAATCAAACAACTGCAATTTATCAAAACCAAAGACAACATTAAATTTTAATTACATTCATAAACATTAGTACTATTTGACCCTCACATTTACAAATCATAGGTCATGTTTATTGACATACCTGCTGAGCATTTTTCATCACAAGTCTGCCAACCGCATTTTTCATCATAGAGGGTATCATTGTCCTGGCTTGGAGTAACACCACATTGTTTTCCATTAATCTGAAATTGCAGCCATGAAAACATGTGATTTAATATAATAATAGTCTTAAGTCTGCTCGATAAATTGAGAAGTTAAAGATTACCACTAGATTTCTAAGCTCTTCACACAAGAACCTTCACAAGAGTTATTCATACAAGAAGTGATCTGAGCTCTTCACACAAAAACAGAGTTAAAGTCATTGAAGAACCATTGATTAACCATGTAAATCACAGACTTGAAAAGATGTATGAACTACAAAACTAATAACATGGACATACCTTTCTTTAAGCTGAGAAGTCAATAAATCAAAGAAACTGAAAAAAAATACAATACGAATATAGAATTAAAAATTCATTTATAATGAACAACAAATGTGTTATGAACAAAAGGGTAAAGGGAAAAGAAGGGTTTGTTAGAAAAGGGTAAAGGGAAGAGAATACCATAAACCCTAAATTTGAAACGAATTGGAATCTCTTTCAGTGCTTAATCCTTTTGCATACCTTCATCGACATAATGCTTATTCTCCTTCACTGTTCTCGGTTCCGCCGCGTAGTTTATTAGGGTTTGAGGGTAGCGGCGTTAGGGTTTGAGGGAAAATGAGAGAACAGGAGAGACAGAGAGAGAAGAGAGAAAATGGTAGACGAGAAAGAGAGAATGTGACTGAAATTTTTTAGGGTTTTCATGGGTGAAAGAGAGAACATTGAGAGAGAAAGGGGTCAGACGAGAAAGAGGGAGAAATGGAGAGGGAATAGTATTTTTTGAATTCGGGACCAATGGGAATTCAGCACATGGCAGTCAATTGTGAGAAGGAAGCTATGAATTGTGTCTATTTTGCTAGTTACAAAAACAACCTTTTAGTAGTGTAAAAAAAATTTGGTGGAAGGGAATAATTGACAATGCAAGGAACTTTATTGTAATGGGTAGATAGTATATATATATATATATATATATATATATATATATATATATATATATATATATATATATATATATAGGAAATGACGACATTTTAGGTAACGAGTTTTTAAACACAATTTGAATACTCTTTATTTTTTCACCGTAGCGTCTGTATCATACTCTAATTCTGGTTCCTGAACAGAACAGTGGGGGCGTTTATGGGAAACAACATATGATTCTCGCATTCTCGCGACTCTGTACCTCTGTGTTAAATTTTTGAACGTAAAGTTCTCTTTGAGGTTTGAACGAAAAATCAAGAAGATCACGCACAATATTCGGTTACATCCGATCAATTCAATTCTCACAACCTTTTGCAATCTATCAATTTTTCGGATCTTCAATCATATGTATATCTAACTTCTTTGATTTATGGAAATGACTGGATCTAGAGCTACTCGTTCCACCACTATACGCGAAGCCGCTCTAGCCACTGCTAGTGCGACACCGACAATTGGAAATCAATGAAACACAACCCACCTTCCTCCAGGCGAGATGAATCTCGACGTCAAAGTTCCTCCACATCCAGATTTGGTCCTACCTCCTCCAGGAACGAGAATTGTTCAAACGCTGCAACTTGGAGTTTTGACTACGTTACTCGCTGAGCAACCTGAGATACAACACGACTTCAGTACTCTCGAAGGGAACCCTTTTTATGTTTCTTTAGAAAATTAGGACATTCAACTTTGATGTGACCAAATCCTTCACAATGATGACATTGAACTCCTTTTCCTTTGTTAGATTTGTCTTCATATTTGTTCTAGATGGATGACCCCCTGTCTTGGACATTTGTCCTCCATTGTCTGACCAACCCACTCAAGCATTTGTTGAACTTTCTTCTAATAAGTGTTATAGAATCTGACAGGCTTTCACCTTGACCTTCATCTTATTCAGTGTTTGATATAAAGGCTATGCTTTTGTTCATCTTTTATTATTTTCCATTTATAGCCACTTCAAATGTTTGGAAAGACCCAGCGAGTTCATCAAACTTTAAGGTGTTTAAATATTGAGTTTCTTCAATAGCATTTACCTTCATGTCAAATTTCTTGGGTAATGATCTAAGGATTTTTCTAACCAACTTCTCTTCTGGCATCTTTTATCCCAAGGCAAATGAGTTGTTGGCAATGTCTCTAAGTCTGATGTTAAAATTAGATATATATTCATCTTCATCCATTTTCAGATTCTAAAAATTTGTAGTGAGGAGCCGCAGCCTTGACATCCTAACCTTGGATGTGCCTTCATGGGAAGGTTTGAGAATCTCCCAAGTATTTTGGCTTCAGTGCATGTGTTGATCAATCTAAACAAGTTCTTGTCAACACCATTGAAAATAGAATTCAAATCCTTGAAGTTTCAAGAGCTTCATTATCTTCTGTATCAGTCCATTCAGCTTCAGGTTTCAAACTTGTTGTACCATCTTGAGAAGTAATCACAAGATGTTTCCACATTTTAATTACAATCTTCCAAGTTTTGTTGACTATGGATTTGAGAAAGGAAGCAATTTTAGCTTTCCAATAGTCATAATTGGTGACATCAAAAATATGTGCTCTGTTAATAGACCATCCATCCTTTGTGTTGTCTACATGAATAGAAAATATCTACTATGCAGCTCACCCAAGCAGAACATGGTGCCTGCTCTGATACAAATTGAAATTTTGTTCCTGAAGTGACAAATGTTGGGATAACTAGTCCAACTTCTTAAACCAGTATGACAACAATATAACAGCAAAAACAAAATGCAAAAACCAATAAAATAACATAAGAGATTGGTAATCCAATTCGGTGAAACCACACCTACATTTGGGGGGCACTCTATCCAAGAAATGAAATTCACTATTGTGAATTAATACAATTAGTCTTATAGGAACATCAACTCCATGATGTTCGATGCCTCTTCCTAATCCTAATGACTTTCTATTTAAGACCCCCCCTAAATATGACACTACTACAAATAATACATTTCATGACGAAGCTTTCATCTCAACTATTGAAAAACCGAGGTCAAATGACCTGAAACACACCAGTTATTCATTTAAAAAAAACTTAATCTTTTACCTCGGTTTTTCCCAAAACCGACATAATAAGTTGCTCAGGGTTTGAGCTTCGATTCCCAGCTCTTGAAATTTTATGTTTTATTTAGAAATAAAAAGGCACCTTTATTTTTTTTTATAGATTTTACATCAGATATGTTCCCTCAGTTTTTAAGAAAACCGAGATAAAAACTCTACAAACAATTTTTTATTCCTTCAGATTTAATGTTAATTTTCATTCACTTTTTGTGCCCTAGCTAGCGAATGAAACTGAAACACTATTCTTCTCCAGCAAATGAAACTGAAACACCATTATTATCCTAGGAGGAAGGAAGCTCGAACCTCAAACCAACATTTTTCTTTGAGTCTCTCATCACATTTCCGGTATGTACAAATTCTCCATTATTGTTGTTATTTTTTGTTGTTATTGTTGTTTTTGTTGTTGTTGTTGTTGTTGGTGTTGTGGTCGTTGTTGATGTTGTTATCGTCATTATTGTTATTATTATGGTTTTTGGGAATTATACGGTTCATTTTTGTTGGTTGTGTACTATTTTTATTTTGTTTTCAGAAGCTGTATGTGATTATGGATCGTAGTTGGATGAAAGTCAATAAATTAAGTAAAGAGTATGAGAATTGAGTGATTCCCTTTCTTGAATTCGCGGAAAAAAAACCTTCCTAACGATAAGGGGATTTTTTGGTGTTGTCGTAACCCGAAATTTGACCTCCCCTTTTGCCTTTTGCAAAAGCATGTGCATTCGCATTGCTGGCATACGCACTCGCACGCTTTTTCTCTATGTTTTTGTTGCAGGAATATTCAGGTTTTCTAAACCCGGTTAATCACATCCTCACAAAGTCATCACATCATCAATACAAGCATAAAACAAGGGTTTCTATGCATATTCATCAAAGCAAGAGGGCAAAAATCGGAACCGTGGTCACAACACCATTTTTCAAGCAAAATTGGGGAATTTTGGCCTGGTTAATCGATTAACCATTTGCAGTGCAAATGGGTTAATCGATTAACCCATGTAAAAAAATCAAAATCTGTTGCATTCTCAGGACAGTAACTCTGCATTTTTTTTCTTTTGGGGTTCAATTTGGTTCTAGCAGTATATGGAACGTTCTAGACATCTCTAGACATTTCAAGACCATTCAAGACACTCCACTTACATTTACTCCAATGCATCACTTTGAATTAAATGCACCATGTTCCTTAACTTCCAAGCATGTGAGCCATTGATCTAGACTTGCATTGGGATTGCTCCACTGAGTTAACTACTTAACTAACTGAGTTAACTGCTGACTCGGTGAGTCAAGTGTAACTAACTCCCAACCTAGCTCCAAAGCACATTCCAAACCAATCACACTCCATACCTAGCCTCTATATAAACAAAGTTTCACCATTTCACAAAGGATCGACAATCATTTTCACAATTTTTCACTCTCTTCTCCCTCAATTCTCTCACATTCTCTCTGAAATTTTCTGCAACTTCTTCATCTTCATCTCCATTTTCTTCCCAAACCTCACTATAGCTCCTTTTCACCATTGAAGAATAATCACGTTCACATTGGAAGTGATTATTTCTTGAGCTTAACCTTCATCACCTTGCCACTCTACTTGATTCTCTGGAGTTTTATTAGCTTTTGATTCATCACAAATGATTGCTTCAAGATTCTATGGTGTGAATTTGCGTTTTGGAGATTTCGTCGCAATTTGTATGGTTTCGATACGATTCGACTACAATTGAAGATTCCTCTGGTTTTCTTTGATTATCTTCATCGAGATTCATTTGCAACAACATCCAAAGCACATCTCAGCCTTGTAGGTTGGTCCTTCCTAACTTGTTTTACTGTTTTGAACGTTTTCATATCATTTGCGATGTAGTTTCGATACTTTTTGTGTGTGAATTGATTATGCCATTACTTGATCCATGATCTTGATGAGTTAATTGATTCCATTGCTGATCATTTGCTGTTATTTGACTAGATTTTTGTGCATAATTGTTTGCCCTAGCGTAGAAGTGATTGCACAATCAATAAGTGGCCAAAAATGCTTTTGGAAAATCAAATTTCAGCCACTGCTTCAGTGTTAATCGATTAACACTTTGCAGTGCAAAAGTGTTAATCGATTAACACTCTGTTTTTCAGTTTTTTGTTGTTTGCAAGTGTTAATCAATTAACACTGCTTCAGATTGACATTTTCATGCTTTTTAAAGTGTGTTTGCTATGTTTAACCCATTCAATTTCCATGGATTGATAGGATTGATTTTTATGGATGTTTTATGAGTCATTTAACTTCTGTTTGAAGCATGCTCATGAACTTTCGATGCACGATTTCGATTATGCAATTGTTCACATTCTTGGCATTGTATGAACATGGCCATTCTTGCACTTTCTTTGATTACATGATAATATGATTTTTAATGCATACTAAATGTCATTTGGTACTGTTTTGCACTTTCATTCATGTTTTGCATTAAGCTTGTTCTTCAAGGAATGAACTTAATCTTGTACAATCAATAATCCACACTTTTGCTTTAATGATTTTTCATCTCTTTGGAAAATAATTAGCACATCAATATCCCTTTGATTGATTAATCGAAACCTTGTTTCGATTAGTTGATCCTTCCTTTGCTTTTCTCTTTAGGCTTCCTTTAGAGTCTTCTTTCTCTTTCTCCCCTGTCGAACCGGAGATTCGCACGACGCACTGGAGCACTGTACAAATTGGCGCTGTTACATTGTCCGTTTTAATTTCCATACTATACTTTGGTTCTAGAGAAGGGATGAGAGTGGAGAATTCCTACACTCATCTTGATTATTTTGGGTAGGGGACGAATGACCCTGTGCCTAGAATAATCATCTCTATCTCCAGACTGTAGTGTATTTCAAATCCCAGTCGAGTCGATCTTGATCACTCTTGCACCTTTCAATCGCTCTTTTGATCAATCACCATTTTCTTGGTTAAAGATCTTTGTCACCCTAGGTTAGCAACCTCCTTTTGGTTCAACACCTTGTCTTCTGATCAACAATTGTTCATTGATTCCCTATCAGAGTCACGATCATTGGTCCCTTTTGGTTAATCACAGTCAAACTGTTAAAACCAATTCTCTTTTTCCCCTGCAGTCGCAATCTTTTTCTTCAGTTGAACACATTCTTCCTGTTAAACACCGAAACCCTTGCGGAGTTTACAACCTTCTCCTGGTTCCTCTCCCTTTGCTTGGTTAACCATTGTCTGTCAGTTAAAACACCGATTTGAACTTCTTCTCAGTTAACCACAGTCTATCTGTTAACATACTGAGTTTCTCTTAGGATCACCTTCTTTTAGTTAATCACCCATTTCTCAGTTAACCACAACCCGTCTGTTAACTTACTGAGCTCATTTTGAGTTAATCACATTCTGTTGGTTAATCACTCATTCTTTTTGGTCAAACACAGTCCTTCTGTTAAAACCAATACCCCTGTGAGTTAGTAACCTTCTCTTGGTTCAAATACTCACACCCTTGGGTTAGTAACCTTCTTTGGTTCAAATACTTTTTTTTCGTTGGTCAAGTACTGCTTGTTCAGTTAGTACCAACATCTCCAGTGGGTCACAACCTTCGCTTGGTTCTACACCCGTTCTTTTGGTTGATCACAGTCTATTTGTTAAAACCTTTCTCCCCGCAGAGCTGCAATCTTTTATTCCTCGGTTAACCGCTGTTTATCAGTTAATATACTGAGGTCTCTTCAGAGTCAAACACCTTCTCTTGGTTCAGTACTCTCTCCTTTTGGTTCATCACAACCTGTCTGTTGACACCAATCCCTTTCTTCCCCACAGAGTCTTACCCCCTTTCTTCGGTTAACCACTGCCAGTCAGTTAATATATCAAATCCTTTTTCTTTTGGTTTCAACACCATCCCTTTTGTTTGGTCCCCAGTAGGGTCGCTAACCCTATGATTCCCAACAGAATCACCTTGTTCTCTTACTCCCCAGTGGAGTACCTATTATCCTTTTGTTTTTTTTATCTTTTTGGTTTTGACACCATTCTTGCACTTTATCCTCATCTCAGTTACTATCTTGCCTTTGCCCTTCTTTCTTGGTTCTAGCACCAGTCCTTTTGCTTCCCCAGCGGATTTTTCTCTAACTCTTTTGCTCTTGGTTTTGACACCACTTCCTTTCTTCTGTCTTTGTTCCCCGACCTACGTAGGCTATGAATTCCTCATTGCACCATGAGGATACGTTGGCATAAGATTGCGAGATCTTGGCGAGCCACCTTCTTGCATCCCATTTCTCTTTCCCAGGTTCCATGAACTACGACGCTCTGATTTCCTCATTGCACTATGAGGGTACGTAGGCACGAGGACCCTAGTCCTCCACGAGCACTTTCTTTTCTTTTTCTTTCTTTCTTTCTCTTTCTTTTCTCTCTCATTTTCTTTTATCTAGAAGGCTTTAGATAGATAACCCATCCAAGCCTAGAAGCAAGCGAAATGGTTCCCGTCGAGTACGACGGATGCGTAAGGTGCTAGTACCTTCCTTTCGCATAACTGACCCCCTAACCTATTTCTCTTCCCCTTTGGGTTTTATTGATATTTTCCCTGTCCTCTGGGACTAAATAAAGTTCGGTGGCGACTATGTTGTATCTTTGAGTGTGCGATTCACTCAGGTATAATCCCGCTAGCTTCAGCTGGCGACTCTGCTGGGGAGTCCTTGCTCTTGCAAGTTGGAGTTTTGCCTAGTTTTGTTTGCTTTCTTGCTTGTTTGGGTGTTTATCTTTTGCGCTTTACTCGCTTTATTTTATTTAGCTTTATGTTTATTTACTGCTTTGAATATTCATATGCTCCATATTCTGGATATCTGCTATATTTTCTGCTGTTGTTGGGATGGGTAGATATTATTGGAGAGAAAAGTCCTAACACTGGGCTTGAGCATGCTCATAGGCTAGAACGTGGATAGTCGCGAGGCCTGCGTTTTGCCCGTTAGGTTACCACGAGAGCCACATCCCAGATTGTGATTCGCTTGAGAATACTTCCGTCCTACGAGAATTCGCTACGGCGGGGGGTTTTCAATCCGAGTCCTATGGTTTGGGCGGCCTTTCTAGGGACCACCTTGTTGTGTCTAGATCACATCTGTGAGCGGGATATGGGTTTTTGCAGAAAAATAAGCCTCTTCATACCTTTGTTCTCTCACGCACAATCAGATTTTTGCACCGATACAGAATTGTATATGCAGATTTCCAGACTGTTCAGATTTGATTATTCAGATTGTGTTGGCTTCTTGTTCTTGTGTTGCATATCATTTCATCATGTAAATTAATTTTTGCATGTGCATTTCTAGGTAATTCGAAGGCTTATTCTTTGTTGACATTATTATAGAGATGAGTACTAGATGCCGAGGTATCTTTAGCTACAAGTTTGTGAAGCCTAAGCTGAAAACTTTGAGAGGTTTAGTGTAATACCCCAAATTTTGACCACTTAGATTTCCCATCATTGTGAAAATCATCATCACAATATGGATGTACCTTTATGCTTCATCAGTCTCCCCAAAGATGGGTGAGCATCCACTAGAATCAAAATTAGGGTTTCAAGCCCTCTCTGAGTGCTTAGACAAATGATCAATCAAGAAATGACATGATCTTCAACTTGTCTAATCTCTTAAACATCCACAATAGATCAAAAAGGACTCCCACTTCAAGGATTAAGCACAAAGCTGCTCCCTTCTAGGTGGATCAAGTCTCAAGATCGACAGTGTCACCAAATTAGGGTTTTGGTCGACCAGGGCCTCCAGATGGAAATTTTCATCTGGGCACAAGCCAATGATCCAAAACATGACCTAATATTGTTCATGGAACCTCATGAACCCATGCATCAAGTCAATTTTGCCTCAGGGGATGCATTCATCAAAAATCAGGAATTAGGGTTTCTTGACCTAATTCACCCCTAAGTTGACTTTTGGGACAAACCATGAGCCAAGACCTCAAGAGATGATTTGAGGGTCTTTAATATACTATATTGATCCATTTGGAACAATGGATTGATCCAAGAAGTTTGAGCAACAAGTCTCAATTTCATCTGCACCACAATTAGGGTTTTAAGAGAAAAGTCAACTGTAACTTTGACTTTTGACCAGGACATGCTCCCAAACCCTAATACATTATTGAATATACCCTATGACATCCATGGAACATGTCCATCAAGTTTGATTTAGGTCAAGGAAATGATTTCCTAAAGAATTGCACAGTTTGGAATTCATCTGATAAAAAGTCAACTGTGCACAAAAGTCAACTTTGACTTTTTGAGATTTTTCACCAAAATGGATTTTTAACCCTAAAATGATGTTAATGTATGATTTGAATCATCATTCATCAAGAAAAATCAAGAAAAGTGAGATAACTTGTAAAAGGGGTAACCATAAAACTTAGAAATTTTTCTAAGTTAAAAATAAAGTGGCAAAGGTACCAACTTTGGAGGACCATAACTCCTAAACCACAAGGCCAATTTTTTCCATCCAAAGCTTGATTTGTAGATCTCACTGCCCTCTACAAAAACTTCAACTAGGCCTAACTCCAATTCCTTATGGATTTTGAGCTATGAGTGAGCCAAAGTGGCTGAAAATGTGAAAAAAATACCATTTTCCAACACTTAGAAAAATTCTGCCTAAAACAGAATTTTGTTGAAACACCAAAACTTGTGGGATTTTTGCACATAGATGCAAGCTGAATCAGTCCCAAAGTTAAACATCAATGTTGTTGCATATGTTGCTAAGAATTCAAAGGGCTCAACAGCATGAATTGATTCAACTCAAGCCATGAGAAATCCATGCCCAAAGTCATGCTGCTGCAAGCTGTTTTGGAAAAAATCAGTTTGCATGTTTGCTTATCTCACACGATTTTGAGCCAAAAACTGAGGATCACTATGCCACTTGTGTTCAAACCAATCACATTGCATCTAATCCAACTGATAAATCTGAGTCAAAAAGCCAAAGAACCTTCCAACTTGAAGTTCATCCACTTTGGCACATTTTGCCTTGAATTCAAAGTGCATTGATGTGGAATAGTGCATTGTCAAAGATGCTACCCTACTCAGTCAATTCCTCTGATTAAACAACATTAAAAACATCTGAGGAATGTGGTTTTGGTCAAGGCATAGCCCTGCTCTTGGGAATGGCTAGCTTGCCTTGCTTGAGAAGAAATCCTCCAAGCCAATCCATGCAAATATGATCTGATCCGAGTTGCCATTCACTATTCCTCCAAAACAAAAGTTGATCACCTATAAATAGAGGTCTCAATGGATCATTCAACTCACACCAAAGCCAGTTACAGCACTGCTTTCTCTCATTCTTTCTTAAACTTTAAGTTTTCTTGTTTTTTGAGTAACCACAATCGGGTTTTGAGTTGCAGCCATAAGCAATCAATTCCAATTGCTCAAACACATCACATATGATGTATTTGAGGTGTCCAAGTGCTTAAACAACATCTGTAACACTCCCAGCTCAAAATCACTCTTCAACCAAGCCATTTTGCTTCAGTTTTGCAGGTGGAGGTCTCCAGCTTGATCCAGAGAATTTCAAAGTTTTCCAAAGCTTGCAACACACTCCATAACATCCATTGAAGCTGTAGGGATCATCAATTCAGGACTGGAACACCATCTGGGCAAAGTTCCATTTCAGCTTGCATCAAGGTGAGCTTCAAACTCAAACTCCATGATCCATGCATATTTCCTCGCATGATAATTTTGCCATTTGATTACCATCATATGCTGATTGTTTTGCCTCAATAAATTTGATCATAGACCTCATAACCATGCTTGCACGATTGCTTTTGCAAATTAGGGTTCATCTGTGTTCATCATGATTATTTCACTCCACACTGAAAATGAATAAAATTGGGTATTGCCATCTTGTTCCTTGTGAAAAAACGCACGAGTTTGGTGTTTGAATCATGTCCAATGGTTGAGAGATGAGTGAGATAGGGTGCTTCATGCACGAGCTCGGGGAAGGAGATGGCCATGGCGCCATTTTCAGAAAACCAACCAAGTTCTCTATATAATTTTCACTTGCCATATATTTAATGAATTGGCATTGCGCCCCAGCGGTTCATCAGCTGGTTTTGTGAGTATTAGCAAGCGAGAGGTCTGGGGTTCGAATCCCCCTCGCCCCAGACTTCTTTTTATCACTTTTTTATTTTATTATTTTTCATACTATTATTTTTAATGATTTGAAAAATTAATAACTCCTTCAATTTTTATCATTTTTGATTGGTTCTTTTTGCAATAATTCACAAAAATGTTAAAGTATTTTATTTTACCAAAAAATCCCAAAAATATTATTTATTTTATATAATTGATATTTTTGCAAAGAATTAATATTTTAATTGTTTTTAACATTTGAAATATTAGTTCCACAATGATTTTGCAACTTTTAATGCTTTCTATTTGTTTTGTAGGTCAATACTTAATTTTTGAAGCATTAATCCAAGATCACAATTTGTTTCCCATGTGTAAAACAATTTTTGATCAATTTAATTGAATTTTTATTCAATTAAACACATTTTTTGGAAACAAATTTGGGTTTTGGATTAATTCAACCCTCATAAATCATTTTCAAAACCTTTTTGGGCCTCTTGAGAGAGTGTAAGACCCATCCCCCCTTGTACAAAAACTTTTTGGGCCTCACTCATTGTATAAGTCCCTCTGTACAAGTAAACGGCGCGATCGTCGCCCGTTTAAAAATTCAAAACACTCTGGGCCTCTATTAGAGTGTAAGACCCAATCCTTTTTTGACCAAATCATCTTTGGGCCTCACTTATTGTATAAGTCCCGATACCGTAAAAAAAAACAAACGGCGCAATCGTCGCCTTTTCAAAAAAACATCTGGGCCTCTCCTTGAGCTATAAGACCCATTCAAAACACTTTGGGCCTCTATTAGAGTGTAAGACCCAATCCCCCTTTTAACCAAAACATTTTGGGCCTCACTTATGGTATAAGTCCCTCTGCGTTAAAAGAAAACCTCGGCGCGATCGCCATTTTAAACGAAAAAATCATTTGGGCCTACCCTCGTGTTATAAGCCCCACACTTTTTCTTTACACCTTTTTGGGCCTCTTGAGAGAGTGTAAGACCCATCCCTTTGTACAGAAAACCATTTTGGGCCCCAGTCACTTGTATAAGTCCCTCTGTACAAATTCAAACAGTGCGCTCACTGATAAAACCCTGGGCCTCTCCTTGAGCTGTAAGCCCCAGATCTTTCTTTTTCAAAGCACTTTCTCCTTTGATTTTGAATATACTGTTGTTTTTAATCTTTCTTTGTTGAACAACTAACCAAACAGCATGGAAGCACTACAACCGAGTAAGTGGTTATCGCTTTCATTTACTGCTTTCATATTATAAAACTGTATTATGGGGCTGCTCACTGTAAGTCTCCTTTCATAAACTCATATCTACTGTGTAATAATAGTATATATATTTCGAGTTTCCCCGGCTACTACGTCTAGAACTAAGTGACGCCGTTTCATTTATTCGTAGAAATAGACGCCTAGATCCCCAATAAGAGCACCAGATACAGTCTTCTCTTCGGCTGTCCTCCTTAGGAATCGTCAAGAAATTCTATCCCCCAGAGATGAATTATTCTCGGTGAAACTTCTCTTGAATTTCTTTAAACCGCCGAACGGTTCAGACTCTCTCTAAAAGTTAAAGTCACTGGATAGTAAACCTCGCACGTTTACCAGTGGTTTTAACTCTAAAAGAGTTTTCCTGAACTTTTCTTTGGTTTGGGACCCACGGGCTTCTTAAAAGCATCGGCCTCCTCTTGGGCATCATACAAGGACCCACAGGCTTCCTATAAGTAACCCTGCCTCCTCTTGGGCATTATTCAAGGACCCTACGGCTTCTTAGAAGTATTCACAGCCTCCTCTTAGGCTTCGTATAATGATCTCTTCCTCCGAGAATGATAGCCTCCTCTTGGGCTTCGTACAAGGACCCGTCGGCTTCTTAAAAGATTCTAGCCTCCTCTTGGGCTTCGTACAAATTATCCCGACGACCTCCTAGAGGTATAGGAACAGAACCTAGTCATCCTTATAGAACAGTCCTTTCATAGAGTCTACTACTGTTTCTCAAAGCATAGTACAAAAGATAAAACTCTAGACACAGACAGTCTAACTTCCTTGAGTCTCAAAGACATTCTCAAGCACCCTTCGTTAAATAGGAAGGAAACCCGCAGACTCGGACAGTCTCAATACCCTTTGGATTTCCCGTTTCCTCAAAGAAAAGGAGATACCCCTGATCCTCAAATTAAATCCCTGAGTACAGTGTTGCTCATATAAGAACTGATTTTCTCTTTTAAAATAAGTATATTGGATCTGTCACTCAACTGAAACAGTTACAATAAGCCTCCATCTCGGGCTTCGTACGAGATACCAAAATTCTCCCCAGTGGAGTCAAAACAACCTTTTAGCCTCTCTCTCAGGCTTTGTATGAGACACAAAAGATTCCCTCGTTGAGTCAATCACCCCTTTTTTTTGCCTCCATCTCGGGCCTCGTACGAGATGTAAATCCCTTAAGCAAGAGTCAAACTCTTTGCTAGCCTCCTCTTAGGCTTTGTATAACGATATGCCCCACTGGGTCAAAAACTTTTAGCCTCTCTCTCGGGCTTTGTACGAGACACAAAATAGCCTCCTCTTAGGCTTTGTATAATGATTTTCCTAGCGGAAATTAGCCTCCTCTTAGGCTTTGTATAAGAAAACCACTGGTTGATCCAATCAATCTTTTAGCATCAAAGTTGTGCCTTGTTCACAGTACACAAATATCAACAACTCCTTTCCCTTCATCTAATCGCTGTAAGCGGCAAGCCTCTGGATCATCTACATCCATGCCACTGTCCCTCTTTTAGCATGAGAAATTCCTAAGGAAAGATGGCATTGCTCTACACTGAGTTAAAGTCTTCTCCTTCAGGTTAAAACCCTTTCTTCGGAAATTATGGCATTGCTCGGATCCGCGTATCCCAGTTAAAGTAATTCTCCTCCTCCCCCTCTTTAGAGATGACAAATTCTCTCTAAAGCTGAGGTCTTTCAGCTTCACGTCTTGGGCTTTGAACAAGACACAAATAGACCTTTTAGCTTCACATCTTGGGCTTTGAACAAGATACAAATCACCTTTCGCTTCACGTCTTGGGCTTTGAACAAGACACCAAAAACCAATTTCCTCCCATAGAATAGGAGGAACTACGAACGCTCTGATTTCCCTGTTTCGGTAAACGGGAATACGTAGGCATAAGATCGAAAGAAAAGATCTTAGCGAGCGCAATCAACAAAAAAAACAAATCCCATATCCCCATCAATTAAAAGCAGTAATTCAAAAGCATCAGTCCTAACCTCCTAATCCTTATTCCCCGCCAGAAACCCTTTGCCTAGGAAAAAGAAAGAAAGAACCGTATTGGCGAAATAGGAATAACCAGTACAAAGGCCCCCCGCATTGATAGCATCCGTAACCTAACAGACCGCTGTTTAAACTCAGTATGCAAGTAGGGTTAATTGGAGACATCTATTTCCATTCCTTATTCAGCTCACAATAGGATAAAAAATGAATCGACCTGTAGTTTAAAGCTCAAACCGCAGAGAGCGACCAACGCTTAAGAACCGCGTCCAAAATCGCTCGCTACAGAAAAGTGGCGCCCACCGTGGGGCCAATTTTTATTTCTGTCTGTTTTCCTTGTAAAATGGCGACTCTGCTGGGGAGTCTCCTTTTCTGCCTTAGGGCATCATCCCCGTTTTCTACGGAAAATGGGAACTCTACCGAAGAGAAAGATTGACCTATGCTGGTCCATCTCTTAGGCAGGGAACCACAGATTGGGGCTTCCGCCGGGGAACCCATTTCTGTCAGGAATTTAAGATTCATAGCTTTATAAGTCTAGGATGATTAGGACAAATATATATACTGCTTTTCCTAATTGCTATACGTGTTTATTTTTCTGCTACTAGGAATGCGTGTGATGCCGCATGTGGTGAGATTGAGTATACACTTAAGAAAAGCCAACCTTTTTCGTAGTGCGGAAGCTATCGGAAATAGCTGTTACGCGATACTACCCTCTTTTGAGGCTGGTGATCTATTCTCGGTGAATAACACTTACTCTAAGATTGCACTCAACTCGCTGGCGATCCGCTTGTTGTCTGCCTTCCTGGGAGGAGCTGATGATAATGAGTACAGGTACAAAAATCACCCTAGTATAAACCTTTGGGGATGGGTAGAGCCTTGACTTCATGACAACGACCCTCTGACCCCATGTTTTTTCTATGTTTTTGTGTGCTGCATTCATGCATTCATTTAATAAAACATTAAAACATTCAAAAAACTTTCTCTTCTAGTCTCTCTGTTTTTCAAATTAAACTAAGACTGTGATTGCAAATATCAGAGAAAAGGATTGCATTAATGGATTTCGGTAGAAGGAGAACTCACCAGTATACCTTCAAGGTTCCAAAACTAGGGGATTTGAGAAAGTTAGCAAGGATGATCGTTAACCCAGAGGCTTTCAGAGCCAAGCACGGTGGTCTGCTACCACTGTTAAGAGTCCATGTGATTAAGGGGATTATGGACACGCTCATTCAGTTCTACGATCCGGTTTATCATTGTTTCACATTCCCGGATTACCAGCTGGCACCAACGCTGGAGGAGTATTCTCATCTGACTGATTTACATATCACAGATCAAGCTCCATTTTTTGGACTGGAAGAAATTCCAAAGAATCAGACTATTGCAAGAGCAATTCATTTGGACGAGTTTGAGGTCAAGACTCACATGATTACTAAGGGTGGCATCCAAGGTTTGCCAGCCCAGTTCTTGACAAAAAAGGCTCTGTACTTCGCTAGTATAGGGAACGGGACTGCTTTTGAAAGCATCTTTGTCTTGCTCACCTACGGGTTATTTTTGTTTCCCAACATCAATAACTTCGTCGATATCAACGCTATTAAGGTTTTTCTCATTGGAAACCCTGTGCCGACTTTGCTCGCAGATGCGTATCATTCTGTACACTTGGGAAATTTGTACAGTGGAGGGGAGATCACGTGCTGTGTACCTTTGCTTTACAAGTGGTTTATCTCTCACTTGCCCAAGTCTGCTGCTTTTTGGGATTGCAAGAGTGTCTTACGTTGGTCGCAGAAGATCATGTCTCTCACCAACTCTGATATAGATTGGTGTAATAGGATTTATGAGGGAATCAGAATCATTGACCATTGTGGAAACTTCCCCAGCGTACCCCTCATAGGAACTAAAGGAGGAATCAACTATCATCCGATATTAGTTCTTCGTCAATTTAGATACCCGATGAGACACATCCCACTGGGTGTTCATCTGGAAGGTCTTTTCTTCAAAGAAGGAGAAAATGACAGAGCACTAAAGATGGAAATAGTGCATGCTTGGAAACAGGTTCATAAGAAAGGACGAGAGTCTCTGGGAAAACCGGACTGTGTCTCGGTGGAGCCTTATCTCCATTGGGTACAAACTAGAGCTCTCAAGCTAAAGATGCCTTATCCTCGTTACGGAATTCTTCCACTAAGGGAAACTGTCATGTACTTCATGACGGAAACTGAAAGGCTTCAGGTTACTCTCAACAAAGTTCAAAAGGAAAGAAGGTCTTGGAAGAACAAGTACCGCACCCTCAACATAGAGTGTATCCAAATACAAAAACTACTGAGAGAGAAAGATGCTTTGATTGAAATTTTGGAGCAGCATGCTGTAGAGAATCAAGATGACCAAAGGAATTTGCTCACTCCTTTCACTTGGCAAAGGAATGACAACCCGACAACGGCCCAAGCGCCCCAGTCAAAGAAAAGGAAGATACCAGAATCAGCACCCGATTTCTCTTCAGAGAGGACTCGGGACCCATTAGTTTAGGTTTCTGTTTCTGCACTTTGTAATCTACTGTATTTCCATTTCTGTAATCCTTTGGAATTCAATAAAAAGGGGTTTCCCCACTGTTTGATATTTGCAATCTAATTGTCGAAGTTTATTTTGCTTAAACCATTAAACAATTAATATAATCATTGCATTCATCATTCTCACATCGCGTATTCTCCTTACCTACGAATCTCACGTTTGTGTCTCGATTGAAGAGTCAAACTGTCTCATTCGTATAATACTCGGGCCAATCATCAGAAAAAGATGGATGATCTTGAGGAAGAAAATAGTGAGTTGAAAGAAGAGATCGACGCTCTGAGAGAGGATATAAGAAAGCTTCGTAATGACATGCAAGCCATGGCAGAAGCTCAGCTACAAAGAACTGTGATCTCAGAGATCACCTCAATGCCCATCATAGAAAAGTATGATCCTAGGTATCAGATACCGAAAGATCGTCCTTGGGGCATGCCTGTTAACTATATCCCGAAAGGATATGTTCCGCCGATCACTGAAGATCAGGGAATCGCAACAGAAGCCGCTGGGCCTGAAGGTTACAAACTTCGGGAAAGCGAAGATGCCAGGGGCATACTAAAGACTCCTGAAGGTTACAAACTTCGGGAAGCGCCAAGACTTACTGCCGTAGTCACGGTACCACCCCCTGTGGTGCACACTGTCCCGGAAGGACAGATTCCACCAACACCTTCTGGTAAGAAGGAAACTATGTTTGACAGAATGGAGGAATTCCAGGAACAGTTCCTGGAAATGCAGAAAGAGCTGCAAGCCATTCGCGGTCAGGATTTATTTGGGAAGGACGCCGCAGACCTCTGCTTGGTCCCAAATGTGAAAGTCCCGCACAAGTTCCAAGTGCCCGACTTTGAAAAATACAAGGGTAACTCTTGCCCTCAGAGCCATCTGGTGATGTACGCTCGGCGGATGTCAGCTCAGACAGAGAATCAGGACTTGCTGATTCACTACTTCCAGGATAGTTTGACCGGTGCCGCACTCAAATGGTACATGGGTTTAAACCGTACTACAATCAGTACATTCAGAGATCTTGGTACTGCCTTCGTCTAACAATACAAATACAATTTGGACATGGCACCCGACAGAGATCAACTCAGATCAATGTCACAAAAGGAAAAGGAAACCTTTAAGGAGTATGCTCAAAGGTGGCGCGAAATTGCCGCTCAAATTTGTCCACCTCTTGAGGAAAAAGAGATGACAAAGATCTTCTTAAAGACCTTGAGCTCATTTTACTACGACCGAATGGTTACCAGTGCACCTAGTGATTTCACCGAAATGGTCGGCATGGGTGTACGTCTTGAGGAAGCCGTCCGAGAAGGACGTTTGGTAAAAGACACTGGATCGACGAGCGGTACTAAAAAATACGGTAGTGCTCTCCCTAAGAAAAAAGAGCAAGATATTGGGAATATCTCTCTCGGAAAGCAAAGGCGACGTTATCAGCCAGTAGCAGCTGTTACTCCTGCTATCGGCCCCGCGCCTGTTCCTATGTATCAACCTCAGGTTGCGCAGAGCCAGCCTGATCAACAAAGGACACAACAGCCTCTTCAGCAGGCTCGTCCTCCATATAACAACAACCGTACAACACGACCATCAGGATTTGATCCTATACCTGTAACGTATGCAGAACTGTTTCCGTTACTGCTAGCCAAGGGGCACATTTAGACTAAGTCTCCCCTTTCAGTTCCGGAAAATCCGCCTTTTTGGTTTAAAGCGGATCAAACATGCCCTTATCATCAAGGAGGTTCAGGGCATAACATTGAGACTTGCCTCAATTTCAAATCCGACGTGCAAAAGCTTGTTAGGAGCGGGCTCTTATCTTTCAAAGATACGAATCCTAATGTTCTTACGAACCCGCTGCCTCAACATGAGAAAGCTGCAGTCAATCTGATTGAGAAAGAGACTAACAATGTCTATCAAATTCACGATGTACTCTTATTGGGGACCAATCTGGTCAAGATGCATTGTAGACAGAGTGGATATGGCCATGTGCCACCTCATAATTATCACCAGTGTGATATCTGCTCTAAAGATAACCAAGGATGTTCTGTAGTGCAAGCAGCTCTACAGGAACAAATGGATCTTGGATGGATCCAAGAGCATCGAGTTCGTGGAGTTAACATGGTTTACACGAATTCTAACGTCATTCAAAACCACGACATCTGTGCGATGAATGCCAACTTGGTGGCAATGCACTCAAGGCAAAGCCAGTATCATAATCTGCCGCGGCACGATTACAGTTCTTATCTGATTTGCTCGGTAAACAAACAGGGATGCTCTTTCATACAAGAGGCCCTCCAGCGTCAGATGGATCTTGGATGGATCCAAGACTACCATGATAGGAACTCCTATCAAATCAATATGGTTCAGATCTTCGATATCCGCGTAATGAATACCAACCTGGTAGAGTTACATGCTGAGCAGGTCCAACTTGGATTCTTAATATCACATGACTATCAAAATTGTAAAGCGGGTTACGAAAACGATCGAGGTTGTACCCTTGTCCAGGAGGCACTTCAGCACTTGTTAAATCACTGGTGGATGCCAATCTACATGGATGAAGATACTCAGCAGATTAGTATCAATAACAGGAATCCTACTCGTCGTCAAAGTCAGGATGTCCGATCAATGGAAGGTAACCTAGTGAGGTTACATTGTATTCAAAGTGGGCGTGGCCAGGTGCCACCACACAACTATGACAGTTATAGCATCTGTTCAAAAAGTAACCAGGGGTGTTACCTTGTGAGAGCAGCTCTTCAGGATCAGGTCGATCATGGAGAAATTCGTCCATATCCAGGTTCAGGACCCATCATTTGGTCACCGAACTACCTTGCCGATCAGGTTGAGGATGTTGTCACGATCTCTGGTCATCACAGGACCAGGGATGTTTTTGCCATCATTCCTCTACTTGAAAAATCTAAAGTTCCCAACCAGGAACGAATCGAGATTACTTACGATGGTCAGAAAAATCAGAAGGTTCCCATAGTCATCTATTTACCAGGACCATTACCGTATGAATCAGCTAAGGCAATCCCTTACAAATACGGTGCAACGACAATTGAGAATGGAAAGGAAATTCCATTACCCTCCGTCGTGAATATTGCAGACATCAGTCGTGTAACACGGAGCGGTCGAATCTTCAATCGAGGGGTTGGAGAATCCAACAAAGAAAAGGAACTTCAGGCGGAAATTCCTGATCCACCAGTCGGTCAATCTAGTAATCCCGACTTTTCAAAAGACAAAGATGAGATGCTAAAGCTCATCCAAAGGAGTGAATATAACATTGTTGATCAACTGTTACCGACTCCTTCAAAGATCTCAGTATTATCACTGTTACTCAGTTCAGAAGCACACAGAGAGGCTTTACAGAAAGTCTTGGAGCAAGCCTTTGTGGAACAGGATGTAACAATCAGACAATTCGATAGCATTATCTCTAACATCACTTCCTGCAATAATTTGGGATTTAGTGATGAGGAATTACCTGAAGAGGGTCGCCGTCATAACATGGCGCTCAATATCACGGTTAACTGCCAGGACGATGCTTTAGCCAGTGTACTGGTAGACACAGGGTCAGCCCTAAATGTTATGCCGAAGTCCACTTTGATGCAATTATCATTCAAGGGACCTCCGATGAGAGTCAGCGAGGTAGTCATCAAAGCATTCGACGGATCCAGAAAAATAGTTATCGGCGAAGTTGATCTTCCCATAACTATTGGTCCTCACACTTTCCAAATCACTTTCCAGGTCATGGACATCCGGGCAACGTACAGTTATTTATTAGGAAGACCTTGGATACATCAGGCTGGAGCGGTTACTTCAACCCTCCACCAAAAGCTAAAGTTCGTCAAGAACGATCAACTTGTCATGGTTTGTGGGGAACAAGCCTTGCTTGTGAGTAACCTATCATCATCTACTTGTGTGGAACCTGAGAAGGTTATTGGAACTCAGTTCCAAGCACTATCAGTGAGCAAGAACGATCAATCTGAAGAAGGAACTTCAATTTCTTCATACAAAGATGCTATCAAAGCGGTCGAGGGTACCGATACAACCGGATGGGGATGGCTTGTCATCCCTATTGACAATAAAACAAAGAAGGGTCTTGGTTTTTCTACGACCTGTACCCAGACAACTGCCAATGATGAAAGTCTTCATCCCCTTCAAAACTTCTTCCACAGTGGAGGTTTTCTTCACCCGGTGTCTCAGACAGTTCATGCTATCAATGAGGAAGATCCCTCTGACACAGATGAAGAATGGAAGTCCTACCTTAACAAGGACGACTATATGTCTCAGGAAGAGGTGCCTATGCCTTTTTGCTTTCCTACAGAAAGTCCGAGATTTATACCAAGATCAGATGTCGAAATGATCTACGGAGATTGTGATCCGGAAGGATGTCGTGCTCCGCCAAATTCATTAGAGGAGGACACTCTGATGAGAGACAACTGTGACCGCAACTACTATGGCCCAATGGATGGTCTGCCAATGTGGCAGCCTTACCCAGGAAACTTGGGGCAAGAAAGTCAGCCGAATAATGAAACTCAGCTGAGCGTCATTGAACAGAATACCTGTGTCCCCGCCATGTCATGGGATCAACACTCAGGTCATTCGGAAGCTACTCAACATGAAGATGAATTCGCAACGTTTGCAGGACTAGAATTCATCAACTATGCTTTTCCCGAGGTCAACGTCATCGAGAGGGATGACTTCTCCAGTTCCAAAGAAGTTTGGGACACTTTGGGACAACCAAGTGGAAAATACGACTTTATGGTCAAATACACCGCTCCCGAAAGCTCTCGTATCAGGCTCGAAGATATCCAGCCAACTGGATGGGGAGATACAGCTGAGAGCACCAATGCTATGCAAAATGCAACAGAGGAATCCTCCTACGACAATTCTGCCTGGGAAACAGATTCCAACGATCCTACTCCACCAGAAATCAGCGTCATTTCTGAAGACAAATCAAGGAAAGTGCCAGACTTTGTGATTCACCGAGGAGTTCGCCGCCAATGGGTTGCTGTCGAGGTTCCGAGGGTCGTTCGTCAGTCAAAGTAATTGCCATCTTTAACCTTTCACCCTGCCCAGGTGAAACGGATGTTTTGATAGGGCTCGCTTTCTGTAATTTTCCCTCTTCGCTTTGCCCGAAGCGACAGAGTTTTGTTTTATAGGGCTGTAGTTTCAAGATTCGACTTGTTCATTAATAAAATAACGTCGTTCTGTAATTTCCGCATTAATTGCTGTTTTCTCTTTTTGCTTTTTCAGAAAATGGTAATCCTAAAAAAACAATTCAATAATAAAAACAAGCAGTAAAATAAAAACACTGCACACACTTGCATTTTCTTTATCTCTTCTAAACACGAATCATCACGTCATGCAGATTGCTTGTTTTATACCCCGTTGAAACATACGATCCGATGCCTTCTTCCAACTTTGAGTTCCTGGTATTCGAGGCTGAAGAAGAAAATGACAACGAAATTCCAGAAGAGATCTCCCGACTACTCAGACAAGAGGAAAGGTCCATTGAACCTCACAAAGAGCCGTTGGAAACGGTAAACTTGGGTTGAGAAAAAGAGAAAAAAGAAATCAGGATCGGAGCACTGCTCAGTCCAACTGTCAGAGAAGATCTGATAAAGCTTCTCAAAGAATTCCCCGATGTGTTCGCTTGGTCCTATCAGGATATGCCAGGGTTGGATACCAGCATCGTGGAACATCACTTACCGTTGAGATCGGAATGTCCGCCAGTAAAGCAAAGGTTGAGACGCACTCACCCGGACATGGCCATCAAAATCAAAGAGGAGGTACAAAAACAGATCGACGCGGGTTTCCTCGCTACATCTGAATATCCTCAATGGTTAGCCAACATCGTACCCGTTCCCAAAAAGGACAGAAAGGTCAGAATGTGTGTTGATTACAGAGATCTAAACAAGGCAAGTCCAAAGGACGACTTTCCTTTACCACACATTGACATGCTGGTTGACAGCACATCAAAGTTCAAAGTATTCTCCTTCATGGATGGATTCTCGGGCTATAACCAGATCAAAATGGCGCCGAAAGACATGGAGAAAACTTCGTTCATTACCCCATGGGGTACCTTTTGTTACAAGGTAATGCCGTTCGGTTTGAAGAACGCCGGGGCAACCTATCAAAGGGCCATGACTACTCTGTTTCATGACATGATACACAAAGAAATCGAGGTATATGTCGATGATTTGATTGCAAAATCAAGAACAGAGGATGAGCACGTTGAACATCTGTCAAAATTGTTCGAACGTCTAAGAAAATTCAAGCTCCGCTTGAATCCTAACAAGTGCACCTTCGGTGTCCGTTCGGGGAAACTACTAGGGTTCATCGTCAGCCAGAAAGGGATTGAGGTTGATCTTGACAAGGTCAAGGCCATTCAAGAAATGCCTTCTCCGAAAACTGAAAAACAAGTCAGAGGATTCCTGGGACGTTTGAACTACATCTCCAGATTCATATTCCTTATGACCGCCACTTGTGCGCCGATTTTCAAGTTATTGAAAAAGAACCAGGATTGCGTTTGGTCAGAAGATTGCCAAATCGCCTTCGACAGTATCAAGGAATATCTGTTGAATCCTCCGATTCTATCACCTCCAGTGGAAGGAAGACCACTGATCATTTACCTCACAGTCCTAGAGGACTCAATGGGATGTGTACTTGGCCAACAAGACAAAACTAAAAGGAAAGATTCCGCCATTTACTATCTAAGCAAGAAATTCACCGACTGCGAGACTCGGTACACAATGCTTGAGAAAACTTGTTGCGCTTTGGCTTGGGCAGCCAAACGTCTTCGCTAGTACATGATTCGTCATACTACTTGGTTGGTCTCCGAAATGGATCCAATCAAGTACGTTTTCGAAAAACCTGCTCTCACGGGAAGGATTGCCCGTTAGCAGATGTTACTATCAGAATATGACATAGAGTACCATGCTCAGAAAGCCGTTAAAGGAAGTATTCTAGCCGATCATTTGGCTCATCAACCGATTGACGATCAAGAATCAATCGGGTTTGACTTCCCAGACGAAGATGTCATGTATCTAAAGATGAAAGATTGCGATGAACCGCTACCCAGTGAAGGGCCAGAACCAGGTTCCCAGTGGGGACTTATCTTTGACGGAGCAGTCAATCATTATGGAAACGGAATTGGGGCAATCATTGTTACCCCTCAGGATTCACATTCCTTTCACCGCTAGACTTACGTTCAAATGTACGAACAACGAGGCCGAATACGAAACATGTATCATGGGTCTCGAAGAAGCGATTGATTTAAGGATAAAAAACTTGGACGTATATGGCGACTCAGCCCTGGTTATCAATCAGATAAAAGGAGATTGGAACACATACCAATCAGGATTGATTCCTTACAAAGACTATGCAAGAAGGTTGTTACCCTTCTTCAACAGAGTCGACTTTCATCACATCCCTCGTGATGAGAATCACATGGCTGATGCATTAGCCACTCTCTCTTCCATGATTAGTGTAGGTCGATGGAATGACGTACCTAAGATCGACATCATGCGCCTTGAACGGCCCGCTTACATCTTCGCGATTGAAGCAGTCATAGACGACAGACCTTGGTATCACGATATCAAATGCTTCCTTCAGAAACAAGAGTACCCATCTGGGGCACTCAAAAAAGACAGGAAAACCCTCAGAAGATTGGCTGGAAACTTCTTCCTGAGCGGTGACACTCTTTATAAGAGAAATCTTGACATGGTTTTGCTCCGATGTGTCGACAGACCAGAAGCAGACATGCTCATGAAAGAAATTCATGAAGGATCCTTTGGCACTCATGCCAACGGACACACAATGGCGAGAAAAATTCTCAGGGCCGGGTATTATTGGTTAACCATGGAATCCGACTGCTACAAGTACATGAGGAGGTGTCACAAGTGTCAGATATTCTCCGACAAAATTCATGTACCGCCATCACATCTCAAAGTACTTTCTTCCCCGTGGCCTTTTTCCATATGGGGAATCGACATGATTGGTATGATTGAGCCCAAGGCTTCAAACGGACATCGGTTCATCCTGGTAGCCATTGACTATTTCACCAAGTGGGTCGAAGCAGCGTCATTCACCAATGTAACCCGACAAGTGGTGGTCCGATTTATCAAAAACAATATCATCTGCCGTTATGGTGTTCCAAGTGAGATCATTACTGATAATGGATCCAACTTGAACAATAAGATGATGAAAGAGTTGTGTGCAGAGTTCAAGATTGAACACCATAACTCATCTCCCTACCGACCCAAGATGAACGGAGCGGTAGAAGCGGCTAACAAGAACATCAAGAAGATCGTTCAGAAGATGGTTGTAACCTATAAAGATTGGCACGAGATGTTACCCTTTGCTCTTCACGGTTATCGTACATCTGTCCGCACTTCAACAGGGGCAACCCCTTTCTCTCTAGTATATGGCATGGAAGCAGTGCTTCCCATAGAAGTAGAGATCCCGTCAATCAGGGTATTGATGGAAGCTCTGCTCACCGAAGCTGAATGGTGTCAAAGTCGACACGACGAACTGAACCTGATCGAAGAGAAGAGAATCACGGCACTATGCCACGGTCAGTTATATCAACAGAGAATGAAAAGGGCGTTCGACAAAAAGGTCCGACCTCGTATTTTCAGAAAAGGAGACCTCGTGCACAAGAAGATACAATCATTTCTCACTGACTCTCGGGGCAAATGGACCCCGAATTATGATGGCCCATATGTGGTCACGAAAGCTTTCTCAGGCGGCGCCTTGAGACTTGCAACCATGGACGGAGAGGAATTTGCCTACCCCACGAATGTTGATGTAGTCAAGAAATATTTTGCCTAAAACTAAAAAAAAAAAAGTCTCGGTGGATTGAAAACCCGAAAGGGCGGTCCAGGCAAAAGTTAGAGACATGAAAAAAAAAGAATCATCCCGATGGATTGGAAATCTCATAGTACAATCCAGGCAAAAATTAGGGATAATGGCAAGTAACTATGTTCAACAGAGGCAAGTCCCTCAGCAGCAGCAGTTACAACATCATCTATCGGAGGAAATCTCCAGTCAAAGGTCATCTTCGACGGAAGCTCAGGATGTCCCGAATTCAAAGTTGGTAGAAGGATAGTGGTCGTTATGTTTCAACGTAGCCCTTTTCCCTGTAAATTACCGTTTCCTAACTTTGTATATACTCTTTGGAATCACGCGTTTGGCTGATCTCCATCTTATCAATAAAATTTGAGCCCTTGTGCTTTTGTTTGTAATTCTTTACTTGTTTTAGCTTTACAGAACGACGTTGTTTAAACTTAATCAGCGATTCTTGAAATAAAACAAAAATGAATTTATTTGTTAAAACTTTTTCTGCTTTTAAATTAAAGATGGCATTTCTTTTGATTGTTGAACATCAGAAGAACATCGATTGCTTCTCCCGAAGTAAGCGAATTTCAAAGTGCAGAATCAAAGTACTCCTTCTAAGCCAGTATGCCTGAATGAAGGGATCAACTGTGTCAGAGACCTTGTTTCGTCTGACGCCCTCGGCCGAGTTCTCATTTCCTAAGCCCGATCAACATAGCTCCCAACGGGACTATCTCTCCTAAGCAAGGTGGAATTGCTATTTTGAATCAACGGTACTTCTTTGCCTCGCGATGGCCGAGTATCCAATTGTGTTCATCCATTAGTCTGTATGTTGCGTCAGTTTTGTCAGCATAAACATACATACTTCATGCATTCTATTTGCGTTCGCATTTCGTATTGCATCACTATCACTTGAGTCGGTCTTGTCCCCTAGTGATAAACAGTTTTCTCAATCGAGTTTGTCAGTTCTTTCCTCGTCAGGAAGTGTTGCATCTGCACAATCTTGCCACCAGTGTATCTTTAGATCAGAGTCGGCACTTGGCCACTTTGATAACTTGAACCTCTGAATGACCAGAGAAACCTTCAACAGATGTCACTCTTCGCCATTGAAGATGATATCCTTGCTTTCTCGGATTAAGCAAAATCCACAGAGAAAGCCTCGTGATCAGAGATTCGGCAGCACGCCAGTTTTGCTCCGAAAAAACCGTTGATAAAAAGGTCATCGACACCTCAAAATTGGATCCCATCATATGGCATTTCTCCGGGAAGATCCCGAGAAAAGTATGATGTAACCCTAAACAAAAACTGTCTCTCAAGAGACTCGCTTTCCCCAGTAGAATCGACAAATGGCGTCTCCAAAACAGAGAAGTTTGTGTACCTTTACAACTCAGACGAATGGGTTCCCCAGCAAGTCTGACATCAAAACTTTTTCCACTCAAATGGCATCTCCCCAGGAAAATTCGGCGAGAAGTTTGAGGAAAGCCGCTACGAATAGCGTCCCTTGTCAGTATAGTTTATTGACAGAAGAAACTTAGACCAGTTCCTTGGTAAGAAACCAGGATCGAGGGGAAGTTCAAATCAGAAACTAAGACCAGTTCCTTGGTAAGAAACCAGGATCGAGGGGAAGTTCAAATCAGAAACTAAGACCAGTTCCTTGGTAAGAAACCAGGATCGAGGGGAAGTTCAAATCAAAAACTAAGACCAGTTCCTTGGTAAGAAACCAGGATCGAGGGGAAGTTCAAATCAGAAACTAAGACCAGTTCCTTGGTAAGAAACCAGGATCGAGGGGAAGTTCAAATCAGAAACTAAGACCAGTTCCTTGGTAAGAAACCAGGATCGAGGGGAAGTTCAAATCAGAAACTAAGACCAGTTCCTTGGTAGGAAACCAAGAACGAGGGGAGGTTTATTTCAAAAGAAAACTGAGACCAGTTCCTTGGCTGAAGACCAGGATCGAGGGGAAGTTTACCTTTTCTAAGCATCATTGCTTAGTTAAAGAAGATGAATGTGTAAACTACCATTCATAACCACCATCAAAATTTCGGATATTCCGATATTTAATCCTCTTGCACCCCGAATGCCCGAACACCTTCGTCATTCACACCTTCGGGTCCAAGAAGATTAAATAGGGGCATCTGTAATACCCCAAATTTTGACCACTTAGATTTCCCATCATTGTGAAAATCATCATCACAATATGGATGTACCTTTATGCTTCATCAGTCTCCCCAAAGATGGGTGAGCATCCACTAGAATCAAAATTAGGGTTTCAAGCCCTCTCTGAGTGCTTAGACAAAGGATCAATCAAGAAATGACATGATCTTCAACTTGTCTAATCTCTTAAACATCCACAATGGATCAAAAAGGACTCCCACTTCAAGGATTAAGCACAAAGCTGCTCCCTTCTAGGTGGATCAAGTCTCAAGATCGACAGTGTCACCAAATTAGGGTTTTGGTCGACCAGGGCCTCCAGATGGAAATTTTCATCTGGGCACAAGCCAATGATCTAAAACATGACCTAATATGCTTCATGGAACCTCATGAACCCATGCATCAAGTCAATTTTGCCTCAGGGGATGCATTCATAAAAAATCAGGAATTAGGGTTTCTTGACCTAATTCACCCCTAAGTTGACTTTTGGGACATACCATGAGCCAAGACCTCAAGAGATGATTTGAGGGTCTTTAATATACCATATTGATCCATTTGGAACAATGGATTGATCCAAGAAGTTTGAGCAACAAGTCTCAATTTCATCTGCACCACAATTAGGGTTTTAAGAGAAAAGTCAACTGTAACTTTGACTTTTGACCAGGACATGCTCCCAAACCCTAATACATGATTGAATATACCCTATGACACCCATGGAACATGTCCATCAAGTTTGATTTAGGTCAAGGACATGATTTCCTGAAGAATTGCACAGTTTGGAATTCATCTGATAAAAAGTCAACTGTGCACAAAAGTCAACTTTGACTTTTTGAGATTTTTCACCAAAATGGATTTTTAACCCTAAAATGATGTTAATGTATGATTTGAATCATCATTCATCAAGAAAAATCAAGAAAAGTGAGATAACTTGTAAAAGGGGTAACCATAAAACTTAGAAATTTTTCTAAGTTAAAAATAAAGTGGCAAAGGTACCAACTTTGGAGGACCATAACTCCTAAACCACAAGGCCAATTTTTTCCATCCAAAGCTTGATTTGTAGATCTCACTGCCCTCTACAAAAACTTCAACTAGGCCTAACTCCAATTCCTTATGGATTTTGAGCTATGAGTGAGCCAAAGTGGCTGAAAATGTGAAAAAATACCATTTTCCAACACTTAGAATTTTTTTGCCTAAAACAGAATTTTGTTGAAACACCAAAACTTGTGGGATTTTTGCACATAGATGCAAGCTGAATCAGTCCCAAAGTTAAACATCAATGTTGTTGCATATGTTGCTAAGAATTCAAAGGGCTCAACAGCATGAATTGATTCAACTCAAGCCATGAGAAATCCATGCCCAAAGTCATGCTGCTGCAAGCTGTTTTGGAAAAAATCAGTTTGCATGTTTGCTTATCTCACACGATTTTGAGCCAAAAACTGAGGATCACTATGCCACTTGTGTTCAAACCAATCACATTGCATCTAATCCAACTGATAAATCTGAGTCAAAAAGCCAAAGAACCTTCCAACTTGAAGTTCATCCACTTTGGCACATTTTGCCTTGAATTCAAAGTGCATTGATGTGGAATAGTGCATTGTCAAAGATGCTACCCTACTCAGTCAATTCCTCTGATTAAACAACATTAAAAACATCTGAGGAATGTGGTTTTGGTCAAGGCATAGCCCTGCTCTTGGGAATGGCTAGCTTGCCTTGCTTGAGAAGAAATCCTCCAAGCCAATCCATGCAAATATGATCTGATCCGAGTTGCCATTCACTATTCCTCCAAAACAAAAGTTGATCACCTATAAATAGAGGTCTCAATGGATCATTCAACTCACACCAAAGCCAGTTACAGCACTGCTTTCTCTCATTCTTTCTTAAACTTTAAGTTTTCTTGTTTTTTGAGTAACCACTATCGGGTTTTGAGTTGCAGCCATAAGCAATCAATTCCAATTGCTCAAACACATCACATATGATGTATTTGAGGTGTCCAAGTGCTTAAACAACATCTGTAACACTCCCAGCTCAAAATCACTCTTCAACCAAGCCATTTTGCTTCAGTTTTGCAGGTGGAGGTCTCCAGCTTGATCCAGAGAATTTCAAAGTTTTCCAAAGCTTGCAACACACTCCATAACATCCATTGAAGCTGTAGGGATCATCAATTCACGACTGGAACACCATCTGGGCAAAGTTCCATTTCAGCTTGCATCAAGGTGAGCTTCAAACTCAAACTCCATGATCCATGCATATTTCCTCGCATGATAATTTTGCCATTTGATTACCATCATATGCTAATTGTTTTGCCTCAATAAATTTGATCATAGACCTCATAACCATGCTTGCATGATTGCTTTTGCAAATTAGGGTTCATCTGTGTTCATCATGATTATTTCACTCCACACTGAAAATGAATAAAATTGGGTATTGCCATCTTGTTCCTTGTGAAAAAACGCACGAGTTTGGTGTTTGAATCATGTCCAATGGTTGAGAGATGAGTGAGATAGGGTGCTTCATGCACGAGCTCGGGGAAGGAGATGGCCATGGCGCCATTTTCAGAAAACCAACCAAGTTCTCTATATAATTTTCACTTGCCATATATTTAATGAATTGGCATTGCGCCCCAGCGGTTCATCAGCTGGTTTTGTGAGTATTAGCAAGCGAGAGGTCTGGGGTTCGAATCCCCCTCGCCCCAGACTTCTTTTTATCACTTTTTTATTTTATTATTTTTCATACTATTATTTTTAATGATTTGAAAAATTAATAACTCCTTCAATTTTTATCATTTTTGATTGGTTCTTTTTGCAATAATTCACAAAAATGTTAAAGTATTTTATTTTACCAAAAAATCCCAAAAATATTATTTATTTTATATAATTGATATTTTTGCAAAGAATTAATATTTTAATTGTTTTTAACATTTGAAATATTATTTCCACAATGATTTTGCAACTTTTAATGCTTTCTATTTGTTTTGTAGGTCAATACTTAATTTTTGAAGCATTAATCCAAGATCACAATTTGTTTCCCATGTGTAAAACAATTTTTGATCAATTTAATTGAATTTTTATTCAATTAAACACATTTTTTGGAAACAAATTTGGGTTTTGGATTAATTCAACCCTCATAAATCATTTTCAAAACCTTTTTGGGCCTCTTGAGAGAGTGTAAGACCCATCCCCCCTTGTACAAAAACTTTTTGGGCCTCACTCATTGTATAAGTCCCTCTGTACAAGTAAACGGCGCGATCGTCGCCCGTTTAAAAATTCAAAACACTCTGGGCCTCTATTAGAGTGTAAGACCCAATCCTTTTTTGACCAAATCATCTTTGGGCCTCACTTATTGTATAAGTCCCGATACCGTAAAAAAAAACAAACGGCGCAATCGTCGCCTTTTCAAAAAAACATCTGGGCCTCTCCTTGAGCTATAAGACCCATTCAAAACACTTTGGGCCTCTATTAGAGTGTAAGACCCAATCCCCCTTTTAACCAAAACATTTTGGGCCTCACTTATGGTATAAGTCCCTCTGCGTTAAAAGAAAACCTCGGCGCGATCGCCATTTTAAACGAAAAAATCATTTGGGCCTACCCTCGTGTTATAAGCCCCACACTTTTTCTTTAAACCTTTTTGGGCCTCTTGAGAGAGTGTAAGACCCATCCCTTTGTACAGAAAACCATTTTGGGCCCCAGTCACTTGTATAAGTCCCTCTGTACAAATTCAAACAGTGCACTCACTGATAAAACCCTGGGCCTCTCCTTGAGCTGTAAGCCCCAGATCTTTCTTTTTCAAAGCATTTTCTCCTTTGATTTTGAATATACTGTTGTTTTTAATCTTTCTTTGTTGAACAACTAACCAAACAGCATGGAAGCACTACAACCGAGTAAGTGGTTATTGCTTTCATTTACTGCTTTCATATTATAAAACAGTATTATGGGGCTGCTCACTGTAAGCCTCCTTTCATAAACTCATATCTACTGTGTAATAATAGTATAGATATTTCGAGTTTCCCCGGCTACTACGTCTAGAACTAAGTGACGCCGTTTCATTTATTCGTAGAAATAGACGCCTAGATCCCCAATAAGAGCACCAGATACAGTCTTCTCTTCGGCTGTCCTCCTTAGGAATCGTCAAGAAATTCTATCCCCCAGAGATGAATTATTCTCGGTGAAACTTCTCTTGAATTTCTTCAAACCGCCGAACGGTTCGGACTCTCTCTAAAAGTTAAAGTCACTGGATAGTAAACCTCGCACGTTTACCAGTGGTTTTAACTCTAAAAGAGTTTTCCTGAACTTTTCTGTGGTTTGGGACCCACGGGCTTCTTAAAAGCATCGGCCTCCTCTTGGGCATCATACAAGGACCCACAGGCTTCCTATAAGCAACCCCGCCTCCTCTTGGGCATTATTCAAGGACCCTACGACTTCTTAGAAGTATTCACAGCCTCCTCTTAGGCTTCGTATAATGATCTCTTCCTCCAGGAATGATAGCCTCCTTTTGGGCTTCGTACAAGGACCCGTCGGCTTCTTAAAAGATTCCAGCCTCCTCTTGGGCTTCGTACAAATTGTCCCGACGACCTCCTAGAGGTATAGGAACAGAACCTAGTCATCCTCATAGAACAGTCCTTTCATAGAGTCTACCACTGTTTCTCAAAGCATAGTACGAAAGATAAAACTCTAGACACGGACAGTCTAACTTCCTTGAGTCTCAAAGACATTCTCAAGCACCCTTCGTTAAATAGGAAGGAAACCCGCAGACTCGGACAGTCTCAATACCCTTTGGATTTCCCGTTTCCTCAAAGAAAAGGAGATACCCCTGATCCTCAAATTAAATCCCTGAGTACAGTGTTGCTCATATAAGAACTGATTTTCTCTTTTAAAATCAGTATATTGGATCTGTCACTCAACTGAAACAGTTACAATAAGCCTCCATCTCGGGCTTCGTACGAGATACCAAAATTCTCCCTAGTGGAGTCAAAACAACCTTTTAGCCTCTCTCTCAGGCTTTGTATGAGACACAAAAGATTCCCTCGTTGAGTCAATCACCCCTTTTTTTTGCCTCCATCTCGGGCCTCGTACGAGATATAAATCCCTTAAGCAAGAGTCGAACTCTTTGCTAGCCTCCTCTTAGGCTTTGTATAACGATATGCCCCACTGGGTCAAAAACTTTTAGCCTCTCTCTCGGGCTTTGTACGAGACACAAAATAGCCTCCTCTTAGGCTTTGTATAATGATTTTCCTAGCGGAAATTAGCCTCCTCTTAGGCTTTGTATAAGAAAACCACTGGTTGATCCAATCAATCTTTTAGCATCAAAGCTGTGCCTTGTTCACAGTACACAAACATCAACAACTCCTTTCCCTTCATCTAATCGCTGTAAGCGGCAAGCCTCTGGATCATCTACATCCATGCCACTGTCCCTCTTTTAGCATGAGAAATTCCTAAGGAAAGATGGCATTGCTCTACACTGAGTTAAAGTCTTCTCCTTCAGGTTAAAACCCTTTCTTCGGAAATTATGGCATTGCTCAGATCCGCGTATCCCAGTTAAAGTAATTCTCCTCCTCCCCCTCTTTAGAGATGACAAATTCTCTCTAAAGCCGAGGTCTTTCAGCTTCACGTCTTGGGCTTTGAACAAGACACAAATAGACCTTTTAGCTTCACATCTTGGGCTTTGAACAAGATACAAATCACCTTTCGCTTCACGTCTTGGGCTTTGAACAAGACACCAAAAACCAATTTCCTCCCATAGAATAGGAGGAACTACGAACGCTCTGATTTCCCTGTTTCGGTAAACGGGAATACGTAGGCATAAGATCGAAAGAAAAGATCTTAGCGAGCGCAATCAACAAAAAAACCAAATCCCATATCCCCATCAATTAAAAGCAGTAATTCAAAAGCATCAGTCCTAACCTCCTAATCCTTATTCCCCGCCAGAAACCCTTTGCCTAGGAAAAAGAAAGAAAGAACCGTATTGGCGAAATACGAATAACCAGTACAAAGGCCCCCCCACATTGATAGCATCCGTAACCTAACAGACCGCTGTTTAAACTCAGTATGCAAGCAGGGTTAATTGGAGACATCTATTTCCCTTCCTTATTCAGCTCACAATAGGATAAAAAATGAATCGACCTGTAGTTTAAAGCTCAAACCGCAGAGAGCGACCAGCGCTTAAGAACCGCGTCCAAAATCGCTTGCTACATTTAGCATCCCGTGTGGTTGAAGATAACAGAGGGGTTTTCAAAGATGCTTATGGTAATCTGTTGGCCATTCTCAACACTGAAGTCAACATCACTTCTATTCATACACTGGTTCAGTTCTATGATCCACCACTTAGGTGCTTCACATTTCAGGATTATCAGTTAGCACCTATGTAACACCCTAAACCCCCGAGACAATTAATAATAGAATATCAGAGTAAAATAAAACATACAACGATTAGGATGCTACCTTCAACAATAACCTGCTCATGCATACGATATGTAACACTTAAATATCAACAATTAAAACCATACTTAATTAATCTTCACTACGGCAGCGGAAGTTCAACGAAAATATGACATGTTTAATACCACATAATCATCATCGAGCAAATAGAGCGATAACAAATAGTGAAACAAATAACGACAAGCGTTCTAACTCCCCAGTGTTACACATCAGAGCAGACGCCGACACAACAAAATAAAATAGAAGACTCCATCTTCACTAACTTCAACTCCGCACTAATCTTGATTATCTGCACGTTACCCACGTAGAGGTAACATTCAAACAGAAGGGGTGAGATTCTTAATCAACAAAAGAAATGCATAATATAAATATAAAAGCATTTAACCAATTACATAATTCACCCTATCATTACTACATCAACGAAATCACACTCTTCCACATAAGCAGACGACTGTACAATCCACCATACAACACAACATAATGCAATGCAATGAGACCCACGACTTGACTCAATGCATGTGACACCAATTCGATCCCTTTTTCATGATCATAATTCCCGTCGGAATTTCTATATCAGTCGCTCACACCCCACATGGGCACATGACATCCATGATCGCTCACACCCCACATGGGCACACGATCACCTCAACAACAATAACAACAACATGATTCTATTTTAAAGAATCCCGATAAGACGCTCACACCCCACACGGGCACACGACTTATCGCACAACTTATGCAACATGGCATGCATACAACGACAACATACAACGAAAACTAAATGCATATGACTATCAATCCATCCATACATCATACTACAATTATCCAACACGCGGCATATACCTGCCAACACATACAACAACAACAATCCACAACCACAACACTCATACACACAACCGAATTCATCATTTCAACGTACAACACATAACACATACACAAAAACCCGACTACTGCATAGAATAGTTAGAATTCTGTTATTGAAATTAATTTTATCAAAAAGTATATGAAACCAGCTTTTCAATGATTCGAACGGCGATTGAAACGGACATACGGATTAAAAGCTATGAATTTTTGAAGTTTGATAAAATTCTGCCCATAACAGCAGCAAACAACACTGTCATGCTCGCTGCGAGTTCGCTAGGAGTTCGCCTAGTGAACTTTCCAGCGAACAATTCCTCCCATACAAAAACCAGAGACTCACTTATTTCTCTCTCCATTCGCTTCACATTCGTCCAGCAAACTGGAGTTCGCCCAGCGAACTTGGGGCAAACTTCCCCACCACACATTCCAGAATTTCTCTTCTTTTCGTTTGTTCGCTACCTCATTTGCTTTGCGAATCTGGAGTGAACATTCACCCAGAAAACTATTATTCGCACTGCAAAGTACGCGATTCTGCAATTCTGCAATTGCGATTTCAACACTATTCAACCCCAACCCTTCTCCGATTTTACTCCCAAACAGCCCCAAAACGCACATATAATCACAGATTACCATACATACGATTAGGAATACATAGACCACAATTTAACCGATCAATTTATGCATTATTCCTCTTATCAAAACCTCCGATATACCAAACCCCAATCCCCAAATCAACACGAACCACACATAAGGGATGATCCTAAAGTTTTATCTACCCTCATACAAATATTATGCAACCTTTAAGAGATTAAAGAACCCCACCCTTACCTTAGAGTTCTTGACGAAACCTCGGCCTCAACAATGGCTTTTCTCCTCCCTTCTGCCCTAGCTCTCCTCTTTCTCTTTCTCAGCTTTTCACGTACTGAATGAGTTCTCCCCCTAATTCCTTCTTTTCTATTTTCTTTTCTAATATCCATTTATTATTAATATTATTATTATTATTATTGTTTCAATATTATTATTATTATTATTATTATTATTATTTTACTAATTAAATAATAATAATAATAATATGCCTTAATAATTAAAATAATAATATCAACCAAATAACCATTCTCACCACACCACCAAGTTCTACCTAATTGGTCATGCACCCTCAACATCTTAATCCCTATAATTCTAAGGTCACTACCCCACACTAAGGGCAACCCCAAACATAACCACACACTAATGCACCACAACATATAATTCTAATTACGAAGGACAATAAATAAATCGGGGTGTTACAACTCTCCCCCGCTTAGAATATTTTCATCCTCGAAAATTTACCTCATACGAACAACTCCAGATACGACTCTCGCATCCTGCTCTCTAACTCCCAAGTTATATTTCCACCAGCAACGCCTCCCCACACTACCTTCACAAGGGTGATTTCTTTACCCTTCAATTGCTTTACCTCGCGGTCTTCAATCCGTATTGGTAAGGCCTCAACCGTAAGATTATCCCTTACTTCCACATCATCCATCGGAATCACATGCGATGAATCCGGAACATACTTCTGAAGCTGTGATACATGGAATACATCGTGCAAATTCAACAAATTGGGTGGCAACGCCACTCTATAGGCAACAGTTCAAACTCTTGCAGAAATCTGATATGGGCCAATAAACCGAGGAATAAGCTTCCTCGACTTCAGCGCACGTCCAACACCGATCACCGGGGTAACTCTAAAAAACACATGGTCTCCTTCTTGGAACTCAAGATCTTTCCTCCTCTTATCATGATAGCTCTTCTGCCTACTCTACAAAGGTTTCATCTTCTCCCGAATCAGCTCCACCTTTTTGGTAGTCTGCTGAATGATCTCAGGTCCAAGTACTACACTCTCACCGGATTCATGCCAACACAAAGGCGTCTGACACCTCCGACCATATAAAGCTTCAAAAGGTGCCATCCCAATACTGGAATGATAACTGTTATTATAAGTGAACTCAATCAGCGACACATGGCTATCCCAAGCACCTCCTTGTTCAAGCACACAAGCCCTCAACAAATCCTCCAAAGATTGTATAGTTCTCTCCGTCTATCCATAAAGTGAATCTTGGATCTCTATCCGACACAATACTCAACGAAACTCCATGCAGCTTCACAATCACCTGAATATAAATCTCTGACAGCCTCTGCAAAGGAAAACTGATATTGATCAGAATGAAATGTGTCGATTTCCTCAGTCTATCCACAACTACCCAAATGGAATCATGTCCTCTCGGCGTAGTAGGCAACCCGGTCACAAAATCCATAGAAATTTTGTCCCACTTCCACTCTGGAATATCTAACGGTTGCATCAACCCAGCAGGTTTCTGATGTTCCACCTTCGACTTCTGACAAGTCAACCAAGCATACACAAACTTAGCCACGTCACGTTTCAATCCAGGCCACCAAAATATCTTCTTGAAGTCTTGATACATCTTTGTAGCTCCTAGATGGATACTCAAGCTACTCCTATGACTTTTTTCTAGGATCATTCTTTTCAACTCAGGATCATCAGGAATACAAATCCTATCACGGAACCTCAACACACCTTGTTCATCCATTTTGAATTTGTTACTTTCTGTCTGTTCATTACCGATCATCAAATCCACCAATTTGACATCCAATTTCTGACCCTCTCTGATACTGTTAAGAAATTCATTGTTGATCTTCAGCATACCTAGCATCACACAATGCGGTGTCTGTTCACAAACCAAACTCATATCTCTGAACTGTTCAATTAATTCCAATTCTTTAACCATCATAGCAGACATATGCAATGTTTTCTGACTCAAAGCATCATCCACGACATTAGCTTTACTGGAGTGATAGTTCAAGCCAAAATCATAATCCTTTAAGAATTCTAACCACCTTCTTTGTCTCATATTCAATTCCTTCTGATCAAACAGATACCTTAAGCTCTTATGATCACTATACACCTCAAATATGGAACCATAAAGATAGTGCCTCCAAATTTTTAATACGAATACCACTGAAGCCAATTCCAAATCATGAGTTAGATAATTCCTCTCATGGACCCTTAACTGTCGTGAAGCATAAGCCACAACCTTACCATTCTGCATTAACACACCTCCTAAACCCATCAAAGAAGCGTCGCAATACACCACAAACATTTCACTTGGTTCGGGTAGAATTAAATTTGGAGTTGTAGTCAATCTCTTCTTCAGTTCAATGAAACTCTTCTCATAGTGGACATCCCACACAAACGATTTACCTTTACAAGTTAACTGAGTCAACGAAAGTGCCAACTTAGAAAAGCCTTCAATAAACCTGCGGTAATAACCAACCGAGCCCAAAAAGCTTCTAATCTCAGTTACCGACTTCAGAGCTTCCCATTGTAGAACTCCATCCACTTTGGATGGATCCACAACAATACCATCACCTGAAATAACATGCCCAAGAAAACTTACCTCTCTCAACCAGAATTCGCACTTAGACAACTTAGCATAGAGCTTCTTTTCTTTCAACACTTGCAGCATAATCCGCAAATGCTCGACATGTTCCTCTTCTGACTTAGAATATATTAGAATATCGTCAATAAAGACAACCACAAATTGATCCAAGTATGCATGAAAAATTCGATTCATATACTCCATGAATACACCAGGTGCATTAGTAACTCCGAACGGCATCACCATATACTCATAATGTCCATATCGAGTCCTAAAAGCAGTGTTCTGAATATCTTCATCCTTTACTCGTATCTGATGATAACCCGACCTCAAATAAATCTTGATGAACACACGAGCACCCAATAATTGATCCATAAAGTCATCTATTCTTGGAAGCAGATACTTGTTCTTAATCATCACTTTATTCAGTTGTCTGTAATCGATACATAACCTCATACTGCCATCCTTTTTCTTTACCAACAACACTGGAGTTCCCTAAGGCGATACGCTTGGTCTCACAAATTTCATTTCTAACAACTCTTCCAGTTGCTTCTTCAGCTCTGTTAATTCTAATGTCGACATCCTATATGGTGCCATAGAAATAGGTCTGGTACCAGGGACAATATCAATAGCAAACTTCACTTCTCTTTATGGCGGTACATCAACAATATCATCCGGAAACACTTCTGGAAATTCACGCACCACCTGTAATTCATTAATCCCCGACTCACTCTCCACGGACAAGGATGCAAACAATGCAAGCACCTGAGCTTCTTCTTCTAAGAGCCTTCTCAACTCTCTAGCAGATAGAAAACCATCTTCTTCCCCTTTTTCAGGAGTAAGGAATCACACCGACTTGTTAAAACAGTTAATATGAACATGATTGAACTCCAACCAGTTCATACCCAAGATCACATCGAAACCTCCCAACGGTAAGCAAATAAGATCCACACCAAAGTCCTTATCAAAGATTGATAGTGGACAATTCAGACAGACTAAGGAAGTGGTCACCGATCCCTTTGCAGGAGTTTCGACAACCATATCTCCCTTCATAGGAGAAGCGACAAGACCTAGCCTTCTCACACAATCAGAAGCAATAAAAGAATGAGTAGCACCAGTATCAATAATAGCAATCAAAGGCGTATTATTAATACAAGATGTACCTCTGATTAGTCTGTCATCACTGGAAGTCTGAGTCCCCATCAAAGCGAACACCTTTTCTCCAGTCGAAGCTTGCTTTGGTTTCTGGAAACGAGTACTAATATGACCCTGTTCTCCACAGTTGTAACAAGTCACCATATTAACTTTGCAGTCAACAATCAAATGTCCTGCCTGTTCACACTTGAAGCATTTCTTTACATCACTCGTGCACTCACTGACACGATGACCTAGCTCACCACACCTGTAACACTTAAGAGGAGTAAGGGCACCCCCCACTCGGCTTCTTACCATCAGCGTGTTTCTGTTTACCTTTCTCGGCTGGAGCTGCATAAGGCTTCCCACGGTTCATTGGTTGTTTTCCCCTCCTCTCAGCCAGCCCTTTATAGTAAGTCGATTGAGCCTTGCTATCTTCTTCAAAGATCCTACAACAATCCACCAAATCTGGAAAACTTCGGATTCGCTGATAAACAATCACCTGTTTGATCTCAGGCCTCAATCCATTCTCAAACTTGACACACTTTAAGAACTCAGCAGTTGCCGCACTGTAGTGAGGGTAAAACTTAGCCAGATCTGAGAATTTGACAGCATACTTCGTAACCCTCATGTTACCCTGCTTCAGTTCCAAAAACTCAATTTCTTTCTTTCCTCGGACATCTTCAGGAAAATATTTCCTCAAGAACTCCTTGAGCCAAGTCTGCACTCCATCCGGATCATATCTTCCTTTAAAGGTAGGCGGTCTATTCTTCCGAAACTCGTCATTCTCACTAGCATGAGGCAGGTTCTGTACCGCCTGAGCAACAACCTGCAAAGCAGCAGCAATAGCAGCATCGTTCCTTCCAGCCATTCTAAATCTGTTACACACCAACAACAGAACACAATGGTTAAGGAAACTACATTGACAGTAATCAACTGTCACATGACAACGACTCAGTAACTTGGCCGGACGGACCTACCTGCTTTGATACCACTATGTAACACCCTAAACCCCCGAGACAATTAATAATAGAATATCAGAGTAAAATAAAACATACAATGATTAGGATGTTACCTTCAACAATAACCTGCTCATGCATACGATATGTAACACTTAAATATCAATAATTAAAACCATACTTAATTAATCTTCACTACGGCAGTGGAAGTTCAACGAAAATATAACATGTTTAATACCACATAATCATCATCGAGTAAATAAAGCGATAACAAATGATGAAACAACCGCTCCAACTCCTCGGTGTTACACATCAGAGCAGACGCCGACACAATGAAATAAAATAGAAGACTCCATCTTCACTAACTTCAACTCTACACTAATCTTGATTATCTGCACGTTACCCACGTAGAGGTAACATTCAAACAGAAGGGGTGAGATTCTCAATCAACAAAAGAAATACATAATATAAATATAAAAGCATTTAACCAATTACACAATTCATCCTATCATTACTACATCAACGAAATCACACTCTTCCACATAAGCAGACGACCTTACAATCCACCATACAACACAACATAATGCAATGCAATGAGACCCACGACTTGACTCAATGCATGTGGTACCAATTTGATCCCTTTTTCATGATCATAATTCCCGTCGGAATTTCTATATCAGTCGCTCACACCCCACATGGGCACACGACATCCGTGATCGCTCACACCCCACATGGGCACAAAATCACCTCAACAACAACAATAACAACATGATTCTATTTCAAAGAATCTCGATAAGACGCTCACACCCCACATGGGCACACGACTTATCGCACAACTTATGCAACATGGCATGCATACAACAACAACATACAACGACAACTAAATGCATATGACTATCAATATGTCCATACATCATACTAAAATTATCCAACACGCAATATATACCTGCCAACACATACAACAACAACAATCCACAACCACAACACGCACACACACAACCGGATTCATCATTTCAACGTACAACACATAACACATACACGAAAACCCAACTACTGCATCTAATAGTTGGAATTTTGGTATTGAAATTAATTTTATCAAAAAGTATATGAAACCAGCTTTCAACGATTCGAACGACGACTGAAACGAACATACAGATTAAAAGTTATGAATTTTTGAAGTTTGATAAAATTCTGTCAGTAACAGCAGCAAACAACACTGTCATGCTCGTTGCGAGTTCGTTCAGCGAACTCTCGTTCGCTAGGAGTTCGCCTAGAAAAATTTCCAGCGAACAACTCCTCCTATACAAAAACCAGAGACTAACTTATTTCTCCCTCCATTCGCTTCACATTCGCCCAGCGAACGTGGGGCGAGCTTCCCCACCACACATTCCAGAATTTCTCTTCTTTTCCTTTGTTCGCTACCTCATTCGCTTTGCGAATCTGGAGCGAACATTCGCCCAACGAACTATTATTCGCATTGCGAAGTACGCGATTCTGCAATTCTGCAGTTGCGATTTCAGCACTATTCAACCCCAACCCTTCTCCGATTTTACTCCTAAACAGCCCCAAAACGCACATATAATCACAGATTACCATACATACGATTAGGAATACATAGAACACAATTTAACCGATCAATTTATGCATTCTTCCTCTTATCAAAACCTCCGACATACCAAACCCCAATCCCCAAATCAACACGAACCACACATAAGGGATGATCATAAAGTTTTATCTACCCTATACAAATATTATGCAACCCTTAAGAGATTAAAGAACCCCACCCTTACCTTAGAGTTCTTGATGAAACCTCGGCCTCAATAATGGCTTTTCTCCTCCTTTGTGCCCTAGCTCTCCTCTTTCTCTTTCTCAGCTTTTCACGTACTGAATGAGTTCTCCCCCTAATTCCTTCTTTTCTATTTTCTTTTCTAATATCCTTTTATTATTATTATTATTATTATTATTATTATTATTATTATTATTATTATTATTGTTTCAATATTATTATTATTATTATTATTATTATTTTACTAATTAAATAATAATAATAATATCCCTTAATAATTTAAAATAATAATATCAACCAAATAACCATTTTCTCCACACCACCAAGTTCTACCTAATTGGTCACGCACCCCCAACATCTTAATCCCTATAATTCTAAGGTCACTACCCCACACTAAGGGCAACCCCAAACACAACCACACACAAGTGCACCACAATATATAATTCCAATTATGAAGGACAATAAATAAATCGGGGTGTTACAACCTACACTCGAGGAGTATGCTCATATTTTAAGGGTTGAGATCAAGAGGCAGGTTCCCTTTGTCTTCACCAGCGGTTGTCCGAAGTTTCCCCTTATTGCTGATGCTCTTTGAATTAGTAAGAAGGATGTGGAAGCTAATATCAAGACTAAAGGGAATGGTATTCCCGGGTTTACTTCAAAGTTTCTGGTTGATAAGGCCACTTCCTTTGCTGCAGATGGAAACGGGAAGGCTTTCAACGCTGTTCTTGCTTTGCTTATATATGGGATTGTCTTGTTTCCGAACATGGAGGATTTTGTAGATCAGGCTGCCATCAGTATCTTCTTGTCCAAGAACCCTGTTCCGACACTTCTTGCTGATACCTATCATTTTATTTATTTGAGGAATGAAAAGAAGAAAGAAACCATTGTTTGTTGTGCTCCTCTGTTATACCGATGGTTCATGTCTTACCTTCCACAGAAGGGTCCCTTTGTTGAGAATAAGGGAAATCTCAAGTAGTCTCAACGAATCATGTCTCTTACTGCTGATGACATCTCTTGGTATTCTTGAGTCTTCGACGATACTAAGATCATTCTTCATTATGGAAAATTCTCCAATGTACCTCTCCTGGGTACAAAGAGTGGAATTAACTCTAATCTGAGACTTGCCTTCCGTCAGTTGGGATATCCTATGGTTGCCAAGCCAGATCCTGAGGTAGTGGAAGAGTTCATCTTTCATGAGGGGGTTAATGACATGGGATTGATGAAGAGGTTTAGTGCCGCTTGGACTCAGATTCACCTTGAAGGAAGAGCCGATTTGGGTAAGAAGAATTACATATCCAGTGAAGCTTACACACTTTGGGTCAAAGAGCGCGTCAAAGAGATCTTGTTGCCATTTTCTTCCGAACCTTGCATGAATGTCAAGCTTCTTGAACTTGTCATTGTTCCTCCATCTGAAGTCGACCAACTCAAGCGGACTATTGAGATGTTGAAGAAACAGAATGCTGATCTTCGTCTTAACCTTGATAGAGTCACATCCGAGAAGGAAAGCCTACAGATTGAGCTCCATTAGAAGCGCAAGCGCATGCTCAAAGAGGTGGAGGTTGAGCAGAACAAGCGAAGGAAAGTGGGTGATGCTTTGAAGAGTACCTATGATGGACTTGCCTCAAAGAAAATACAACTTGCCGACACTCAGTATTAAGCTTATAAAGATGAGTTGAGCTACAAGAAGCAACTTGAAGAGCTTCAAGGGAAGTTGTCAGAGTACAAGACAAAGCTGCAAAGTGAACAAAACTGTGCTAACCAGTTAGGAAATGACTTTTCTCAGTGTTAAGCTAAGCTCGACAAAGCCTTCAGTGAGATCTAGAGGCTGCAAGATCAAGCACATTAGAGCCGAGAGCAGATCAGTCAGCTCAACATAGAGAGTACTCATTAGGAGCATCAGAGTTGTCATCTGCAAGTCCTCTTGGATCAGAAAGAGGCCTTTCTTCAGGATATGCTTCAGGGACTTAACCATTCTTTGCTGCGCAACCTCATGAAGGATGTAAAGTATTGGAGTGAGAGACACAACCGTCTAGTCAGATTCGCTAAGCACGCACTTGAGGACTTTCCAGGGTTATTGAGAGATGCATATGCTGATGCGTTACCGCACAAGACTCCTTGGGCTGTTTTCCACTTCTTGTCTGTTTGTAGGGTGGTCTTTGATAGGATCCAGGCTGATCTTGTTGTAGCCCAAAAGGAAGATATTTGATTTGTACTTGACTTGTACTTCTTTCCTTTGTTGTTAATCTTATCTTTGCACCTTTACTTATATGCTTTATGATTATTGTTAACAAAGAAAAATTTACGAATTCCTGGAATTTAAAACTTTATTTTTGCATGCATTGCATACATTCATGCACACATATGCACGTCCCTTCATCCGGAAAACCATTGCTTACCCCGTCCGTCTTCGCTTGTAGCAAGACGACGACTCGACATCGCTATTTCACCCGCTCAAGCAAATCCAAGATCATGGCTGATTTCGAAGCTGAGAATGCTGTCTATAAGGAAACTCTGGCTCAATTTCAAGGTCGGATGAATCAGTTTTAGACCAACATGGATGTTATTATGGAGTTTATTCGTGCTCAGAAAGACGCCGCTGCTGCTGCCACTATTTTTGCAACTGCCACTGATGCAACCGTCGTCACTCTTGTTGTGACTGTTCCTCCTGTTGTCACAACTACTCCTGCTGTTGTTCCTTCTCCTGCTACCGTTGAAGTGCCGGTTGAGCTTGTGATTCAGCCTGCTGTTCATCCGTCAAATTCTCAATCTGGTTTGAACAAGATACCTGCTGCTTTTCCTTGGGGCATGCCTTCGAATTTCACTCCTTAGATTGCAAATGGTGGTGCCTTTGTGCCATATCAACCTTTTGTTGTGCCTATGCCTAATGGAAATGCTGCTGCATATCTGTGGGGTATGCCTACTCCAATTTCACCTCTGGTAGTGAATGATGATCATGAGAATCTTTAGACTCGTCATACTTCTATGTTGGCTGATATCGAAACTCCTGATGACGATGAGCATGTGTATAGGAGTCCTCCTCTTCATGTTCCGGTTTCATCCCAAGTTGCTCACATTGCTGTTCAGAATGTTCATTCTGGAATGCTCTACCCTGGGGCATCTTCAGCTGCCGTGGTACCTCATCAGAATCATCCATTTGGTGTTCAGATGGGTCAGAATGCTGGTCAAATGGTTAATCAGGGATTGATATATCCTTTTCAGTTTACTACTCCGCAAGTGCATGCTCTGGCCGCATCTCAGCTGCCAAAACCTCAGATCCTTGTCAGACCTCCTGATCAAGGTCGACCTGCTAATTACAAGTTGTTGGAAGACCGTATCAGAGCTATCGAAGGGTTTTTTTTCTTTTGGCATGGAGGCCAAGGAAGTATGTTTGGTTCCAAATGTTGTATTGCCACAGAAATTCAAGATACTTGAGCTTCCAAAGTATAAAGGTTTGAGTTGCCCACGTAGTCACATCACTATGTGCTGCAAAAAGATGGCATCCTATATTGATAACGATGAATTTCTAGTTCATTGTTTTCAAGATAGTTTGTCTGGTGCTTCATTGGGTTGGTACATGGGTTTAGAACGCAGCAAAATCCGTACTTAAAGGGATCTGTCTGAGACATTCTTAAAATAATACAAATACAATCTTGATCTGGCGCCTACCAGATTACAGCTGCAAAACCAGTCTCAGTGCTCAGCTGAAACATTTAAAGAGTATGCATAAAGATGGCATGAGATGGCATCTCGTGTACGACATGCTCTCTCTGACAACGAGTTGGTTGACATCTTTATGGGTACATTGCAAGGATCCTACTATGAGAAAATGGTGGGTAGTTCTTCATCAAACTTTGCTGACATTGTAACCATTGGTGAAAGAATTGAGAATGGGCTGAAGACTGGAAAGATTTCTGGAGCTGCTTCCCAATAGTCGGCTAACAGAAAGTCTCAGAATAGTCATTCAAAGAAGAAGGAGGGTAAAGCCAACGCTGTGACAACTAAAGTATCTCCTCAGTATCAAGCACCCATGGCTCCCATGCCATACTATCCATATTTGTACATTGCTGCTGCACAATATCAACAACTGCCGTACTGGTATCATCCGCAACAACCAGTTCAGAATGCTCAGAATCAGTAACAACCGCAATGTCAACAACAGACTCAACAAAATAATAGAAGTCAGCAGAATCAAAACCGTCAAAACAACAACAAACAAGGAAATTGTAAGCCCCCAAATTTCAACAGAATTCCGGTGCCATACACTGAGTTGTTCCCTTACTTGGTTCATTAAGGGGCAATTGTTCCCAAAGAGATTGCACCTACAATTCCTCTATTCAACCCAAAGCATAATCCAAATGTGTCTTGTGCTTATCACTCTGGATACATAGGACATGCAACAGAGGATTGTATTGTTTTCAAAACCAAGGTTCAGGAGCAAATTGATCGAAAAATTTTGACTTTTGCTAAAGAAGGTCCTAACATTCAGCATAATCCATTACCCAATCACGGTGGACCTGCGGTTAACATGATTGAGGATAATTCAAGGGCTGAGTTGATCATGGATATTGACGAGGTAAAGACTTCAATGACTGTGGTTATCAAGAGATTGAATGAACATGGGTTGTTGAAAGGGTTGCATGGGAAGTGTCAGATTTGTGACAATAATCCCAACCAGTGTCGAAGGCTTAAGGGTTGTGTCCAAATTTTGATGAACCGAGGTGAAGTTCAATTTGTTAGATCTAAGCCTGTTGAAGAAGTCGCTACTATCGAGCCATTCACCATCATCTATAGGAAGTTTCCTGTTGAATCTCCTAAAAAGAAAATACAATCTATCGTTGTTTGCCCGCCAAAGTTATTTCTGTATCAGAATTCTAAGGAGGTACCATGGAAGTATGGGTCTACTGTGTTTTCTGGAGGTCAAGAGATAAGGTTTGTGGAGTTTGAGATTATGAATGTTACCTCCGCTGGAGGTATGACTCGTAGTGGACGGGTGTTTGCTCCGAAGGTCACTACAAAGCTGATAACACTATTTTAGTGTGTTACTTTGACCCATTTTATGTGGCACTTTTAGTTTAGGATTTATTGATTTAATGTGAATTTAGCTTATTTCAGTATATTTTAGCTTTGAGCATACTAGGTGCTTCTTTTATGGTTTTCAATGTGTTTTTGTCTAAAAGAAAGTCAGTTGATGGCAAGTTGAGGCGCGACCCTGGAAGACAGACTCTGGAGCAGAATGAGGAGCTATTGGAAGGAAAATAGTTGATAATTTAATCAATTATTCCATCAAGAGAAGAGGAGGAGAAAACGAATTACTAGGGCTCACGTGGCACTGTTTTGAAGAGTATTGGAGCAAAGAGAAATGGATAAGATCAAGGAAGCTAGAAGACAGATGGTAGTACGGCGGGGACCATGCTGCAAAAAGAGTGCCCAACACTAAAACAACTAGCCGTCTGCGCCGCTCCACCACTCTGCCACAGCCGCCTGCAAAAAGTAGCTTTGTCTCCCACCAACATCTATACCAGATAGCTTGTAACGGAAGGATTGAGGGACAGCTGGTCCACATGTGGATTTTAATTGGGCCTAACCTTATTTTCATCAAGAAACCCATGATCCAAGAAAGTAGAAACTCTCACTTCCACTCGCCTCTATATAAAGAAGACATGCACATTGAGAAGAAGAGAGCTGGAGATTTTACACACAACCAAACAGTTATTTCAGTTTTAAGTTTATTTTTATTTTCAAGAGTTGGAGCATTAGTAGAGGGTATTATATTCCCATCCAGTCCTGTACACTCTCTGAAAGCTGTCGTGACTGAAGAGAGCTGTTGCTGTTTACTCAACGCAAGAGATTTCCAAGTTACTATTAGGTTGCATTTCTTTACTTTACTTTGCAAGATAATGTTTCCTAGTAGTTTCACTTCAGTAGTTTGTACTCAGCTCACTATGAGCTAAACCTTTGTTTGATGAGACTAATGAAGTTAGTATAAAAGTTATTTTTATGTTAATATGATGTGTTGAGCAGTGTCTTATTTTGTTATGTGTTTTTACGCTATAAACTTGATTCTTAGAGTGATCAACTAGGAAAAAGGTAAAAGCTTGTTGTTGAGAGAGATCCAATAAACAAGTGGATTTCATAACAAAAGTGGTTAATAAAGTAGGATAGAGATATTCACTTAATTTAACTTGCTTAGAGATAAGAAGTTGAGACCATAAAGAATTTCATAATTAAAACCAGACGTATTTTAGGGTTAGAAGTGAGACTTAGAGATTTTTTCCCTTGCCCTAGTTATGCATGTTTTTGATGTTGTAGAGATACACCACTAGATCACGTTCTGACCTTTTGAGGCACGACACTTCGCATCATAAAAAAGCATTTCAACAACAACTATACTAATGGATTTAGCTCATCAACTACTCTCTATGATATTTTAACTCCTTTTTAGTTATAGATTTTGTCTTAGTTATTTGTGTGTTGCTCCTGTTCTTTATTATTATTATTTTGTTACCTTGCTCATACTTTATCTTAAACAAAGAAATTAATACTAGTATTTCAAGGCTTTATCACTTCCTTGTGGGTTCGACCTTTACTTTATCACTTGATACATTGTCAAGCATGTATACTTGCATGTGACACCATTGCTCTAAATAATTACAAGAAAAGCATCATATAAAGTAGAGAACAAGTTTTTGGCACCGTTGCCGGGGAAGTGTATAAAGTTTGAAACACTATATCTATTTTTGTTTAAGATTGTATTTGAGCTTTTAACGTTTGCTGTGATTTGGTGATACGACAGGCTTAAGCTAATGTATGCGCAGGTCGTTACAACCGGTTTACAATGGTTATCCTAAACCTGAAAGAATTATCAGCGCACGAAGGAGATTTTTACGTGCTCAGCAAATATCTGGAGATTCCTCAACCTCGACTGTGGCTGACCCTGAAGGAGTAGTGCACGAGGTGGACACAGACGAAGAAAGTTCATCGTCTTCTTCAGATGAGTCATTGTACGAGACGAACATGGCAGAGCCAGATATCATTGGCATTGCCAATGACCGAGCACACAACATAAGAGACTATGCTGTCTTTGATCCTAATGCTATGAATACTGGCATTGCTAGGCCAGCTATCACAACACCACAGTTCGAGTTCAAGCCTATGATGTTCCAAATATTGCAAGCTGCTGGTCAATATTCAGGCTCTCCTCATGAAGATCCACATCTGCATTTAAAATAATTTCTGGATGTTGCTGACAACTTCAAAATCCTTGACGTGCCAGTGGATACCTTTAGGTTAAGGCTGTTCCCATACTCTCTAAGGGATAGAGCCAAAAACTGGCTTAATTCTTTAGAACCAAATTCCATTACTACATGGAATGCCTTGGCAGAAAAGTTTCTGGCTAAATATTTTCCTCCTTCCAAGAATGCAAAGATGAGAAATGAGATCACATCACTTAGGCAAGGAGATGATGAATCGTTGTTTGATGCATGGGAAATATTTAAGGAGCTGTTGAGACAATGTCCTTATCACGGGATCCCCATCTGCATACAACTTGATACTTTCTACAATGGATTAATTCCATCCTTAAGGAATATGTTAGATGCATCCAGTGGTGGAGCTCTTTTGTCTAAATCCTATGATGATGGTTACAAGTTGATTAAGAGCATTACGGCCAACACTTATCAATGGCCAGTCACGAGAGCCACTGCAAGTTCAACTCAAAAGAAGCCTGCTGAAGTTCATGAAGTCACTGAGACCCCAACTCTTGCTGCTCAAGTGGCTCAGATCCACCAAATATTGAAAAATCTGATGAGTCCTGAAGTGACAAAGCCTGAAACAGTGAAAGTGGTTACTGACGCTACTGAAGTTGCATGTGTTTACTGTGGAGGACCACATTTATTTGAAGAATGTTCCGCAAATCCTGTTTCTGTTAACTATGTCAGTAATCACAACAATAACAGCAGATACAACAATCCATACAACAACACTTACAACCCAGGATGGCGCAACCATCCCTATTTTTCTCGGAGTAACAATCAAAGTCAACCAAAACCACAAGCAACTACACCACAAGTTCCACCTGGTTTTTCTAACCCTAACTATGCTGGGGGTAATCAAGGAAACAACCATCTAGAAAATGTTCTTAAGTCCTTTATTTAAGAAGCAAAGAATCAATTCCAAGTGCAAGGGGTGAGTATCAAGAACTTGGAAAATCAAGTAGGGCAAATTACCACTGCTTTGAGTTCAAGAAACTTGGGAACTCTCCCTAGCTCTACTGAGACTCCAAATACACAAGCTGGAGTAAAGAATGTTGAAACATGCCAAGCCCTTAAACTCAAAAGTGGTAAAGAGATAGAAGAGGCCGCTACAAAGAGCAAGGAGGCAAGCACTGATTTGCCTACGCCAGACAGTTCTGGAGCAAGAAACCAAGTTGTTGAAAAACCTTCTTCATTTGGACAACAGAAGGACAAAGATGATGTAACTACTCCAGACTTCATTCCTCAAGAGAATCAAGAAGTCATTACTGAAACCAACAGGAAGCCAAAGTTTTTTCAAGAAAGGCTACCACCTCCTTTTCCACAAAGGATAAAAAAGGCCAAAGAAGAGCAACAATTTTCAAAGTTTATGGAGATCTTGAAGCAGCTTCACATCAACATACCATTGATTGAAGCTATTCAACAAATGCCAAATTACTCAAAGTTCATGAAGGATGTGCTTACCAAGCGAAAAAGGGTGGGAGAATTTGCTACGGTTGCACTCACACAAGAGTGTAGCCAATTGGTTCAAGGCAAACTCCCTCCCAAATTGAAGGATCCTGGAAGTTTTACTATTCCATGCACCATTGGAGATTCCTTTTGTGGAAAGGCGTTATGTGATTTAGGGGCTAGCATTAATCTCATGCCCCTATCCATTTTCAAGAAGCTAGGGATAGGTGCTGCCAGGCCTACAACTATCACCTTGTAGCTGGCAGATAGAAGTATTTGCTACCCACAAGGGAAAATAGAAGATGTTCTGGTAAGGGTAGACAAGTTTATCTTCCCTGTTGATTTCATTATTATGGACTTTGAAGCTGATAAAGAGACAACTATTTTGTTGGGGAGGCCGTTACTAGCAACGGGTAGAACTTTAATTAATGTAGAAAGAGGAGAACTCACTATGAGAGTGAACGGACGACAAGTAGTGTTCAACATACTCAATGCCTTGCAATACCCAAAAGAAGAAATAGCTGAATGTTCCATGATATCTAGCTGGGAAGGTCTAATACATAAAAATCTTCTAAAGGCTATTGATGTATTGAAAATTGAGTTAGGCAAAGTGGAAGATGATGGACTAAAAGATGGGATCATTTATGGTCCAATGCTAAAACAAGAGGACGAATCTGTGGAAGTGATAGAATCCACCACTGTTGCTCACAAGCAGCAGCTGCCTTCCATAGAGGAACCTCCTGAATTAGAGCTCAAGCAACTACCTGATCATTTATAGTATGCATATCTGGAGGCAGGACAGAAGCTGCCAGCTATCATTGCTACAGATCTGCAAGAGGAGCAAAAGGAGCAATTGATTTCATTACTGCAGAGACACAAGAAGGCAATTGCATGGCAGATTTCTGACATCAATGGAATCAGCCCAGCAATTTGCATGCACAAAATTTTGTTGGAAGAAAATGCTAAGAATAACATTGAGAGTCAACGAAGGCTGAACCCTATCATGAAAGAGGTGGTAAAGAAAGAAATTATCAAGTGGCTGGATGCAGGAATTATTTACACTATCTCTGATAGTGTGTGGGTAAGTCTCATCCAGTGTGTACCGAAGAAAGGGGGCATGACAATGATAATCAATGAGAAGAATGAGCTTATCCCCACTAGAACTGTTTCTGGTTGAAGGATTTGCATGGATTATAGGAAGCTGAACAAGGTAACTAGGAAGGATCATTTTCCTTTGCCTTTCATTGATCAGAGGTTGGATAGACTAGCTGGAAAGGAGTATTATTGCTTCTTAGATGGATATTCGGGCTACAACCAAATTGCAATAGTCCCAGAAGATCATGAGAAAACAACATTCATATGCCCTTATGGCACCTTTGCCTTTAGAAGGACGACGTTTGGACTGTGCAATGCACCAGCCACCTTTCAACGTTGCATGATGGCTATCTTCTCGGACATCATAGAGAATTCCATGGAAGTCTTCATGGATGACTTTTCAGTTTTTGGAGAGTCATTTAAGGCTTGTCTAAAGAATCTGGAGTTGATGCTGGCCAGATGTGTGTCATACCCCAAATTTTGACCACTAAGATTTCCCATCATTGTGCACATCATCATCACAATATGGATGGACCATCATACCTCATTAGTCTCCCCAAAAATAGGTGAGTATCCACTACAATCAAACTTAGGGTTTCAAGCCCTCTCAGAGCTCTTAGACAAAGGATAAATCAAGGAATGTCATGATCTTAAACTTGTCTAAACCTCTCACACATCCACAATGGATCAAGAGGACTCCCACATCAAGGATCATGCACAAGGTTGCAACATTCCAAGTTGATCAAGCCTCAAGATCGCCAGTGTCACCAAATTAGGGTTTTGGTCGACCAAGGCCTCCAGATGGGAATTTTCCTCTGGGCATGAGCCAATGTTTCAAATCATACCCTAAAATACTTCATGGGACCTCATGGACCCAAGCATCAAGTCAATTTAGCCTCAGGGGATGCATTCATAAAAACTCAGGAATTGGGGTTTCTTGACCTAATTCACCCCTAAGTTGACTTTTGGGACAAAACATGAGCCAAGACCTCAAGAGATGATTTGAGGGTCTCTAACAAACCACATTGATCCATTTGCAGCAATGGATTGATCCAAGAAGCTTGATTCACAAGTTTCAAGTTCATCAGAACCACAGTTAGGGTTTCACGGAAAAAGTCAACTGTACCTTTGACTTTTGACCAGGACATGCTCCCAAACCTTGGGACATGATTCAATACACCCTATAACACCTATGAAATTAATCCATCAAGTTTGATTTAGGTCAAGGACTTGATTTCATAGAGGATCGCACAATTTGGAATTCATCTGATAAAAAGTCAACTGTGCCCAAAAGTCAAAGTTTGACTTTTTGATTTTTTGATCAATTATGGTTCCCTAACCCTAAAATGATGTTAATGTGTAATTTGAATCATTATTAATCAAGAAAAATCAAGAAAAGTGGGATAACTTGTAAAAGGGGTAACCATAAAAACTTAGAAAATTTCTAAGTTATGGAACAAAGTGGCTAGGGTACCAACTTCCAAGGATCATAACTTGAGATCCAAGCAACCATTTTGGCTGATCCAAAGATGGATTTGTAGCTCTCATGGCATACTTTAAAAGTGTCAACTACACCTCATTCCAATTCATCATGGATTTTGAGTTATGGTTGGATCAAAATGGCTGAAAACATGAAATGTCACTTTTTCCATCACTTAGTGAAATTTTCACTAAGTCAGAATCTGTTTCACTTTTTTCAAAATGTAGGGGCATTTTTCACTTGGATCCAAAATGTGTCAAGACAAACTATGATTACACATGTTTTGTATCATATAAGGGCTTTCCAAAATGGCCAAGAACCCCATCAAATCCCATCTAAGCTAAGAGTTATGACAGTGGCAATATGCCTTGCTGCAACTGTCATAACAAGGCAGATTTGTGCATTTTTCTCGATTTGAGCAATTTGTGCAAATGACAAACAAGTTTATCCATCTGAACACCTTAGGGAGAGACCAAGGAGGGACAAACATTGATCCATAAGCCTCCCAAGTCTTTGGAACTAAAAATAGCATGCCAAACCTAAAAAACCCTAAAGAGGGGACAAGACTCCAATTTTGTTTTGGAGCATTCAATGGATGCACCAAGGTGGCATGAACTGAGCCATTTCCAACTGAATGAGTCAAGAATGGTCTCTGAACTAGGGAACCAAAGGCCTGTGCTCTAACCTCTAGTCAATGGCTAGAGGAGACTTGAGATTCCAAAATGCTCCAATTGGCCAAAGGTCTGCAGCAGCCTCCATTCACTATTGCTTGTAAAACAAACTTGCTCTACTATAAATAGAGCTCATTTGTGCTCAGTTTGAGTACACCAAAGCACTACAACACTTGCTTTCCTCAAAATCTCTTTCTCTAGGCAAAAATGCCTTCTTTAGCAAGGTAACTCTGAGTTTTTGAATTAGAGAGCAATTCCATCACAGCTCATGATCCAAACACATCCAATATGTCATATCTAAGCTGTCCAAACTCTCACAAGTGACCTGAAACACCAAAACCTCAAAGTCCCTTCTCAAAACCTCAAAATAGGACTTTTTTGCACTTTTCAAGCCATGTCTTGATTCGTCACTTTCAAAACCAGATAAAGCCTCAAACACACTCCAAATATCATCCTTGAACTGTCCCAAATGGTTCCCCACATCTGGAACACCATTTTAGAGAGTTGCTATTTTGGTCACTTTTGCCCCTTTTGCAAGAAAGGGCCAATTTCCATTCCTGAGGTTTCCAGCTGTTTCCAATCATCCTAAAAGCTTCCAAGGGATCATTTGAGGGTGTCCAAAGCATCAAATTGTTTCTGGAACAATGTCATACCCCAAATTTTGACCACTAAGATTCCCCATCATTGTGCAAATCATCATCACAATATGGATGGACCATCATACCTCATTAGTCTCCCCAAAGATGGGTGAGCATCCACTAAAATCAAATTTAGAGTTTCAAGCCCTCTAAGAGGCTTAGACAAAGGATCAATCAAGGAATGACATGATCTTTAACTTGTCTAAACCTCTCAAACATCCATAAAGGATCAAGAGGACTCCCACATCAAGAATCAAGCACAAGGTTGCAACATTCCAAGTGGATTAAGCCTCAAGATCGCCAGTGTCACCAAATTAGGGTTTTGGTCGACCAAGGCCTCCAGGTGGAAATTTTCCTCTGGGAATGAGCCAATGCTTCAAAGCACAATCCAAAATACTCTAAGGGACCTCATAAACCCAACCATCAAGTCAATTTAGCCTCAGGGGATGCATTCATAAAAAATCAGGAACTAGGGTTTCTTGACCTAATTCATCCCTAAGTTGACTTTTGGGACAAAACATGAGCCAAGACCTCAAGAGAGGATTTGAGGGTCCCTAATACACTACATTTATCCATTTTTAACAATGGATTGATCCAAGAAGCTTGATTCACAAGTTTCAAGTTCATCAGAACCACAATTAGGGTTTCGCGGGAAAAGTCAACTGTGCCTTTGACTTTTGACCCAGGCATGCTCCCAAACCCTGGTACATGATTCAATACACCCTATAACACCTATGAAATCTATCCATCAAGTTTGATTTAGGTCAAGGACTTGATTTCATAGAGGATCGCACAGTTTGGAGTTCATTTGACAAAAAGTCAAATGTGCACAAAAGTCAACTTTGACTTTTTGAGATTTTTCACAATTATGGTTCTTTGACCCTAAAATGATGTTAATGTGTGATTGGGATCATCATTCATCAAGAAAAATCAAGAAAAGTGGGATAACTTGTAAAAGTGGTAACCATAAAAACTTAGAAATTTTCTAAGTTATGGAATAAAGTGGCTAGGGTACCAACTTTGGAGGATCATATCTCCTAAACCACAAGGCCATTTTCCCCATTCAAAGCTGGATTTGTAGCTCTCATGACCTTCTACAAAAGCTTTAACTACACCTCATTCCAATTCCTCATGGATTTTGAGCTAGGGTTGGGTCAAAATGGCTGAAAACATGAAATGTCACTTTTTCCAACACTTAGTGTAATTTTCACTAAGTCAGAATCTGTTTCACTTTTTCCAAAATGTAAGGGAATTTTTCACTTGGATCCAAAAAGTGTCAAAACAAACTATGATCACACATATGTTGTATTATATGAGGGCTTTCCAAAATGACCAAGAACTTCACCAAACTCAATCTGAGCAAGAAGTTAGGACAGTGGCAATATGCCTTGCTGCAACTGTCATAACAAGGCAGATTTGGGGATTTTGCTCGATTTGCTCAAATTTTGCAAAGGGAAAGCAAATATATCCATCTGAACACCTCAAGGGGGGACCAAGGAGGAACCAACTCTGATCCATAAGCCTCCCAAGTCATTGGAACCAAAAGTAGCATGCCAAACCTAAAAACCCTACAAAGAGGGACAAGACTCAAATTTTGTTTTGGAGCATTCAATGGATGCACCAAGGTGGCATGGACTGAGCCTCTTCCAACTAAATTCAGTCAAGACTTATCCAATAACTAAAGAACCACAGCTCTGTGCTCGAACCTCTAGTCAATGGCTAGAGGAGACTTGGATTCTCATTGATCAATATTTGCCAAACTTCTGCAGCAGTTGCCATTCACTATTGCAGCCAAAACAAACTTGACACACTATAAATAGAGCTCATTTGTGGTCAGTTTGAGTACACCAAAGCCATCAAACAGATGCTTTCCTCAAAATCACTTTCTCTAGGCAAAAATACCTTCTTTAGCAAGGTAACTCTGAGTTTTTGAGTTAGAGAGCATTTCCATCACAACTCATGATCCAAACACATCCAATATATCATATCTAAGCTGTCCAAACTCTCACAAGTGACCTGTAACACCAAAATCTCAAAGTCCCATCTCAAAACCTCAAAATAGGACTTTTGTGCATTTTTCAAGCCATGTCTTGATTCAGTCACTTTCTAAACCAGATAAAACCTCAAACACACTCTAAATATCATCCTTGAACTGTCCTAAATGGTTCCCCACATCTGGAACACCATTTGAGAGAGTTGCTATTTTGGCCACTTTTGCCTCTTTTGCAAGAAAGGGCTAGTTTTCATTCCCGAGGTTTCCAGCTGGTTCCAACCACTCTAAAAGCTTCTAAGGGATCATTTGAGGTTGTCCAAAGCATCAAAACATTTCTGGAATAAAGCACTTGGTAGATAGCCCAAAAGCTCCAAAAAGAGGTAAGCATCACAACTTGAACCCTCTGAAATATGCCTTGCTTTGAAGTCCACTGATCATGCATCTCTTATACATGTTATATGTGTTGTGTTTGCACCAATTTATCATGTAATTCACACCTGTACCGAGAGGTAGCACAGAAAATGCAAAACATGGCCTATTTCAAAACCACTATCGGGGTTTTGAGGAGGATTTGTTTTCTGGAAAAACCACCACCACCATTGGATTCCTTAGGAAATTCTAGGCCAGATGCATATAAATTTTGGCTCCATCCATGGAGAAATGAGAAAGTTATGGCCTTCACGTTTCTAACCAAAATATTGCCTTGCCTTGCCTTGGGCCAGGCTAAAAACAAGGCAAGCCTTGTATATTTGTGGTTGTGTTTCAAAACACGGATGTATCACCACCCCAGTGGTAGAAGGCGCACACTGCGCAGAAGAGGTATGGGGTTCGAATCCCCCTCGCCCCAGACCCCCTTTTTAATGCTTTTTCCACTTTTTTATTATTTTTCATATTATTTTTAATGATTTGAAAAATTAATAACTCCCTCAATTTTAATTATTTTTTATTGGTTCTTTTTGCAAAAAATCACAAAAATATTGAAATATTTTATTCCACAAAAAATCAAGTTTATATTATTTATTTAATATAGTTGGTATTTTTGTGAATAAATTCATTTTAATTATTTTTTTAAACATTTTAAAATTGAATTCTCATGTTGAAAATCAAAACTAAATGAATTTTAATTCATCTTGTGATTAAAACATTATTTTCCAAATCTCAACCAAAAATCACAAGTTGTTTATTCAAACTTATTTGGTATTTTATCATTTTTTATTGATTTTCCTTGAGAATTTACTTTTAAAATGATGAAATTAGGGTTTCCTTGATTTTCACCCAAGCAAAACTTTTTTAAATAACCTTTGGGCCTCTAATAGAGTGTAAGACCCAACCCTTTTTGAAAACCAAAATGATTTGGGCCTCAGTGTATTGTATAAGTCCCGATACCATCAAAAAGTTCGGCGCGATCGCCACCTTTTTAACGAAAACCCATGGGCCTCTCCTTGAGTTGTAAGCCCCATCTCTTGTACAAAAAATAACCTCTTTGGGCCTCTAATAGAGTGTAAGACCCAACCCCTTTTAACCAAAACTTTTTGGGCCTCAGATATTGTATAAGTCCCTCGCATTAAAAGAAAAATCTCGGCGCGATCGCCAGTTCAAAAATCAAATCATCTGGGCTTACCCTCATGTTATAAGCCCCATTCCTTTCCTTTAAAACACCTTTGGGCCTCTTGAGAGAGTGTAAGACACATCCATTTGTACAGAAAACCATTTTGGGTCTCAGTCACTTGTATAAGTCCCTGTACAAATTCCAAACAACAGTGCAACCACTGATAAAACCTTGGGCCTCTCCTCGAGCTGTAAGCCCCAACAATCTTTTCAAAGCACTTTCTCCTTTGATTTTGAATATAATATTGTTATCAAAGCTTTCTTTGTTGAACAACTAACAAAACAGCATGGAAGCTCTACAACGGGTAAGTATTTATCGGCTTTCATTTACCGCTTTCATATATATATATATATATATATATATATATATATATATATATATAACTGTATTATGGGGCTGTTTCACTGTAAGTCTTCTTTCACATCCTTTTATATACTTGTCACATATCCACTGTGTAATACTAGTATAGTTATTTAGAGTTTTCCCCGGCAACTACGTCTAGCACTAGGTAAAGCCCTGTTGGTCACTCTTAAATACAAAACAAAACTAGATCCCCATAGGATTACTAGATACAGTCTTCCCTCCTCTTGGGGTTAAACAATATGGAAACGTGGAAGGAAGCATTCTCGGTGAACCCTTTCTCAGACTGTCACCCTTAGAAATTGTCAAAGAAACTCTAACTCCCCAGAGATGATCTTTTCTCCGTGAATGGCATCTCTTGAGTTTCTTCCAAATCCTTGAACTTTCATGGCTTGATCTATTCTCGGTGAATAGCATGTCTTGAACTTCTCTCGGTTTGGGGACCCGCAGGCTTCCTAAAAGCATCCCCGCCTCCTCTTGGGCATTGTACAAGGACCCTTCGGCTTCTTAGAAGTTCTCATGCCTTCTCTTGGGCTTAATACAAGGACCCTGACGACCTCTTAAAGGTATAAGACAGAACTTAGTCATCCTTTGTTAGGGCAGTCTTACCAGTGTCAAAACTTCGGCCGTTGTAGGGTTGATACTCATCCCTTAATGCCCGTGCCTCCTCTTGGGCATAGTATAAAAGATAAAACTCTAGGATTGGATAGTCTAAACCTCTTGAGTCTCAAAGACATTCTCAAGTTCCTCTAAAACACAAGAACTTGGACCTGCCTAGGAATCTCAGTGACCTTCGGCAGTAAGACAACCTCCTATTGGGCTTTGTACAAATAATCCTCCCCAGCGAAGCTAACCGTTTCAGACTCTCTTGTTGAGGCCAACCCCTTTAGCCTTCATCTTGGGCTTCATACAAGACACACAAAAAACTCTCTTGTTGAGTATAAAAGTCTCTCTTGTTGAGTCAAACCTTTTTTAGCCTCCGTCTTGGGCTTCGTACAAGACACAAATAAAAACTCTCTTGTTGAGTATAAAAGACTCTCTTGTTAAGTCAAACGTTTTCAGCCTCCGTCTTAGGCTTCGTACAAGACACATAAACACTCTATTGTTGAGTATAAAAGGATCTCTTGTTGAGTCAATCCCCTCTTAGCCTCAATCTCGGGCTTCGTACGAGACAACAAATCACTTTCTTATTGAGCATAAAAGACTCTCTTGTTGAGTCAGTCACCCCTTTAGCCTCCGTCTTGGGCTTTGTACAAGACACATAAAAATTCTCTCTTGTTGAGTGAACCCTTTCAGCCTCGATCTTGGGCTTTGTACAAGACAGAAAGAACATTTTCCCTGGAAAAGTCAAACTTCCCGCCTCCTCTTAGGCTTTGTATAAAGAAAACCCCGGTTGATTCAATCAACCTTTTAGCATCAAAGTTGTGCCTTGCTCACAGCATACAAGCATCAACAACTCCTCTTTAGAGATGACAAATTCTCTCTCAGACAAAACCTTTTAGCTTCACATCTTGGGCTTTAAATAAGACACAAATCACCTTTAGCTTCACGTCTTGGGCTTCGAACAAGACACTAAAACATCTCTTTCCTCCCATAGAATAGGAGGAACTATGATCGCTCTGATTTCCCTGTCTCGGGAATACGTAGGCATAAGATTGAAAAATCTTAGCGAGCATACTACTCAAAAACCCAAAATCCAGTACCCCCATATATCAACCCAAAAGCACCAAATCCTAACATCATACCAAAAACCTGGCAAATAGTCCAAACATTCTAATCTTAACAAAATAACCGAAGAGGGGGCCACGTCTTAATAGCATCTGTAAACTAACAGTCAGCTGTTTAAACTCAGTATGCAAGCAGAGTTAATTGGAGACATCTATTTCCCTTCCTTAATCAGCTCAATAGGATAAAAAATGAATCGAAATGTAGTGTCCAAGCGATAGTGATTCAAGACCACAAAAATCGCGCTACAGAAAAATGGCGCCCACCGTGGGGCCTTCTTCTCTTTCTTACAATCTTTGGTAGAAACCTTAAGTTCACAATCTTAGGTAGAAAACCCTGAGTTCTCGAAATGTCACAGAAATGGCGACTCTGCTGGGGAGACATTGTCTGTTAGGATCATAGGATTTAGAGGTCTAGGATGATTAAGACAAATATATATACTGCATTTCCTAATTGATATCCGTGTTAATTTTTCCGCTAATGGGAATGCGTGTGATGCCGCATGTGGAAAGATTGAGTATACACCTAAGATAGGTGATGGCATTATACGGGTAATCTTGCGGGGAGTGAATCCCAGTTAAGGGTCCCCGGTCGACCATCAAACTCAGTGGAGACTCCCTTTGCAGATACATTGCCTATACGACTTCGGTTGTTGAAAGTAATGTGGTCGACTGGGTTATTTGAGAAGCTGGGGTTTTTAGTAGACTGAAACCATTTTGTAGTGCGGAAGCTATCGGAAATAGTTGTCACGCGATACTACCCTCATTTGAGATCACTCTAAGATACATCAGCTCGCTGGCGATCCGCTTGCTGTTGTTTTCCTAAGAGGGGTCAATGATTTTGCGGACAGGTACAAAAAATCACCAGTATAAACCTTTGGGGATGGGTAGAGCCTAGACTTCATGACACCGACCCTTTGACCCCATGTTTTTTTTATGTTTTTGTGTGCTGCATACATGCATTCATTTCATCTAAAAAGCATTAAAAAAACCAAAGAAAAATCTTCTCTTCTAGTCTCTCTTTTTCAAATAATCTAAGGCAATGATTGCAAATATCAGAAAAAGAGATTGCTAATGGATTTCGGTAGAAGGAAAACTCACAAGTACACCTTCAAGTTTCCAAAACTAGAGGATTTAAGAGGGTTGGCAAGGATGATCACCAACCATGAGGCTTTCAGAGCCAAGTATGGATGACTGCTGTCTCTGTTAATGGTCCATGTAATTGAAGGAGTCCTGTCCACACTAATCCAGTTTTATGATCCGGTCTATCACTGTTTTACATTCCCGGATTATTAGCTAGCACCAACGCTGGAGGAATACTTTCACCTGACTGATTTACACATTGCTGATCAATCTCCCTTTTTTGGACTTGAAGAAATTCCAAAGGATCGAACCATTGCAAGAGTAATCTATTTGGATGAGTCAGAAGTCAGGACTCACATGACCACTAAGGGTGGAATCCAGGGTTTGCCAGCCCAGTTCTTGACGAAGAAAGCTCTGTACTTCGCTAGTATAGGGAACGTGGCCGCTTTCGAGAGCATCTTTGTTTTTCTCACTTATGGGTTATTTTTGTTTCCCAACATTGATAACTTCGTGGATATCAACGCCATTAAGGTTTTTCTGATTGGAAACCCTGTACCAACTTTACTCGCAGATGCGTATCATTCGGTACACTTAAGGAATTTGTATAGCGGAGGAATGATCACATGCTGTGTACCCATGTTATACAAATAGTTCACTTCCCATTTACCTAAGTCTGCTACATTTTGGAATCCTAAGAGTTCTTTATGTTGGTCGCAGAGAATCATGTCTCTTACCAACTCTGACATCGATTGGTACAATCGAATCTATGACGGGATCAAAATCATTGACCTTTGTGGAAATTTCCCTAATGAACCCCTTATAGGAACTAAGGGAGGAATCAACTATCATCCAGTGTTAGTTCGCCGTCAATTTGGATACCCGATGAGGCATGTCCCGCGAAATGCTCATCTGGAAGGTCTTTTCTTCAAGGAAGGAGAAAATGACAGAGCACTAAAGACAGAAATAGTGCATGCCTGGGAACATGTTCATAGGAAAGGAAGAAAGTCTCTAGGGAAACCAGACTGTGTCTCGGTGGAGCCTTATCTCTACTGGGTACAAACTAGAGCTCTCAAGCTGAGGATGCCTTACTCTCCTCAGGAAGTTCTTCCCCTAAGGGACCCTGTCCTTGATTTTATGTCTGAGACGGAAAAACTTCAGGTTACTCTCAACAAAGTTCAGCAGGAGAAGAGGTATTGGAGGAATAATTACTGTATTCTCAATGTGGAGTGCAAGAAAATACAGCAACTGTTAAAAGAAAAAGATGCCCTGATCGAGATTTTAGAGCAACATGCTGTAGAAAATCAGGATGACCAAAGGAATTTGCTCGCTCCTTTCACTTAGCAAAGGAATGACAACCCGACAACGGCTCAAGGGCCCTGGTCAAAGAAAAGGAAAGAACCAGCACCTGAGCTCTCCTCAGAGAGGACTCGGGACCCATAAGTTAGATTTCCTTTTACAGCATTATGTAAATTACTGTATTTCCATTCCACAATTTTTGAATTCAATAAAACGGGGTCTCCCCACTGTTTGATACTTGGAATCCAATTGTTGAAGTTTATTTTGATTAAACAAAAATAAATTAAAATATATAATCATTGTATATCATTCATCATTCTCACATAACACATTCTTCTTACCTACAAATCTCACGTTTGCGTCTCGATTCTAGAGTCAAACTGTCTCATTCGTACAATACTCGGGCCAATCATCAGAAAAAGATGGATGATCTCGAGGAAGAAAACAGAGAGTTGAGGGAAGAGATCGACACTCTGAAAGAGGATCTGAGAAAGCTTCATAATGACATGCAAGCTCTAGCAGAATCTCAAATGCAACAACAAAGGACTGTGATCTCGGAGATCACATCAACGCCCATAGTGGAGAAGTATGATCCTAGATACAAAATGCCGAAAGATCATCCCTGGGGAATGCCTAATAACTATATCCCGGAAGGATATGTTCCGCCGATCACTGAGGATCAAGGAACCGCAGCAGGAGTTGCTGGGCCTGAAGGTTACAAACTTCAGGAAAGCGAAGATGCCAGGGGCATGACAGTAACTCCTGAAGGTTACAAACTTCGGGAGGCACCGAGAGTCTCGGCCGTAATAACTGTACCACCACCCGTGGTGCACACTTTCATGGAAGGATAGATTCCACATATACCTTCTGTTGGAAACATAAGTGTGGATGACAGAATGAAGGAATTCCTGGAACAGTTCCTGGAAATACAGAAAGAGATGCAAGCCCTTCGCGGTCAGGATTTATTTGGAAAGGACGCCGCAGACCTTTGTTTGGTCCCCAATGTGAAAGTTCCACAAAAGTTCCAGGTACCCGATTTTGAAAAGTACAAGGGTAACTCTTGCCCTCAAAGCCACTTGGTGATGTACGCTCGGCGAATGTCAACTCAGACAAAGAACCAGGAGCTACTAATTCACTACTTTCAGGATAGTTTAACCGGTGCCGCATTAAAATGGTACATGGGTTTAAACCGCACTAAGATCTACACTTTCAGAGATTTTGGCACTGCCTTCGTTCAATAATATAAGTATAACCTGGACATGGCACCAGACAGAGATCAACTCAGATTTATGTCGCAAATGGACAAGGAAACCTTTAAGGAGTACGCTCAGAGATGGCGTGAAATTACCGCTCAGATTTGTCCACCTCTGGAGGAAAAAGAAATGACAAAGATTTTCTTAAAAACCTTGAGCTCATTCTACTACGACCGAATGGTCACCAGTGCCCCCAGCGACTTCACCGAAATGGTCGGTATGGGGGTACGTCTCGAGGAAGCAGTCCGAGAAGGACGTTTAGTAAAAGACGCTGGATCATCAAGTAGTACAAAATGATACAGTAGTGCCCTCCTTAAGAAAAAAGAGCAGGATATTGGGAATATCTCTCTCGGAAGGCAAAGGCGACGATACCAACCAGTAGCAGCTGTAACTCCTGCTATCAACTCTGCGCCTGTACCTGCGTATCAACCTCAGGTTGCTCAAAGCCAACCGAATCAACGACAATTCCAGCAAAGGACACAACAACCTCTTCAGCAGGCTCGTCCCTCGTACAACAGCAACCGTACAACGCGGCCATCAGGATTTGATCCTAAACACTCTCTTGTTTAGTATAAAAGGCTCTCTTGTTGAGTCAATCCCCTCTTAGCCTCAATCTCGGGCTTCATACGAGAAAACAAATCACTCTTTTGTTGAGCATAACAAACTCTCTTGTTGAGTCAGTCACCCCTTTAGCCTCCGTCTTGGGCTTTGAACAAGACACATAAAAATCCTCTCTTGTTGAGTGAACCCTTTCAGCCTCGATCTTGGGCTTTGTACAAGACAGAAAGAACATTTTCCCCGGAAAAGTCAAACTTCCCGCCTCCTCTTAGGCTTTGTATAAAAAAAACCCCGGTTGAGTCAATCAACCTTTTAGCATCAAAGTTGTGCCTTGCTCACAACATACAAGCATCAATAACTACTCTTTAGAGATGACAAATTCTCTCTCAGCCAAAACCTTTTAGCTTCACATCTTGGGCTTTAAACAAGATACAAATCACCTTTAGCTTCACGTCTTGGGCTTCGAACAAGACACCAAAACATCTCTTTCCTCCCATAGAATAGGAGGAACTATGATCGCTTTGATTTCCCTGTCTCGGGAATATGTAGGCATAAGATTGAAAAATCTTAGCGAGCATACTAATCAAAAACCCAAAATCCAGTACCCCCATATATCAACCCAAAAGCACCGAATCCAAACATCTTACCAAAAACCTCGCAAATAGTCCAGACATTCTAATCTTAACAAAATAACCGAAGAGGGGCCCACATCTTAATAACATCTGTAAACTAACAGTCAGCTGTTTAAACTCAGTATGCAAGCAAGGTTAATTGGAGACATCTATTTCCCTTCCTTAATCAGCTCAATAGGATAAAAAATGAATCGAACTATAGTGTCCAAGCGATAGTGATTCAAGACCACAAAAATCGCGCTATAGAAAAATGGCGCCCACCGTGGGGCCTTCTTCTCTTTCTTACAATCTTCGGTAGAAACCTTAAGTTCACAATCTTAGGTAGAAAACCCTGAGTTCTCGAAATGTCACAGAAATGGCGACTCTGCTGGGGAGCCATTGTCTGTTAGGATCATAGGATTTAGAGCTCTAGGATGATTAAGACAAATATATATACTGCATTTCCTAATTGATATCCGTGTTTATTTTTCCGCTAATGGGAATGCATGTGATGTTGCATGTGGAAAGATTGAGTCTACACCTAAGATAGGTGATGGCATTATACGGGTAGTCTTACGGGGAGTAAATCCCAGTTAAAAGTCCCCGGTCGACCATCAAACTCTGTGGAGACTCCCTTTGCAGATACATTGCCTATACGACTTCGGTTGTTGAAAGTAGTATGGTCGACTGGGTCATCTGAGAAGCTGAGGTTTTTAGTAGACTGAAACTATTTTGTAGTGCGGAAGCTATCGGAAATAGTTGTCACGCGATACTACCCTCATTTGAGATCACTCTAAGATACATCATCTCACTGGCAATCCGCTTGCTGTTGTTTTCCCAAGAGGGGTCAATGATTTTGCGGACAGGTACAAAAAATCACCAGTATAAACCTTTGGGGATGGGTAGAGCCTTGACTTCATGACACCGACCCTTTGACCCCATGTTTTTTTTATATTTTTGTGTGCTGCATTCAAGCATTCATTTCATCTAAAAAACATTAAAAAAACCAATGAAAAACCTTCTCTTCTAGTCTCTCTTTTTCAAATAAACTAAGGCAATGATTGCAAATATCAGAAAAAGAGATTGCTAATGGATTTCGGTAGAAGGAAAACTCACAAGTACACCTTTAAGGTTCCAAGACTAGAGGATTTAAGAGGGTTGGCAAGGATGATCACCAACCCTGAGGCTTTCAGGGCCAAGTATGGAGGACTGCTGTCTCTGTTAAGGGTCCATGTAATTGAAGGAGTCCTGTCCACACTAATCCAGTTTTATGATCCGATCTATCACTGTTTCACATTCCCGGATTATCAGCTAGCACCAACGCTGGAGGAATACTTTCACCTGACTGATTTACACATTACTGATCAAGCTCCCTTTTCTGGACTTGAAGAAATTCCAAAGGATCAAACCATTGCAAGAGCAATCTATTTGGACGAGTCAGAAGTCAGGACTCACATGACCACTAAGGGTGGAATCCAGGGTTTGCCAGCCCAGTTCTTGACGAAGAAAGCTCTGTACTTCGCTAGTATAGGGAATGTGGCCGCTTTCGAGAGCATCTTTGTTTTGCTCACTTCAAGGTTATTTTTGTTTCCCAACATTGATAACTTCGTGGATATCAACGCCATTAAGGTTTTTCTGATTGGAAACCATGTACATACTTTACTCGCAGATGCGTATCATTCGGTACACTTAAGGAATTTGTATAGCGGAGGAATGATCACATGCTGTGTACCCATGTTATACAAATGGTTCACTTCCCATTTACCTAAGTCTGCTACATTTTGGAATCCTAAGAGTTCTTTACGTTGGTCGCAGAGAATCATGTCTCTTACCAACTCTAACATCGATTGGTACAATCAAATCTATGACGGGATCAGAATCATTGACCTTTGTGGAAATTTCCCTAATGTACCCCTTATAGGAACTAAGGGAGGAATCAATTATCATCCAGTGTTAGTTTGTCGTCAATTTGGATACCGATGAGGCATGTCCCGTGAAATGCTCATCTGGAAGGTCTTTTCTTCAAGGAAGGAGAAAATGACAGAGCACTAAAGACAGAAATAGTGCATGCCTGGAAACACGTTCATAGGAAAGGAAGAGAGTCTCTAGGGAAACCAGACTCTGTCTTGGTGGAGCCTTATCTCTACTGGGTACAAACTAGAGCTCTCAAGCTGAGGATGCCTTACTCTCCTCAGGAAGTTCTTCCATTAAGGGACCCTGTCCTTTATTTTATGTCTGAGACGAAAAAACTTCAGGTTACTCTCAACAAAGTTCAGCAGGAGAAGAGGTATTGGAGGAATAATTACTGTATTCTCAATGTGGAGTGCAAGAAAATACAGCAACTGTTAAAAGAAAAAGATGCCCTGATCGAGATTTTAGAGCAACATGCTGTAGAAAATCAGGATGACCAAAGGAATTTGCTCGCTCCTTTCACTTGGCAAAGGAATGACAACCCGACAACGGCTCAAAGGCCCCGGTCAAAGAAAAGGAAAGAACCAGCACCTGAGCTCTCCTCAGAGAGGACTCGGGACCCATAAGTTAGATTTCTTTTTACAGCATTATGTAAATTACTGTATTTCCATTCCGAAATCTTTGAATTCAATAAAATGGGGTCTCCCCACTGTTTGATACTTGCAATCCAATTGTTGAAGTTTATTTTGATTAAACAAAAATAAATTAAAATATATAATCATTGCATATCATTCATCATTCTCACATAACGCATTCTTCTTACCTACAAATCTTACGTTTGCGTCTCGATTCTAGAGTTAAACTGTCTCATTCGGACAATACTCGGGCCAATCGTCAGAAAAAGATGGATGATCTCGAGGAAGAAAACAGAGAGTTGAGGGAAGGTATCGACACTCTGAAAGAGGATCTGAGAAAGCTTCATAACGACATGCAAGCTCTAGCAGAAGCTCAAATGCAACAACAAAGGACTGTGTTCTCGGAGATCACATCAACGCCCATAGTGGAGAAGTATGATCCTAGATACAAAATTCCGAAAGATCGTCCCTGGGGAATGCCTATTAACTATATCCCGGAAGGATATGTTCGGCCGATCACTGAGGATCAAGGAACCGCAGCAGGAGCTGCTGGGCCTGAAGGTTACAAACTTCGGGAAAGCGAAGATGCCAGGGGCGTGACAGCAACTCCTGAAGGTTACAAACTTCGGGAGGCACCGAGAGTCTCGGCCGAAATAACTGTACCACCACCCGTGGTGCACACTGTCCCGGAAGGACAGATTCCACAGATACCTTCTGTTGGAAACGCAAGTGTGGATGATAGAATGAAGGAATTCCTGGAACAGTTCCTGGAAATGCAGAAAGAGATGCAAGCCCTTCGCGGTCAGGATTTATTTGGAAAGGACGCTGTAGACCTTTGTTTGGTCCTCAATGTGAAAGTTCCGCACAAGTTCCAGGTACCCGATTTTGAAAAGTACAAGGGTATCTCTTGCCCTCAAAGCCACTTGGTGATGTACGCTCGGCGAATGTCAGCTCAGACAAAGAACCAGGAGCTACTAAGTCACTACTTTCGGGATAGTTTAACCGGTGCCGCATTAAAATGGTACATGGGTTTAAACCGCACTAAGATCTACACTTTCAGAGATCTTGGCTCTGCCTTCGTTCAACAATATAAGTATAACCTGGACATGGCACCAGACAGAGATCAACTCAGATTGATGTCACAAAAGGACAAGGAAACCTTTAAGGAGTACGCTCAGAGATGGCGTGAAATTGCCGCTTAGATTTGTCCACCTCTGGAGGAAAAAGAAATGACAAAGATTTTCTTAAAAACCTTGAGCTCATTCTACTACGACCGAATGGTCACCAGTGCCCCCAGCGACTTCACCGAAATGGTCGGTATGGGGGTACGTCTCGAGGAAGCAGTCCGAGAAGGACGTTTAGTTAAAGACACTGGATCATCAAGTAGTACAAAATGATACGGTAGTGCCCTCCTTAAGAAAAAAGAGCAGGATATTGGAAATATCTCTCTCGGAAGGCAAAGGCGACGATACCAACCAGTAGCAGCTGTAACTCCTGCTATCAACTCTGCGCCTGTACCTGCATATCAACCTCAGGTTACTCAAAGCCAACCGAATCAACGACAATTCCAGGAAAGGACACAACAACCTCTTCAGCAGGCTCGTCCCCCGTACAACAGCAACCGTACAACGCGGCCATCAGGGTTTGATCTTAAACACTCTCTTGTTGAGTATAAAAGGCTCTCTTGTTGAGTCAATCCCCTCTTAGCCTCAATCTCGGGCTTCGTACGAGACAACAAATCACTCTCTTGTTGAGCATAACAGACTCTCTTGTTGAGTTAGTCACCCCTTTAGCCTCCGTCTTGGGCTTTGTACAAGACACATAAAAATCCTCTCTTGTTGAGTGAACCCTTTCAGCCTCGATCTTGGGCTTTGTACAAGACAGAAAGAACATTTTCCCCAGAAAATTCAAACTTCCCGCCTCCTCTTAGGCTTTTTATAAAGAAAACCCCGGTTGAGTCAATTAACCTTTTAGCATCAAAGTTGTGCCTTGCTCACAGCATACAAGCATCAATAACTCCTCTTTAGAGATGACAAATTCGCTCTCAGCCAAAACCTTTTAGCTTCACATCTTGGGCTTTAAACAAAATACAAATCACCTTTAGCTTCACGTTTTGGGCTTCGAACAAGACACCAAAACATCTCTTTCCTCCCATAGAATAGGAGGAACTATGATCGCTCTGATTTCCCTGTCTCAGGAATACGTAGGCATAAGATTGAAAAATCATAGCGAGCATACTAATCAAAAACCCAAAATCCAGTACCCCCATATATCAACCCAAAAGCACCGAATCCTAACATCTTACCAAAAACCTAGCAAATAGTCCAGACATTCTAATCTTAACAAAATAACCGAAGAGGGGTCCACATCTTAATAGCATCTGTACACTAACAGTCAGCTGTTTAAACTCAGTATGCAAGCAGGGTTAATTGGAGACATCTATTTCCCTTCCTTAATCAGCTCAATAGGATAAAAAATGAATCGAACTATATTGTCCAAGCGATAGTGATTAAAGACCACAAAAATCGCGCTACAGAAAAATGGCGCCCACCGTGGGGCCTTCTTCTCTTTCTTACAATCTTCGGTAGAAACCTTAAGTTCACAATCTTAGGTAGAAAACCCTGAGTTCTCGAAATGTCACAGAAATGGCGACTCTGCTGGGGAGCCATTGTCTGTTAGGATCATAGGATTTAGAGGTCTAGGATGATTAAGACAAATATATATACTGCATTTCCTAATTGATATTCGTGTTTATTTTTCTGCTAATGGGAATGCGTGTGATGCCGCATGTGGAAAGATTGAGTATACACCTAAGATAGGTGATGGCATTATACGGGTAATCTTGCGGGGAGTGAATCCCAGTTAAGAGTCCCCGGTCGACCATCAAACTCAGTGGAGACTCCCTTTACAGATACATTGCCTATACGACTTCGGTTGTTGAAAGTAGTGTGGTCGACTGGGTTATCTGAGAAGCTGAGGTTTTTAGTAGACTGGAACCATTTTGTAGTGCGGAAGCTATCGGAAATAGTTGTCACGCGATACTACCCTCATTTGAGATCACTCTAAGACCCTCATTTGAGATCACTCTAAGATACATCAGCTCGCTGGCGATCCGCTTGCTGTTGTTTTCCCAAGAGAGGTCAATGATTTTGCGGACAGGTACAAAAAATCACCAGTATAAACCTTTGGGGATGGGTAGAGCCTTGACTTCATGACACCGACCCTTTGACCCCATGTTTTTTTATGTTTTTGTGTGCTGCATTCATGCATTCATTTCATCTAAAAAACATTAAAAAAACCAAAGAAAAATCTTCTCTTCTAGTCTCTCTTTTTCAAATAAACTAAGGCAATGATTGCAAATATCAGAAAAAGAGATTGCTAATGGATTTTGGTAGAAGGAAAACTCACAAGTACACCTTCAAGGTTCCAAAACTAGAGGATTTAAGAGGGTTGGCAAGGATGATCACCAACCCTGAGGCTTTCAGAGCCAAGTATGGAGGACTGCTGTCTCTGTTAAGGGTCCATGTAATTGAAGGAGTCCTGTCCACACTAATCCAGTTTTATGATCCAGTCTATCACTGTTTCACATTCCCGGATTATTAGCTAGCACCAACGCTGGAGGAATACTTTCACCTGACTGATTTACACATTACTGATCAAGCTCCCTTTTCTGGACTTGAAGAAATTCCAAAGGATCAAACCATTGCAAGAGCAATCTATTTGGATGAGTCAGAAGTCAGGACTCACATGACCACTAAGGGTGGAATCAAGGGTTTGCCAGCCCAGTTCTTGACGAAGAAAGCTCTGTACTTCGCTAGTATAGGGAGCGTGGCCGCTTTCGAGAGCATCTTTGTTTTGCTCACTTACGGGTTATTTTTGTTTCCCAACATTGATAACTTCGTGGATATCAACACCATTAGGGTTTTTCTGATTGGAAACCCTGTACCAACTTTACTCGCAGATGCGTATCATTCGGTACACTTAAGGAATTTGTATAGCGGAGGAATGATCACATGCTGTGTACCCATGTTATACAAATGGTTCACTTCCCATTTACCTAAGTCTGCTACATTTTGGAATCCTAAGAGTTCTTTACGTTGGTCGCTGAGAATCATGTCTCTTACCAACTCTGACATCGATTGGTACAATCGAATCTATGACGGGATCAAAATCATTGACCGTTGTGGAAATTTCCCTAATGTACCCCTTATAGGAACTAAGGGAGGAATCAACTATCATCCAGTGTTAGTTCGTCGTCAATTTGGATACCCGATGAGGCATGTCCCGCGAAATGCCCATCTGGAAGGTCTTTTCTTCAAGGAAGGAGAAAATGACAGAGTACTAAAGACAGAAATAGTGCATGCCTGGAAACACGTTTATTTGAAAGGAAGAGAGTCTCTAGGGAAACCAGACTCTGTCTCGGTGGAGCCTTATCTCTACTGGGTACAAACTAGAGCTCTCAAGCTGAGGATGCCTTACTCTCGTCAGGAAGTTCTTCCATTAAGGGACCCTGTCCTTTATTTTATGTCTGAGACGGAAAAACTTCAGGTTACTCTCAACAAAGTTCAGCAGGAGAAGAGGTCTTGGAGGAACAATTACTGTATTCTCAATGTGGAGTGCAAGAAAATACAACAACTGTTAAAAGAAAAAGATGCCCTGATCGAGATTTTAGAGCAACATGCTGTAGAAAATCAGGATGACCAAAGGAATTTGCTTGTTCCTTTCACTTGGCAAAGGAATGACAACCCAACAACGGCTCAAGGGCCCCGGTCAAAGAAAAGGAAAGAACCAGCACCTGAGCTCTCCTCAGAGAGGACTCGGGACCCATAAGTTATATTTCCTTTTACAGCATTATGTAAATTACTGTATTTCCATTCTGCAATCTTTGAATTCAATAAAACGGGGTCTCCCCACTGTTTGATACTTGCAATCCAATTGTTGAAGTTTATTTTGATTAAACAAAAATAAATTAAAATATATAATCATTGCATATCATTCATCATTCTCACATAACACATTCTTCTTACCTACAAATCTCACGTTTACGTCTCGATTCTAGAGTCAAACTGTCTCATTCGTACAATACTCGGGCCAATCGTCAAAAAAAGATGGATGATCTCGAGGAAGAAAACAGAGAGTTGAGGGAAGAGATCGACACTCTGAAAGAGGATTTGAGAAAGCTTCATAATGACATGCAAGCTCTAGCAGAAGCTCAAATGCAACAACAAAGGAATGTGATCTCAGAGATCACATCAACGCCCATAGTGGAGAAGTATGATCCTAGGTACAAAATGCCGAAAGATCGTCCCTGGGGAATGCCTATTAACTATATCCCGGAAGGATATGTTTCGCCGATCACTAAGGATCAAGGAACCGCAGCAGGAGCTGCTGGGCCTGAAGGTTACAAACTTCGGGAAAACGAAGATGCCAGGGGCATGACAGCAACTCCTGAAGGTTACAAACTTCAGGAGGCACTGAGAGTCTCAGCCGTAATAACTGTACCACCACCCGTGGTGCACACTGTCCCGGAAGGACAGATTCCACAGATACCTTCTGTTGGAAACACAAGTGTGGATGACAGAATGAAGGAATTCCTGGAACAGTTCCTGGAAATGCAGAAAGAGCTGCAAGCCCTTCGCGGTCAAGATTTATTTGGAAAGGACGCCACAGACCTTTGTTTGGTCCCCAATGTGAAAGTTCCGCACAAGTTCCAGGTACCCGATTTTGAAAAGTACAAGGGTAACTTTTGCCCTCAAAGCCACTTGGTGATGTACGCTCGGCGAATGTCAGCTCAGACAAAGAACCAGGAGCTACTAATTCACTACTTTCAGGATAGTTTAACCGGTGCCGCATTAAAATGGTACATGGGTTTAAGCTGCACTAAGATCTACACTTTCAGAGATCTTGGCTCGGCCTTTGTTCAACAATATAAGTATAACCTGGACATGGCACCAGACAGAGATCAACTCAGATTGATGTCACAAAAGGACAAGGAAACCTTTAAGGAGTACACGCAGAGATGGTGTGAAATTGCCGCTTAGATTTGTCCACCTCTGGAGGAAAAAGAAATGACAAAGATTTTCTTAAAAACCTTGAGCTCATTCTCCTACGACCGAATGGTCACCAGTGCGCCCAACGACTTCACCGAAATGGTCGGTATGGGGGTACGTCTCGAGGAAGCAGTCCGAGAAGGACGTTTAGTTAAAGACACTGGATCATCAAGTAGTACAAAATGATACGGTAGTGCCCTCCTTAAGAAAAAAGAGCAAGATATTGGAAATATCTCTCTCGGAAGGCAAAGGCGACGATACCAACCAGTAGCAGCTATAACTCCTGCTATCAACTCTGCGCCTGTACCTGCGTATCAACCTCAGGTTACTCAAAGCCAACCGAATCAACAGCAATTCCAGCAAAGGACACAACAACCTCTTCAGCAGGCTCGTCCCCCGTACAACAGCAACCGTACAACGCGGCCATCAGGGTTTGATCCTAAACACTCTCTTGTTGAGTATAAAAGGCTCTCTTGTTGAGTCAATCCCCTCTTAGCCTCAATCACGGGCTTCGTACGAGACAACAAATCACTCTCTTGTTGAGCATAACAAACTCTCTTGTTGAGTTAGTCACCCATTTAGCCTCCGTCTTGGGTTTTGTACAAGACACATAAAAATCCTCTCTTGTTGAGTGAACCCTTTCAGCCTCGATCTTGGGCTTTGTACAAGACATAAAGAACATTTTCCTCGGAAAATTCAAACTTCCCGCCTCCTCTTAGGCTTTGTATAAAGAAAACCCCGGTTGAGTCAATCAACCTTTTAGCATCAAAGTTGTGCCTTGCTCACAGCATACAAGCATCAACAACTCCTCTTTAGAGATGACAAATTCGCTCTCAGCCAAAACCTTTTAGCTTCACATCTTGGGCTTTAAACAAGATACAAATCACCTTTAGCTTCACGTCTTGGGCTTCGAACAAGACACCAAAACATCTCTTTCCTCCCATAGAATAGGCGGAACTACAATCGCTCTGATTTCCCTGTCTCGGGAATACGTAGGCATAAGATTGAAAAATCTTAGCGAGCATACTAATCAAAAACCCAAAATCCAGTACCCCCATATATCAACCCAAAAGCACCGAATCCTAACATCTTACCAAAAACCTAGCAAATAGACCAGACATTCTAATCTTAACAAAATAACCGAAGAGGGGTCCACATCTTAATAGCATCTGTAAACTAACAGTCAGCTGTTTAAACTCAGTATGCAAGCAGGGTTAATTGGAGACATCTATTTCCCTTCCTTAATCAGCTAAATAGGAAAAAAAATGAATCAAACTATAGGGTCCAAGCGATAGTGATTCAAGACCACAAAAATCGCGCTACAGAAAAATGGCGCCCACCGTGGGGCCTTCTTCTCTTTCTTACAATCTTCGGTAGAAACCTTAAGTTCACAATATTAGGTAGAAAACCCCGAGTTCTCGAAATGTCACAGAAATGGCGACTCTGCTGGGGAGCCATTGTCTGTTAGGATCATAGGATTTAGAGGTCTATGTTGATTAAGACAAATATATATACTGCATTTCCTAATTGATATCCGTGTTTATTTTTCCGCTAATGGGAATGCGTGTGATGCCGCATGTGGAAAGATTGAGTATACACCTAAGATAGGTGATGGCATTATACGGGTAATCTTGCGGGGACTGAATCCCAGTTAAGAGTCCCCGGTCGACCATCAAACTCAGTGGAGACTCCCTTTGCAGATACATTGCCTATACGACTTCGGTTGTTGAAAGTAGTGTGGTCGACTGGGTTATCTGAGAAGCTGAGGTTTTTAGTAGACTGAAAGTATTTTGTAGTGCGGAAGCTATCGGAAATAGTTGTCACGCAATACTACGCTCATTTGAGATCACTCTAAGATACATCAGCTCGCTGGCGATCCGCTTGCTGCTGTTTTCCCAAGAGGGGTCAATGATTTTGCGGACAGGTACAAAAAATCACCAGTATAAACCTTTGGGGATGGGTAGAGCCTTGACTTCATGACACCGACCTTTTGACCCCATGTTTTTTTATGTTTTTGTGTGCTGCATTCATGCATTCATTTCATCTAAAAAACATTAAAAAAACCAAAGAAAAATCTTCTCTTCTAGTCTCTCTTTTTCAAATAAACTAAGGCAATGATTGCAAATATCAGAAAAAGAGATTGCTAATGGATTTCGGTTGAAGGAAAACTCACAAGTACACCTTCAAGGTTCCAAAACTAGAGGATTTAAGAGGGTTGGCAAGGATGATCACAAACCCTGAGGCTTTCAGAGCCAAGTATGGAGGACTGCTGTCTCTGTTAAGGGTCCATGTAATTGAAGGAGTTCTGTCCACACTAATCCAATTTTATGATCCGGTCTATCACTGTTTCACATTCCCGGATTATCAGCTAGCACCAACGCTGGAGGAATACTTTTGTAGCGAGCGATTTTGGATGCGGTTCTTAAGCGTTGGTCGCTCTCTACGGTTTGAGCTTAAACTACAGGTCGATTCATTTTTTATCCTATTGTGAGCTGACTAAGGAAGGGAAATAGATGTCTCCAGTTAACCCTGCTTGCATACTGAGTTTAAACAGCGGTCTGTTAGGTTTCAGATGCTATCAATGTAGGGGGCCTTTGTACTGGTTATTTGTATTTTCGCTAATACGGTTTTCTTTCTTTTCATTTTGACAGAAGGTTTCTGGCGGGGAAAAAGGATTAGGATGTTAGGACTGATGTTTTTTGATGTGAGAGTATGGGATTTGGTTTTTTTGTTTAGTGTGCTCGCTAAGATTTTTCTTTCAATCTTATGCCTACGTATTCCCGTTTACCGAAACAGGGAAATCAGAGCGTTCGTAGTTCCTCCTATTCTATGGGAGGAAATGGGTGTTTTTGTGTCTTGTTCAAAGCCCAAGACGTGAAGCAAAAGGTTGTTTGTATCTTGTTCAAAGCCCAAGATGTGAAGCTAAAAAGTCTATTTGTGTTTTGTTCAAAGCCCAAGACGTGAAGCTAAAGGACCTCGACTTTAGAGAGAACTTGTCATCTCTAAAGCAGGGTTTGTCTGTCACAACTGTTGGGTGTCTGGTTTATAAAGGAGAATTACTTTAACCGGGATACGCGGATCCTAGCAATGCCATAATTTCCTTTAAAGGGGATTTTAACCTGAAGGAGAAGACTTTAACTCAGTGTAGAGCAATGCCATCTTTCCTTTAGAATTTCTCATGCTAAAAGAGGGACAGTGGCATGGATGTAGATGATCCAGAGGCTTTCCGCTTACAGTAATTAGATGAAGGGGAAGGAGTTGTTGGCGTTTGTATACTGTGAACGAGGCACAACTTTGATGCTAAAAGGTTGATTGGATCAACCAGTGGTTTTCTTATACAAAGCCTAAGAGGAGGCTAGTATGTGTCTCGTACAAAGCCCGAGAGAGAGAGGCTAAAAGGGGTTGATCCTATAAGAGGATCTTTTATACTCAACAAGAGAGTATTTTTGTATCTCGTACAAAGCCCAAGATGGAGGCGAAAAGGTTTGACTCAACAAAGGGAATCTTTTGGTATCTCGTATAAAGCCCGAGATGGAGGCTAAAAGTGTTTGACTCAACAAGAGAGTCTTTTATACTCAACAGGAGAGTGATTATCTATCTCGTACGAAGCCCGAGATGAAGGCTAAAGGGGTGATTGACTCAACGAGGGAGTCCCTTATGTGTCTCGTACAAAGCCCGAGAGAGAGGCTAAACGTTTGCTTCCGCTGGGAAGAATCATTGAATAAAGTCCAAGAGGAGGCTATTGTAACTGTTTTAGTTAAGTGACAGGTCCAGTATACTGATTTTAAAGAGAAAATCAGTTCTTATATGAGTAACACTGTACTCAAGGATTTGTTTCAAGGATCCGGGTTGTTCCTGTTCTTTAAGGAAGCGGGAAATCCGAAGGGTATTGAGACTGTCCGAGTCTGCAGGTTTCTTTCCTATTCTTGAAGGGTGCTTGAGAATATCTTTGAGACTCAAGGAGGTTAGACTGTCCAAGTCTAGAGTTTTATCTTTCGTACCATGCTTTGAGAAACAGTAGTAGACTCTATGAAAGGATTGTTCTATGAGTGTAGCTTAAGTTCTGTTCCTATACCTCTAGGAGGTCGTCGGGACAATTTGTACGAAGCCCAAGAGGAGGCTGGAAACTTTTAAGAAGCCGAGAGGTCCTTGTACGAAGCCCAAGAGAAGGCTATCATTCCCGGAGGAAGAGATCATTATACGAAGCCTAAGAGGAGGCTGTGAATACTTCTAAGAAGCAGACGGGTCCTTGTACTAAGCCCAAGAGGAGGCGGGGTTGCTTTTAAGAAGCTTGTGGGTCCTTGTACGATGCCCAAGAGGAGGCCGATGCTTTTAAGAAGCCCGTGGGTCCCCAAACCCCGAAAAATTCAAGGCAAGCTATTCACAAGGAATAGATCAAGTCAGGAAAGTTCGAGAATTTGGAAGAAACTCAAAGATGCCATTCACGGAGAATACATTCATCTTTGGGAGTAGAGTTTCTTGATAATTCCTAATGAGGACAGCCGAAGAGAAGACTGTATCTGGTGATCCTATTTGGGGATCTAGCTGTCTATTTCTACGAACTAAACGAAACGACGTCACCTAATTCTAGACGTAGTTGCCGGGGAAACTCGAAATATCTATACTATTATTACACAGTTGATATGAGTTTATGAAAGAATACTTACAGTGAAACAGCCCGACAATACAGTTATATGTATATGAAAGTGGTAAATGAAAGCAATAACCACTTACTCGGTTGTAGAGCTTCCATGCTGTTTGGTTAGTTGTTCAACAAAGAAAGATTGAAAACAACAGTATATACAAAATCAAAGGAGAAAGTGCTTTGAAAAAGAAAGATTTGGGGCTTACAGCTCAAGGAGAGGCCCAGGGTTTTATCAGTGAGCGCACTGTTTGAATTTGTACAGAGGGACTTATACAAGTGACTGTGGCCCAAAATATTTCTGTACAAGGGGGTTGGGTCTTACACTCTCTCAAGAGGCCCAAAAAGTTTTAAAGAAAAAAGAGTAGGGCTTATAACACGAGGGTATGCCCAATTGATTTTTTCGTTAAAAATGGCGATCGCGCCGAGGTTTTCTTTTAACGCAGAGGGACTTATATAATAAATGAGGCCCAAATGATTTTGGTTAATAGGAGGTTGGGTCTTACACTCTATTATAGGCCCAAAGTGTTTTGAATGGGTCTTATAGCTCGAGGAGAGGCCCAAGGTTATTTTTCAAAAGGCGATGATCGCGCCGTTTGTTTTTTACGGTATCGGGACTTATACAATACACTGAGGCCCAAAATGTTTTGGTCAAGAAATGATTGGGTCTTACACTCTATTAGAGGTCCAAAGTGTTTTGAAAATGATTTATGAGGGTTGAATTAATCCAAAAACCCTAATTTGTTTTCAAAAATGTATTTAATTGAATAAAAATTCAATTAAAATGATCAAAATTGTTTAACATGTGAAAAACAAATTGTGATCTTGGATTAATGCTTCAAAAATTAAGTATTGACCTACAAAATAATTAGAAAGCATTAAAAGTTGCAAAATCAATGTAGAAAAAATATTTAATATGTCAAAAACAATTAAAATATTAATTCTTTGCAAAAATATCAATTATATGAAATAAATAATATTTTTGGGATTTTTTGATAAAATAAAATATTTTAACATTTTTGTGAATTATTAAAAAATGAATCAACTCAAAATCATTAAAACTCAGAGAGAAATTAATTTTTTAATCAATTAAACAAAATCACAAAATTCAAATATTTGAATTTGTGAAAAAGGCGCCAAGAACACAAGCAAGAACACGCGCGTTTTTCTGGGTTTGGCTGATTTGCGTTTTCCATCCAATCTCACTGAATACGTAATCATATCATGCAATCCACATATCATTATGCTCGTCTCAACCTCACGATCATGTTTATAACACTTAATTTCATTTAAATTAAACATAAAACATGAAATCACGAAGAAACCTCAAGAACCCTAATTTCTGCATGAAGGCTAGGATTTTTGATACACGATTCAAACAATGCAATTAATTGAGGGAAAACATTCCATACATGATTATGAACATATGGTCAAATTATTGTGCGAGGAAATATGCATGAATTGAGAGATGACCAAGTATATGCTTACCTCCAAGCCGTGACAGCAAGTGCAATGTGATTTTTGATTTGGAGGTGTTACAGATGGCTGGTGATGATCTGAACAGCTTCCCTACACCCTATGGAGTGTGTTTGAATGGTTGGACTTGATTGAAATTGGCTGGATCAATTTGTGGTACCTCAGCTGCAACTTGATTGAAAATTTGAGCAACCAGCTGGTGATTTTGTGAAATTGGTGTTTCAGAAGTGATCTAAGTGTTTGATTAGCTCATATGTGATGTATGTGAGGTGTGTGAGTGATTAGTTTGATTGGAATTGCTCTCAAACTCAAAACCCGATAGCTACCTTGCTAAGAAAGGCATTTTTGCCAAGAGAAGGAGATTTTGAGGAAAGCATCTGTTAGATGGCTTTGGTGTACTCAAACTGATCACGATTGAGCTCTATTTATAGTAGAGCAAGTTTGTTTTGCAAGGAATAGTGAATGGCAGCTGGTAAGTAGGTTTGGCCAATGTTGGCAAATGAAAATCCAAGTCTCCTCTAGCCATTGACTAGAGGTTAGGGCACAGAGCTTTGGTTCCCTTGGTCTTGGATAAGTCTTGACTGATTTCAGATGAGAATGGCTCAGTCCATGCCACCTTGATGCTTTCATTGAATGCTTCAATCCAAATTTGGAGTCTTGTCCCTATTTTGGCCATTCTAGGTTCAACATGCTATTTCTTGTTCCATGGACTTTGGAGGCTTGGCTCAGTGATTGTCCCCTTTAGATTCAATCCTCAGATGTGTCAAAGTGGATAGGAGCATTTGAATTTGGCTGATTTTGGCAAATCGAGCCAAAATGCAAAATCTGCCTTGCCTTTGACAGATTTCAGCAAGGCAACTTGACAATGTCATATCTCATGGGGTAAGTTGAATTTGGCAATGTTCTTGGCCACTTTGGAAAGCCCTTACATGGTATAACAACTGTTTGAACAAGTTTGGTTTTGATCTCTTTTGATTCCAAGTGAAAAAACCTTCTATATTTGGCAAAAAGTGAAGCAAAATCTGACTTAGTGAAATTTTCACTAAGTGTTGGAACAAAGTGTGATTTCTTGATTTTGATCACTCCATAACTCAAAATCCTTAATGAATTGGACTTAGGTCTAGTTGAAGTTTTTGTAGAGGGTAATGAGGGCTACAAATCCATCTTTGGATGAGAAAAAATGGCCATGTGGTTTAGGAGTTATGACCCTCCAAAGTTAGTGTATTAGTGGTACTTTTTTCATAACTTGGAAAAATTTCTAAGTTTTATGGTTACCCCTTTTACAAGTTATCCCACTTTCTTTGGTTTTTCTTGATGAATGATGATTCAAATCATACATTAACATCATTTTAGGGTTAAAAATCCATTTTGGTGAAAAATCTCAAAAAGTCAAAGTTGACTTTTGTGCACAGTTGACTTTTTATCAGATGAATTCCAAATTGTGCAATTCTTCAGGAAATCATGTCCTTGACCTAAATCAAACTTGATGGACATGTTCCATGGGTGTCATAGGGTATATTGAATCATGTCTTAGGGTTTGGGAGCATGTCCTGGTCAAAAGTCAAAGTTATAGTTGACTTTTTCCTTAAAACCCTAACTGTGGTGCAGATGAAAATGAGACTTGTTGCTCAAGCTTCTTGGATTAATCCATTGTTCCAAATGGATCAATATAGTTCATTAGAGACCCTTAAACTCTCTCTTGAGGTCTTGGTTCATGATTTGTCCCAAAAGTCAACTTAGGGGTGAATTAGGTCAAGAAACCCTAATTCTTGATTTTTGATGAATGCATCCCCTGAGGCAAAATTGACTTGATGATTGGGTCCATGAGGTTCCATGGAGTATATTAGGTTATGTTTTGGATCATTGGCTTGTTCCCAAATGAAAAGTTTCCATCTGGAGGCCCTGGTCGACCAAAACCCTAATTTGGTGACACTGTCGATCTTGAAGCTTGATCCACCTAAAAGGGAGCAACCTTGTGCTTATTCCTTGAAGTAGGAGTCCTTTTGATCCATTGTGGATGTTTGAGAGGTTAGACAAGTTGAAGATCATGTCATTCCTTGATTGATCCTTTGTCTAAGGCTCTGAGAGGGCTTGAAACCCTAATTTTGATTGTAGTGAATGCTCAACAACCCTTGAGGCATTTGGTGAGGCATGATGGTTCATCCATATTGTGATGATGATTTGCACAATGATGGGAAATCTTAGTGGTCAAAATTTGGGGTATGACAGATGCCCTTATTTAATCTTCTTGGACACGAAGGTGTGAATGGCGAAGGTATTCGGGCATTCGGGGTGCAAGAGGATTAAATATCGGAATACCCGAAATTTTGATAGTGGTTATGAATGGTAGCTTGCACATTCATCTTCTTTTGCTAAGCAATGATGCTTAGAAAAGGTAAACTTCCCCTCGATCCTGGTCTTCAGCCAAGGAACTGGTCTTAGTTTCTTTTGTAAACTTCCCCTCGATCCTGGTTTCCTACCAAGGAACTGGTCTTAGTTTCTGATTTGTGAACTTCCCCTCGATCCTGGTTTCATACCAAGGAACTGGTCTTAGTTTCTTTTGTAAACTTCCCCTCGATCCTAGTTTCCTACCAAGGAACTGGTCTTAGTTTCTGATATAAACTTCCCCTCGATCCTAGTTTCCTACCAAGGAACTGGTCTTAGTTTCTTTTGTAAACTTCCCCTCGATCCTGGTTTTCTACCAAGGAACTGGTCTAAGTTTCTTTTGTCAATAAACTTTATTGACAAGGGACGCTATTCGTAGCGACTTCCCCTCAAACTTCTCGCCGCATTTTCGTGGGGAGATGCCATTTGAGCGGAAAAAGTTTGGATGTCAGACTTGCCGGGGAATCCAATCGTCTGAATTATAGAGGTACACAAACTTCTCTGTTTGGAGACGCCATTTGTCGGTTCTATTGGGGAAAGCGAGTCTCTTGGGAGACTGCATTCGTTTGGGAGCTTGCATCATACTTTTCTCGGGATCTTCCCAGAGAAATGCCATATGATGGGATCCAATTTTGAGGTGCCGATGACCTTTTCATCAGCGGTCTTCTCGGAACGAGACTGGCATGCTGCCGAATTTCTGATTACGAGGCTTTCCCTGTGGATTTTCCTTAATCCGGGAAAGTAGGGATATCATCTTCAATGGCGAAGAGTGACGTTTGTTGAAAGTTCTCTTTGGCTTTTCAGAGGTTCAAGTTATCAAAGTGGTCAAGGGCCAACTTCTGATCCAGAAATAAACTGGAGGAGAGAGAATGTTCAGATGCAGCATTTCCCGACGAGGCAAGAACTGACGGCTCGATTGAGAGAACTTCTATCAATAGGGGACAAGACCGACTAGAGTGATAGCGATGCAATATGAAATGTAAATGCAAATCAATAATGCATGATGTATGTATGTATATGCTGACAAAACTGACGCAACACACAAACTAAAAGATGAACATGACTGGATACTCGGCCATCGCGGGGCGTATAGAGATATCGCTGGTTCAGGATAGCAATTCCACCTTGCTTAGGAGAGATAATCCCTGCGGGGAATACCGTTGATCGGGCTTAGGAGATGAGAACTCGGCCGAGGTGTGTCAGACGAAACAAGGTCTTTGACACAGTTGATCCCTTCATTCAGGCGAACTAGGCCTAGAAGGAGTACTTTGATTCTGCACTTTGAAGTTCGCTTACTTCTGGAGAAGCGGTTGATGTTCTTTCGATGTTCAACAGTCAAAAGAAATTGCCATCTTTATTTTAAAGCAGAAAAAAGTTTTAACAAGTAAATTCATTTTTGTTTTATTTCAAGAATCGTTAATCATGTTAAAAAACGTCATTCTGTAAAGCTAAAACAAATAAGAAATACAAACAAAAGCACAAGGGCTCAAATTTTATTGATAGGATGGAGATCAGCCAAACGCGTGATTCCACAGAGTATATACAAAGTTAGAAAATGGTAATTTACAGGGAAAAGGGCTACGTTGAAACATAACGACCACTATCCTTCCAACAACTTTGAATTCGGGGCATCCTGAGCTTCTGTCGAAGATGACCTTGACTGGAGTTTTCTTCCGATGATGTAACTGCTGCTGTTGAGGGACTTGCCTCTGTTGAACATAGTTACTTGCCATTATCCCTAATTTTTTCCTGGATTGTACTATGATGTTTCCAATCCATCGGGATGATGTTTTTTCATGTCTCTAACTTTTGCCTGGACCGCCCTTTCGGGTTTTCAATCCACCGAGACGTTTTTTTTTAATTTTTTTTTTTTAGTTTAGGCGAAGTATTTCTTGACTACATCAACATTCGTGGGGTAGGCAAATTCCTCTCCGTCCATGGTTACAAGTCTCAAGGCGCCGCCTGAGAAAGCTTTCGTGACCACATAGGGCCATCATAATTCGGAGTCCAGTTGCCCTGAGAGTCAGTGAGAAATGATTGTATCTTCTTGAGCACGAGGTCTCCTTTTCTGAAGACACGAGGTCAGACCTTTTTGTCGAACGCCCTCTTCATTCTCTGTTGATACAACTGACCGTGGCATAGTGCCGTTATTCTCTTTTCTTTGATCAGATTCAGTTCGTCATGTCGGCTTTGACACCATTAAGCTTCGGTGAGCTTAGCTTCCATCAATACCCTGATTGACGGGATCTCTACTTCTATGGGGAGAACTGCCTCCATGCCATATACTAGAGAGAAAGGGGTTGCCCCTGTTGAAGTACGGACAGATGTGCGATAACCGTGAAGAGCAAAGGGTAGCATCTCGTGCGAGTCTTTGTAGGTTACAACCATCTTTTGAACAATCTTCTTGATGTTCTTGTTAGCCGCTTCTACCGCTCCGTTCATCTTGGGTCGGTAGGGAGATGAGTTATGGTGTTCGATCTTGAACTCTGCACACAACTCTTTCATCATCTTATTGTTCAAGTTAGACCCATTATCAGTAATGATCTCGCTTGGAATACCATAACGGCAGATGATATTGTTTTTGATAAATCGGACCACCACTTGTCGGGTTACATTAGCGTATGACGCTGCTTCGACCCACTTGGTGAAGTAGTCAATGGCTACTAAAATGAACCGATGTCCGTTTGAAGCCTTGGGCTCAATCATGCCAATCATGTCGATTCCCCATATCGAGAATGGCCATGGGGAAGAAAGAACTTTGAGATGTGTTGGCGGTACATGGATTTTGTCGGAGTATATCTAACACTTGTGACACCTCCTCATGTACTTGTAGTAGTCGGATTCCATGGTCAACCAGTAGTACCCTGCTCTTAGAATCTTTCTCGCCATTGTGTGTCCGTTGGCATGAGTGCCAAAGGATCCTTCATGAATTTCTTTCATCAGCATTTCTGCTTCTGGTCTGTCTACGCATCGGAGCAAGACCATGTCAAAATTTTTCTTATAGAGAGTGTCACCGCTCAGGAAGAAGTTTCCAGCCAATCTTCTGAGGGTTTTTCTGTCTTTTTTGAGTGCCCCAGGTGGGTACTCTTGTTTCTGAAGGAAGCATTTGATATCGTGATACCAAGGTTTGTCATCTATGACTGCTTCGATCGTGAAGATGTAAGCGGGCCGTTCAAGGTGCATTATGTCAATCTTAGGTAGGTCATTCCATCGACCTACGCTAATCATGGAAGAGAGAGTGGCTAAAGCATCAGCCATGTGATTCTCATCACGAGGGATGTGATGAAACTCGATTCTGTTGAAGAAAGGTAGCAACCTTCTTGCGTAGTCTTTGTAAGGAATCAATCTTGATTGGTATGTGTTCCAATCTCCTTTTATCTGATTGATAACCAGGGCTGAGTCGCCGTATACGTCCAAGTTTTTGATCCTTAAATCAATCGCTTCCTCGAGACCCATGATACATGCTTTATATTCGGCCTCGTTGTTCGTACATTTGAACGTAAGTCGAGCGGTGAAAGGAATGTGGGTACCCTGAGGGGTAATAATGATTGCCCCAATTCCGTTTCCATAATGATTAACTGCTCCGTCAAAGATAAGTCCCCACTGGGAACCTGGTTCTGGCCCTTCACTGGGTAGCGGTTCATCGCAATCTTTCATCTTTAGATACATGACATCTTCGTCTGGGAAGTCAAACCCGATTGATTCTTGATCGTCAATCGGTTGATGAGCCAAATGATCGACTAAAATACTTCCTTTAACGGCTTTCTGAGCATGATACTCTATGTCATATTCTGATAATAACATCTGCCAACGGGCAATCCTTCCCGTGAGAGCGGGTTTTTCAAATACATACTTGATTGGATCCATTTCTGAGATCAACCAAGTGGTGTGGCAAATCATGTACTGGCGAAGATGTTTGGCTGCCCAAGCCAAAGCGCAGCAAGTTTTCTCGAGCATCGTGTACCGAGTTTCACAGTCGGTGAATTTCTTGCTTAGATAGTAAATGGAAGACTCTTTCCTTTTGGTTTCGTCTTGTTGGCCAAGTACACATCCCACTGAGTCCTCTAGGACTGTGAGGTAAATGATCAGTGGTCTTCCTTCCACTGGAGGTGATAGAATCGGAGGATTCAACAGATATTCCTTAATACTGTCGAAGGCAGTTTGGCAATCTTCTAACCAAACGCAATCCTGGTTCTTTTTCAGTAATTTGAAGATCGGCGCACAAGTAGCGGTCATAAGGAATATGAATCTGGAGATGTAGTTCAAACGTCCCAGGTATCCTCTGACTTGTTTTTCAGTTTTCGGAGAAGGCATTTCTTGAATGGCCTTGACCTTGTCAGGATCAACTTCAATCCCTTTCTGGCTAACGATGAACCCTAGTAGTTTCCCTGAACGGACACCGAAGGTGCACTTGTTGGGATTCAAGCGGAGCTTGAATTTTCTTAGACGTTCGAACAATTTTGATAGATGTTCAACGTGCTCACTCTCTGTTTTTGATTTTACAATCATATCATCGACATACACCTCGATTTCTTTGTGTAACATGTCATGAAACAGAGTAGTCATGGCCCTTTGATAGGTTGCCCCAGCGTTCTTCAAACCGAACGACATTACCTTGTAGTAAAAGGTACCCCATGGGGTAATGAACGAAGTTTTCTCCATGTTTTCCGGCGCCATTTTGATCTGGTTATAGCCCGAGAATCCATCCATGAAGGAGAAGACTTTGAACTTTGCTGTACTATCTACCAGCATGTCAATGTGTGGTAAAGGAAAGTCGTCCTTTGGACTAGCCTTGTTCAAGTCTTTGTAATCTACACACATTCTGACCTTTCCGTCCTTTTTGGGAACGGGTACGATGTTGGCTAACCATTGAGGATATTCTGATGTAGCGAGGAAACCCGCGTTAATCTGTTTATGTACCTCCTCTTTGATTTTGATAGCCATGTCCGGATGAGTCCGTCTCAACCTTTGCTTTACTGGCGGACATTCCAACCTTAATGGTAAGTGATGTTCCACGATGCTGGTATCCAACCCTGGCATATCCTGATAGGACCAAGCGAATACATCGGGAAATTCTTTGAGAAGCTTTATCAAACCCTCTCTGGCAGTTGGACTGAGCAGCGCCCCAATCCTGATTTCTTTTCTCTCTTTCTCTGAACCCAAGTTTACCGTTTCCAATGGTTCTTTGTGAGGTTCAATGGACCTTTCCTCTTGTCTGAGTAGTCGGGAGATCTCTTCTGGAATTTCGTCTTCATTTTCTTCTTCAGCCCCAAATACCGGGAACTCAAAGTTGGGAGAAGGCATCAGATCGTATGTTTCAACGGGGTTTAAAACAAGCAATCTGCATGATGTGATGATTCGTGTTTAGAAGAGATAGAGAAAATGTAAGTGTGTGCAGTGTTTTATTTTACTACTGCTTGTTTTTATTTGAATTGTTTTTTAGGATTACCATTTTCTGAAAAGAGAAAACAGCAAATAAAATGCAAAAATTACAGAACGACGTTATTTTATGAACAAGTCGATCTTTGAAACTACAGCCCTATAAAACAAAACTCTGTCGCTTTGGGCAAAGCGAAGAGGGAAAATTTACAGAAAGCGAGCCCTATCAAAACATCCGTTTCACCTGGGCAGGGTGAAAGGTTAAAGATGGCAATTACTTTGACTGATGAACGATCTTCAGAACCTCGACGACAACCCATTGGCGGCGAACTCCTCGGTGAATCACAAAGTCTGGCACCTTCCTTGATTTGTCTTCAGAAATGACGCTGATTTCTGGTGGAGCAGGATCATTGGAATCTGTCTCCCAGGCAGAATTGTCGTAGGAGAATTCCTCAGTTGCATTTTGCATAGCATTTGTGCTTTCAGGTGTATCTCCCCATCCAGTTGGCTGGATGTCTTCGAACCTGATACGAGAGCTTTCGTGCGCAGTGTACTTGACCATAAAGTCGTATTTTCCACTTGGTTGTCCCAAAGTGTCCCAAACTTCTCTGGAACTGGAGGAGTCATCTCTCTCGATGACGTTGACCTCGGGAAAAGCATAGTTGATGAATTCAAGTCCTGCAAATGTTGCGAATCCATCTTCATGTTGAGTAGTTTCAGGATGACCTGAGTGTTGATCCCATGACATGGTGGGGACACAGGTATTCTGTTCAATGACGGTCAGCTGAGTTTCATTGTTCGGCTGACTCTCTTGCCCCAAATTTTCTGGATAAGGTTGCCACATTGGCATGCCGTCCATTGGGCCATAGTAGTTGTAGTGAAAATTGTCTTTCATCGGAGTGTCTTCCTCTAACGAATTTGGCGGAGCACGACATCCTTCTGGATCACAATCTCCATAGATCATTTCGACATCTGATCTTGGTATAAATCTCAGACTTTCTGGAGGAAAGTAAAAAGGCATAGGCACCTCTTCCTGAGACATATAACCGTCCTTGTTAAGGTAGGACTTCCATTCTTCATCCGTGTCAGAGGGATCTTCCTCATTGATAACATGAACTGTCTGAGACACTAGGCGAAGGAAACCTCCACTGTGGAATAAGTTTTGAAGGGGATGAAGACTTTCATCGCTGGCAGCTGTCTGGGTACAGGTTGCAGAAAAACCAAGACCCTTCTTTGTTTTATTGTCAGTGGGAATGACAAGTTGTCCCCATCCTGTCGTATCGGTACTCTCGACCGCTTTGATAGCATCTTTGTATGAAGAAATCGAAGTTCCTCCTTTGAAATGATTGTCCTTGTTCACCGACAGTGCTTGGAACTGCGTTCCGATAACCTCCTCGGGTTCTATACCAGTAGATGATGACAAGTTACTCACAAGCAAGGCTTGTTCCCCACAAACCGTGATGAGTTGGCCGTTCTGGACGAACTTCAGCTTTTGGTGGAGGGTTGAAGTAACCGCTCCAGCCTGATGTATCCAAGGTCTTCCTAATAAACAACTGTATGTTGCCCGGATATCCATGACCTGGAAAGTGACTTGGAAAGTGTGAGGACCGATAGTTATGGGAAGATCAACTTCGCCGATAACTGTTTTTCTAGATCCGTCGAATGCTTTGACGACGACCTCGCTGATTCTCATCGGAGGGCCCTTGAATGATAATTGCATCAAAGTGGACTTCGGCATAACATTCAGGGCTGACCCTGTGTCTACCAGTACGCTGGCTAAAGCATCGTCCTAGCAGTTAACTGTGATATTGAGCGCCATGTTATGACGGCTACCCTCTTCAGGTAATTCCTCATCACTAAATCCCAAATTATTGCAGGAATTGATGTTAGAGACAATGCTATCGAACTGTCTGATTGCTACATCCTGTTCCACAAAGGCTTGCTCTAAGACTTTTTGTAGAGCCTCCCAGTGGGCTTCTGAACTGAGTAACAGTGATAATACCGAGATCTTTGAAGGAGTCTGTAACAGTTGATCAACAATGTTATATTCACTCCTTTGGATGAGCTTCAGCATCTCATCATCGTTTTTCGAAAGGTCGGGATTACTGGATTGACCGACTGGTGGATCGGGAGCTTTTGTCTGAAGTTCCTTTTCCTTGTTAGGTTCTCCAACTCCTCGGTTGAAGATTCGACCGCTCCGTGTTACACGACTGATGTCTGCAATATTCACAATGGAGGGTAATGGAATTTCCTTTCCACTTTCAATTGTTGTCGCACCGTATTTGTAAGGGATAGCCTTAGTTGATTCATACGGTAGTGGTCCCGGTAGATAGATGACTACGGGAGCTTTCTGATTTTTATGACCATCGTAAGTAATCTCGATCCGTTCCCGGTTGGGAACTTTAGATTCGTCAAGTAGAGGGATAATGGCAAAAACATCCCTGGTCCTGTGATGACCAGAGATTGTGACAACATCCTCAACTTGCTCGGCAAGGTAGTTTGGCGTCCAGTTGATGGGTCCAGAACCCGAATATGGACAAATTTCTCCACGATCGACCTGACCCTGAAGAGCTGCTCTTACAAGGTAACATCATTGGTTACTTTCCGAACAGACGCCACAACGGTCGTAGTTGTGTGGTGGCACCTGGCCACGCCCACTTTGAATACAATGTATCCTCACCAGGTTAGCTTCCACTGATCGGACATCCTGACTCTGACGCCGAGTGGGGTTTCTATTACTGATACTAATCTGCTGAGTATCTTCATCCATGTATATTGGCATCCACCAATGATTTAACAAGTGCTGAAGTGTTTCCTGGACAAGGGTACAACCTCGATCGCTTTCGCAACCCGCTTTACAGCTTTGATAGTCGTGTGATATTAAGAATCCGAGTCGGACCTGCTCAGCATGTAACTCTACCAAGTTGGTATTCATCATGCGAATATCGAAGATCTGAACCATGTTGATCTGATAGGAATTCCTATCATGGTAGTCTTGGATCCATCCAAGATCCATCTGACGCTGGAGGGCCTCTTGTATGAAAGAGCATCCCTGTTTGTTTACCGAGCAAGTCAGATAGGAATTGTAATCGTGCCGCGGCAGATTATGATACTGGCTTTGCCTTGAGTGCATTGCCACCAAGTTGACACTCATTGCACGGACATCGTGGTTCTGAATGACGTTGGAATTCGTGTAGACCATGTTAACTCCACGAACTCGGTGCTCTTGGATCCATCCGAGATCCATTTGTTCCTGTAGAGCTGCTTGCACCACAGAACATCCCTGGTTGTCTTTAGAGCAGATATCACACTGGTGATAGTCATGAGGTGGCACATGGCCATATCCACTCTGTCTACAATGCATCTTGACCAGATTGGTTTTCAACAAGAGTACATCATGAATTTGATAGACATCGTTAGTCTCTCCTTCTATCAAATTGACTGCAGCTTTCTCATGTTGAGGCAACGGGTTTGTGAGAACATTAGGATTCATATCCTTGAAGGATAAGACCCCGCTCCTAACAAGTTTTTGCACGTCGGATTTGAAATTGAGACAATTCTCAATGTTATGCCCTGATCTTCCTTGGTGATAAGGGCATGTCTGATCCACCTTAAACCAAAATAGAGGATTTTCCGGTACTGTAAGAGGAGACTTAGTCTGGATGTGCCCCTTAGCTAGTAGTAACGGAAATAGTTCTGCGTACAACATGGGTATAGGATCAAATCCTGGTGGCAGTGTTGTATGGTTGTTGTTATATGGAGGACGAGCCTGCTGAAGAGGCTGTTGTGTCCTTTGCTGGTCAGGTTGGCTCTGCGCAACCTGAGGTTGATACGTAGGAATAGACGCAGGGCTAATAGCAGGAGTCACAACTGCTACTGGTTGATAATGTCGCCTTTGCTTTCCGAGAGAGATATTCCCAATATCTTGCTCTTTTTTCTTAGTGAGAGCACTACCGTATTTTTTTAGTACCGCTCGTCGATCCAGTGTCTTTTACCAAACTTCCTTCTCGGACGGCTTCCTCAAGACGTACACCCATGCCGACCATTTCGGTGAAATCACTGGGCGCACTGGCAACCATTCGGTCATAGTAAAATGAGCTTAAGGTCTTTAAGAAGATCTTTGTCATCTCTTTTTCCTCAAGAGGTGGACAAATTTGAGCGGCAATTTCACGCCACCTTTGAGCATACTCCTTAAAGGTTTCCTTGTCCTTTTGCGACATTGATCTGAGTTGATCTCTGTCGGGTGCCATGTCTAAATTGTATTTGTATTGCTGGACGAAGGCAGTACCAAGATCTCTGAATGTGCTAATCGTAGCACGGTTTAAACCCATGTACCATTTGAGTGCGGCACCGGTTAAACTATCCTGGAAGTAGTGAATCAGTAGGTCCTGATTCTCTGTCTGAGCTGACATTCGCCGAGCGTACATCACCAGATGGCTTTGAGGGCAAGAGTTACCCTTGTATTTTTCAAAGTCGGGCACTTGGAATTTGTGCGGGACTTTCACGTTGGGGACCAAGCAGAGATTTGCGAATGGCTTGCAGCTCCTTCTGCATTTCCAGGAACTGTTCCTGGAATTCATCCATTCTATCGAACATAGTTTCCTTCCTACCAGAAGGTGTTGGTGGAATCTGTCCTTCCGGGACAGTGTGCACCACAGGGGGTGGTACCGTGACTACGGCAGTAAATCTTGGCGTTTCCCGAAGTTTGTAACCTTCAGGAGTCTTTAGTATGCCCCTGGCATCTTCGCTTTCCTGAAGTTTGTAACCTTCAGGCCCAGTGGCTTCTGTTGTGATTCCCTGATCTTCAGTGATCGGCGGAACATATCCTTCCGGGATATAGTTAACAGGCATGCCCCAAGGACGATCTTTCGGCATTTGATACCTAGGATCATACTTCTCCACGATGGGCGTTGAGGTGATCTCTGAGATCACAGTCCTTTGTAGCTGAGCTTCTGCCATCGCTTGCATGTCGTTACGAAGCTTTCTCATATCCTCTCTCAGAGCGTCGATCTCTTCCTTCAACTCTTTGTTTTCTTCCTCAAGATCATCCATCTTTTTCTGACGATTGGCCCGAGTATTATACGAATGAGACAGTTTGACTCTAGAATCGAGACACAAACGTGAGATTCGTAGGGAAGAAGAATACGCGATGTGAGAATGATGAATGCAATGATTATATTAATTGTTTAAGGTTTAATCAAAATAAACTTCGACAATTAGATTGCAAATATCAAACGGTGGGGAAACCCCTTTTTATTGAATTCAAAGGATTACAGAAATGGAAATACAGTAGATTACAAGGTGCAGAAACAGAAACCTAAACTAATGGGTCCCGAGTCCTCTCTGAAGAGAAATCGGATGCTGATTCTGATATCTTCCTTTTCTTTGACCGGGGCTCTTGGGCCGTTGTCGGGTTATCATTCCTTTGCCAGGTGAAAGGAGCGAGCAAATTCCTTTGGTCATCTTGATTCTCTACAGCATGTTGCTCCAAAATTTCAATCAGAGCATTTTTTTCTTTCAGTAATTGCTGTATTTTGATGCATTCTACGTCGAGGGTGCGACACTTGTTCTTCCAAGACCTTCTCTCCCGTTGAACTTTGTTGAGAGTAACCTGAAGCTTTTCAGTTTCCGTCATGAAGTACATGACAGATTCCCTCGGCGGAAGAATTCCGTAACGAGGATAAGGTATCTTTAGCTTGAGAGCTCTAGTTTGTACCCAATGGAGATAAGGCTCCACCGAGACACTGTCCGGTTTTCCTAGAGACTCCCATCCTTTCTTATGAACATGTTTCCAAGCGTGCACTATTTCCATCTTTAGTGCTCTGTCGTTTTCTCCTTCTTTGAAGAAAAGACCTTCCAGATGAACACCCCGTGGGATGTGTCTCATTGGGTATCCAAATTGACGGCGAACCAATACCGGATGATAGTTTATTCCTCCTTTAGTTCCTATGAGGGGTACGTTGGGGAAGTTTCCACAACGATCAATGATTCTGATTCCCTCATAAATCCTATTGCACCAATCTATATCAGAGTTGGTAAGAGACATGATCTTCTGCGACCAACGTAAGACACTCTTGCAATCCCAAAAAGCAGCAGACCTGGGCAAGTGAGAGATAAACCATTTGTAAAGCAGAGGTACACAGCATGTGATCTCCCCTCCGCTGTAAAAATTTCCCAGGTGTACAGAATGATACGCATCTACGAGCAAAGTCGGCATAGGGTTTCCAATGAGAAAAACCTTAATGGCGTTGATATCGACGAAGTTATTGATGTTGGGAAACAAAAATAATCCGTAGGTGAGCAAGACAAAGATGCTTTCAAAAGCAGTTATGTTTCCTATACTGGCAAAATACAGGGCTTTCTTCATCAAGAACTGGGCTGGCAAACCTTGGATGCCACCCTTAGTAGTCATGTGAGTCCTGACCTCAGACTCGTCCAAATGGATTGCTCTTGCAATGGTCTGATTCTTTGGAATTTCTTCCAGTCCAGAAAATGGAGCTCGATCAGTGATATGTAGATCAGTCAGATGAGAATACTCCTCCAGCGTTGGTGCTAGCTGGTAATCCGGGAATGTGAAACAGTGATAAACTGGATCATAAAACTGAATGAGCGCATCCATGATTCCCTCAATCACATGGACTCTTAATAGTGGTAGCAAACCTCCGTGCTTGGCTCTAAAAGCCTCTTGGTTAGTGATCATCCTCGCTAACCTTCTCAAATCCTATAGCTTTGGAACCTTGAAGGTATACTGGTGAGTTCTCCTTCTACCGAAATCTATTAGTGCAATCCTTTTCTCTGATATTTGCAATCACAGTCTTAGTTTAATTTGAAAAACAGAGAGACTGGAAGAGAAGTTTTTTTTTGAATGTTTTAATGTTTTATTAAATGAATGTAGCACACAAAAACATAGAAAAAACATGGGGTCAAAGGGTCGTTGTCATGAAGTCAAGGCTCTACCCATCCCCAAAGGTTTATACTAGGGTGATTTTTGTACCTGTACTCATTATCATCAGCTCCTCCCAGGAAAGCAAAACAACAAGCGGATCGCCAGCGAGTTGTAGTGCAATCTTAGAGTAAGTTCCATTCACCGAGAATAGATCACCAGCCTCAAATGAGGGTAGTATCGCGTAACAACTATTTCCGATAGTTTCCGCACTACGAAAGGGTTTGGCTCCCCAGCTTCTCAGACTTAACAACCGGCCCATTGTCTGGGTGAGAGAATGGGTTGCGTTGGTCAGCCTCCACTGAGGTTGATGGTCGACCCCGTCGCCATCACTTATCTTAAGTGTATACTCAATCTTTCCACATACGGCATCACCCGCATTCCCATTAGCAGAAAAATAAACATGTATAGCAATTAGGAAAAGCAGTATATATATTTGTCCTAAAACATCCTAGACCTCTTAAAGCTAGGAATCTTAAGTTTCTGACAGAAATGGGTTCCCCGGCGGAAGCCCCAATCTGTAGCTTTCACATGAGTGAAGAGAAAAAAGGTTTTCAAAAAAAGGGCCCCACGGTGGGCGCCATTTTTCTGTAGCGAGTGATTTTGGACGCGGTTCTTAAGCGCTGGTCGCTCTCTGCGGTTTGAGCTTAAACTACAGGTCGATTCATTTTTTATCCTATTGTGAGCTGACTAAGGAAGGGAAATAGATGTCTCCAATTAACCCTGCTTGCATACTGAGTTTAAACAACGGTCTGTTAGGTTTCGGATGCTATCAATGTGGGGGGCCTTTGTACTGGTTATTTGTATTTTCGCCAATACGGTTTTCTTTCTTTTCATTTTGACAGAAGGTTTCTGGCGGGGAACAAGGATTAGGATGTTAGGACTGATGTTTTTTGATGTGAGAGTATGGGATTTGGTTTTTTTGTTTAGTGTGCTCGCTAAGATTTTTCTTTCAATCTTATGCCTACGTATTCCCGTTTACCGAAACAGGGAAATCAGAGCGTTCGTAGTTCCTCCTATTCTATGGGAGGAAATGGGTGTTTTTGTGTCTTGTTCAAAGCCCAAGACGTGAAGCGAAAGGTTGTTTGTATCTTGTTCAAAGCCCAAGATGTGAAGCTAAAAAGTCTATTTGTGTTTTGTTCAAAGCCCAAGACGTGAAGCTAAAGGACCTCGACTTTAGAGAGAACTTGCCATCTCTAAAGCAGGGTTTGTCTGTCACAACTGTTGGGTGACTGGTTTATAAAGGAGAATTACTTTAACCGGGATACGCGGATCCTAGCAATGCCATAATTTCCTTTAAAGGGGATTTTAACCTGAAGGAGAAGACTTTAACTCAGTGTAGAGCAATGCCATCTTTCCTTAGGAATTTCTCTTGCTAAAAGAGGGACAGTGGCATGGATGTAGATGATCCAGAGGCTTGCCACTTACAGCAATTAGATGAAGGTGAAGGAGTTATTGGCGTTTGTGTACTGTGAACGAGGCACAACTTTGATGCTAAAAGGTTGATTGGATCAACCAGTGGTTTTCTTATACAAAGCCTAAGAGGAGGCTAGTATGTGTCTCGTACAAAGCCCGAGAGAGAGGCTAAAAGGGGTTGATCCTACAAGAGGATCTTTTATACTCAACAAGAGAGTGTTTTTGTATCTCGTACAAAGCCCGAGATGGAGGCGAAAAGGTTTGACTCAACAAAGGGAATCTTTTGGTATCTCGTATAAAGCCCGAGATGGAGGCTAAAAGTGTTTGACTCAACAGGAGAGTCTTTTATACTCAACAAGAGAGTGATTATCTATCTCGTACGAAGCCCGAGATGGAGGCTAAAGGGGTGATTGACTCAACGAGGGAGTCCCTTATGTGTCTCGTACAAAGCCCGAGAGAGAGGCTAAACGTTTGCTTCCGCTGGGAAGAATCATTGTATAAAGCCCAAGAGGAGGCTATTGTAACTGTTTTAGTTAAGTGACAGGTCTAGTATACTGATTTTAAAGAGAAAATCAGTTCTTATATGAGTAACACTGTACTCAAGGATTTGTTTCAAGGATCCGGGTTGTTCCTGTTCTTTAAGGAAGCGGGAAATCCGAAGGGTATTGAGACTGTCCGAGTCTGCAGGTTTCTTTCCTATTCTTGAAGGGTGCTTGAGAATATCTTTGAGACTCAAGGAGGTTAGACTGTCCAAGTCTAGAGTTTTATCTTTCGTACCATGCTTTGAGAAACAGTAGTAGACTCTATGAAAGGACTGTTCTATGAGTGTAGCTTAAGTTCTGTTCCTATACCTCTAGGAGGTCGTCGGGACAATTTGTACGAAGCCTAAGAGGAGGCTGGAAACTTTTAAGAAGCCGAGAGGTCCTTGTACGAAGCCCAAGAGAAGGCTATAATTCCCGGAGGAAGAGATCATTATACGAAGCTTAAGAGGAGGCTGTGAATACTTCTAAGAAGCCGACGGGTCCTTGTACTAAGCCCAAGAGGAGGCGGGGTTGCTTTTAAGAAGCCTGTGGGTCCTTGTACGATGCCCAAGAGGAGGCCAATGCTTTTAAGAAGCCCGTGGGTCCCCAAACCCCGAAAAATTCAAGGCAAGCTATTCACAAGGAATAGATCAAGTCAGGAAAGTTCGAGAATTTGGAAGAAACTCAAAGATGCCATTCACGGAGAATACATTCATCTTTGGGAGTAGAGTTTCTTGACAATTCCTAATGAGGACAGCCGAAGAGAAGACTGTATCTGGTGATCCTATTTGGGGATCTAGCTGTCTATTTCTACGAACTAAACGAAACGGCGTCACCTAGTTCTAGACGTAGTTGCCGAGGAAACTCGAAATATCTATACTATTATTACACAGTTGATATGAGTTTATGAAAGAAGACTTACAGTGAAACAGCCCGACAATACAGTTATATGTATATGAAAGCGGTAAATGAAAGCAATAACCACTTACTCGGTTGTAGAGCTTCCATGCTGTTTGGTTAGTTGTTCAACAAAGAAAGATTGAAAACAACAGTATATACAAAATCAAAGGAGAAAGTGCTTTGAAAAAGAAAGATTTGGGGCTTACAGCTCAAGGAGAGGCCCAGGGTTTTATCAGTGAGCGCACTGTTTGAATTTGTACAGAGGGACTTATACAAGTGACTGTGGCCCAAAATATTTCTGTACAAGGGGGTTGGGTCTTACACTCTCTCAAGAGGCCCAAAAAGTTTTAAAGAAAAAAGAGTGGGGCTTATAACACGAGGGTAGGCCCAATTGATTTTTTCGTTAAAAATGGCGATCGCGCCGAGCTTTTCTTTTAACGCAGAGGGACTTATATAATAAGTGAGGCCCAAATGATTTTGGTTAAAAGGGGGTTGGGTCTTACACTCTATTAGAGGCCTAAAGTGTTTTGAATGGGTCTTATAGCTCGAGGAGAGGCACAAGGTTATTTTTCAAAAGGCGATGATCGCGCCGTTTGTTTTTTACGGTATCGGGACTTATACAATACACTGAGGCCCAAAATATTTTGGTCAAGAAAGGATTGGGTCTTACACTCTATTAGAGGCCCAAAGTGTTTTGAAAATGATTTATGAGGGTTGAATTAATCCAAAAACCCTAATTTGTTTTCAAAAATGTATTTAATTGAATAAAAATTCAATTAAAATGATCAAAATTGTTTAACATGTGAAAAACAAATTGTGATCTTGGATTAATGCTTCAAAAATTAAGTATTGACCTACAAAATAATTAGAAAGCATTAAAAGTTGCAAAATCAATGTAGAAAAAATATTTAATATGTCAAAAACAATTAAAATATTAATTCTTTGCAAAAATATCAATTATATGAAATAAATAATATTTTTGGGATTTTTTGATAAAATAAAATATTTTAACATTTTTGTGAATTATTAAAAAAAGAATCAACTCAAAATCATTAAAACTCAGAGAGAAATTAATTTTTGAATCAATTAAACAAAATCACAAAATTCAAATATTTGAATTTGTGAAAAAGGCGCCAAGAACACAAGCAAGAACACGCGCGTTTTTCTGGGTTTGGCTGATTTGCGTTTTCCATCCAATCTCACTGAATACGTAATCATATCATGCAATCCACATATCATTATGCTCGTCTCAACCTCACGATCATGTTTATAACACTTAATTTCATTTAAATTAAACATAAAACATGAAATCATGAAGAAACCTCAAGAACCCTAATTTCTGCATGAAGGCTAGGATTTTTGATACACGATTCAAACAATGCAATTAATTGAGGGAAAACATTCCATACATGATTATGAACATATGGCCAAATTATTGTGCGAGGAAATATGCATGGATTGAGAGATGACCAAGTATATGCTTACCTCCAAGCTGTGACAGCAAGTGCAATGTGATTTTTGATTTGGAGGTGTTACAGATGGCTGGTGATGATCTGAACAGCTTCCCTACACCCTATGGAGTGTGTTTGAATGGTTGGACTTGATTGAAATTGGCTGGATCAATTTGTGGTACCTCAGCTGCAACTTGATTGAAAATTTGAGCAACCAGCTGGTGATTTTGTGAAATTGGTGTTTCAGAAGTGATCTAAGTGTTTGATCAGCTCATATGTGATGTATGTGAGGTGTGTGAGTGATTGGTTTGATTGGAATTGCTCTCAAACTCAAAACCCGATAGCTACCTTGCTAAGAAAGGCATTTTTGCCAAGAGAAGGAGATTTTGAGGAAAGCATCTGTTAGATGGCTTTGGTGTACTCAAACTGATCACGATTGAGCTCTATTTATAGTAGAGCAAGTTTGTTTTGCAAGGAATAATGAATGGCAGCTGGTAAGTAGGTTTGGCCAATGTTGGCAAATGAAAATCCAAGTCTCCTCTAGCCATTGACTAGAGGTTAGGGCGCAGAGCTTTGGTTCCCTTGGTCTTGGATAAGTCTTGACTGATTTCAGATGAGAATGGCTCAGTCCATGCCACCTTGATGCTTCCATTGAATGCTTCAATCCAAATTTGGAGTCTTGTCCCTATTTTGGCCATTCTAGGTTCAACATGTTATTTCTTGTTCCATGGACTTTGGAGGCTTGGCTTAGTGATTGTCCCCTTTAGATTCAATCCTCAGATGTGTCCAAGTGGATAGGAGCATTTGAATTTGGCTGATTTTGGCAAATCGAGCCAAAATGCAAAATCTGCCTTGCCTTTGACAGATTTCAGCAAGGCAACTTGACAATGTCATATCTCATGGGGTAAGTTGAATTTGGCAATGTTCTTGGCCACTTTGGAAAACCCTTACATGGTATAACAACTGTTTGAACAAGTTTGGTTTTGATCTCTTTTGATTCCAAGTGAAAAAACCTTCTATATTTGGCAAAAAGTGAAGCAAAATCTGACTTAGTGAAATTTTCACTAAGTGTTGGAACAAAGTGTGATTTCTTGATTTTGATCACTCCATAACTCAAAATCCTTAATGAATTGGACTTAGGTCTAGTTGAAGTTTTTGTAGAGGGTAATGAGGGCTACAAATCCATCTTTGGATGAGAAAAAATGGCCATGTGGTTTAGGAGTTATGACCCTCCAAAGTTAGTGTATTAGTGGTACTTTTTTCATAACTTAGAAAAATTTCTAAGCTTTATGGTTACCCCTTTTACAAGTTATCCCACTTTCTTTGGTTTTTCTTGATGAATGATGATTCAAATCATACATTTACATCATTTTAGGGTTAAAAATCCATTTTGGTGAAAAATCTCAAAAAGTCAAAGTTGACTTTTGTGCACAGTTGACTTTTTATCAGATGAATTCCAAATTGTGCAATTCTTCAGGAAATCATGTCCTTGACGTAAATCAAACTTGATGAACATGTTCCATGGGTGTCATAGGGTATATTGAATCATGTATTAGGGTTTGGGAGCATGTCCTGGTCAAAAGTCAAAGTTACAGTTGACTTTTTCCTTAAAACCCTAACTGTGGTGCAGATGAAAATGAGACTTGTTGCTCAAGCTTCTTGGATTAATCCATTGTTCCAAATGGATCAATATAGTTCATTAGAGACCCTCAAACTCTCTCTTGAGGTCTTGGTTCATGATTTGTCCCAAAAGTCAACTTAGGGGTGAATTAGGTCAAGAAACCCTAATTCTTGATTTTTGATGAATGCATCCCCTGAGGCAAAATTGACTTGATGATTGGGTCCATGAGGTTCCATGAAGTATATTAGGTTATGTTTTGGATCATTGGCTTGTGCCCAGATGAAAAGTTTCCATCTGGAGGCCCTGGTCGACCAAAACCCTAATTTGGTGACACTGTCGATCTTGAAGCTTGATCCACCTAAAAGGGAGCAACCTTGTGCTTATTCCTTGAAGTGGGAGTCCTTTTGATCCATTGTGGATGTTTGAGAGGTTAGACAAGTTGAAGATCATGTCATTCCTTGATTGATCCTTTGTCTAAGGCTCTGAGAGGGCTTGAAACCCTAATTTTGAGTGTAGTGAATGCTCAACAACCCTTGAGGCATTTGGTGAGGCATGATGGTTCATCCATATTGTGATGATGATTTGCACAATGATGGGAAATCTTAGTGGTCAAAATTTGGGGTATGACAACTTTCACCTGACTGATTTACACATTACTGATCAAGCTCCCTTTTCTGGACTTGAAGAAATTCCAAAGGATCAAACCATTGCAACAGCAATCTATTTGGACGAGTCAGAAGTCAGGACTCACATGACCACTAAGGGTGGAATCCAGGGTTTGCCAGCCCAGTTCTTGACGAAGAAAGCTCTGTACTTCGCTAGTATAGGGAGCGTGGCCGCTTTCGTGAGCATCTTTGTTTTGCTCACTTACGGGTTATTTTTGTTTCCCAACATTGATAACTTCGTGGATATCAACGCCATTAGGGTTTTTCTGATTGGAAACCCTGTACCAACTTTACTCGCAGATGCGTATCATTCGGCACACTTAAGGAATTTGTATAGCGGAGGAATGATCACATGCTGTGTACCTAAGTTATACAAATGGTTCACTTCCCATTTACTTAAGTCTGCTACATTTTGGAATCCTAAGAGTTCTTTACGTTGGTCGCAGAGAATCATGTCTCTTACCAACTCTGACATTGATTGGTACAATCGCATCTATGACGGGATCAAAATCATTGACCGTTGTGGAAATTTCCCTAATGTACCCCTTATAGGAACAAAGGAAGGAATCAACTATCATCCAGTGTTAGTTCGTCGTCAATTTGGATACCTGATGAGGCATGTCCCGCGAAATGCTCATCTGGAAGGTCTTTTCTTCAAGGAAGGAGAAAATGACAGAGCACTAAAGACAGAAATAATGCATGTCTGGAAACACGTTCATAGAAAAGGAAGAGAGTCTCTAGGGAAACCAGACTGTGTCTCGGTGGAGCCTTATCTCTACTTGGTACAAACTAGTGCTCTGAAGCTGAGGATGCCTTACTCTCGTCAGGAAGTTCTTCCATTAAGGGACCCTGTCCTTTATTTTATGTCTGAGACGGAAAAACTTCAGGTTACTCTCAACAAAGTTCAGCAGGAGAAGAGGTCTTGGAGGAACAATTACTGTATTCTCAATGTGGAGTGCAAGAAAATACAGCAACTGTTAAAAGAAAAAGATGCCCTGATCGAGATTTTAGAGCAACATGCTGTAGAAAATCAGGATGACCAAAGGAATTTGCTCGCTCCTTTCACTTGGCAAAGGAATGACAAGCCAACAACGGCTCAAGGGCCCCGGTCAAGGAAAAGGAAAGAACCAGCACCTGAGCTCTCCTCAAAGAGGACTCGGGACCCATAAGTTAGATTTCCTTTTACAGCATTATGTAAATTACTGTATTTCCATTCTGCAATCTTTGAATTCAATAAAACGGGGTCTCCCCACTGTTTGATACTTGCAATCCAATTGTTGAAGTTTATTTTGATTAAACAAAAATAAATTAAAATATATAATCATTGCATATCATTCATCATTCTCACATAACACATTCTTCTTACCTACAAATCTCACGTTTGCGTCTCGATTCTAGAGTCAAACTGTCTCATTCGTATAATACTCGGGCCAATCGTCAGAAAAAGATGGATGATCTCGAGGAAGAAAACAGAGAGTTGAGGGAAGAGATCGACACTCTGAAAGAGGATCTAAGAAAGCTTCATAACGACATGCAAGCTCTAGCAGAAGCTCAAATGCAACAACAAAGGACTGTGATCTCAGAGATCACATCAACGCCCATAGTGGAGAAGTATGATCCTAGGTACAAAATGCCGAAAGATCGTCCCTGGGGAATGCCTATTAACTATATCCCGGAAGGATATGTTCCGCCGATCACTGAGGATCAAGGAACCACAACAGGAGTTGCTGGGCCTGAAGGTTACAAACTTCGGGAAAGCGAAGATGCCAGGGGCATGACAGCAACTCCTGAAGGTTACAAACTTCGGGAGGCACTGAGAGTCTTAGCCGTAATAAGTGTACCACCACCCGTGGTGCACACTGTCTCGGAAGGACAGATTCCACAGATACCTTGTGTTGGAAACACAAGTGTGGATGACAGAATGAAGGAATTCCTGGAACAGTTCCTGGAAATGCAGAAAGAGCTGCAAGCCTTTCGCGGTCAGGATTTATTTGGAAAGGACGCCGCAGACCTTTGTTTGGTCCCCAATGTAAAAGTTTCGCACAAGTTCCAGGTACCCGATTTTGAAAAGTACAAGGGTAACTCTTGCCCTCAAAGCCACTTGGTGATATACGCTCGGCGAATGTCAGCTCAGACAAAGAACCAGGAGCTACTAATTCACTACTTTCAGGATAGTTTAACCGGTGCCGCATTAAAATGGTACATGGGTTTAAACCACACTAAGATCTACACTTTCAGAGATCTTGGCGCTGCCTTCGTTCAACAATATAAGTATAACCTGGACATGGCACCAGACAGAGATCAACTCGGATTGATGTCACAAAAGGACAAGGAAACCTTTAAGGAGTACACTCAGAGATGGCGTGAAATTGCCGCTTAGATTTGTCCACCTCTGGAGGAAAAAGAAATGACAAAGATTTTCTTAAAAACCTTGAGCTCATTCTACTACGACCGAATGGTCACCAGTGCGCCCAGCGACTTCACCGAAATGGTCGGTATGGGGGTACGTCTCGAGGAAGCAGTCCGAGAAGGATTTTTAGTTAAAGACGCTGGATCATCAAGTAGTACAAAATGATACGGTAGTGCCCTCCTTAAAAAAAAGAGCAGGATATTGGGAATATCTCTCTCGGAAGGCAAAGGCGACGATACCAACCAGTAGCAGCTGTAACTCCTGCTATCAACTCTGCGCCTGTACCTGCGTATCAACCTCAGGTTGCTCAAAGCCAACTGAATCAACGGCAATTCCAGCAAAGGACACAATAGCCTCTTCAGCAGGCTCGTCCCCCGTACAACAACAACCGTACAACACGGCCATCAGGGTTTGATCCTATACTCATGTTGTACGCAGAGCTATTTCCGTTACTACTGGTCAAGGGGCGTGTCCAGACCAAGGCTCCTCTCGCAATACCGGAAAATCCGTCGTTCTTGTTCAAAACAGATCAGACTTGTCCTTACCATCAAGGAGGACCAGGGCATAATATAGAGAGCTGTCTCAGTTTCAAATCCGATGTGCAAAAGCTTGTTAGGAGTGGGGTCTTATCCTTCAAGGATACAAATCCTAAAGTTCTCACGAACCCGCTTCCTCAACATGAGAAAGCTACAGTCCATTTGATAGAGGGAGAGTCTAACAACATCTATCAAATTCATGGTGTACTCTTATTAAGGGCCAACTTGGTCAAGATGCACTGTAGATAGAGTGGATACGGCCATGTGCCACCTCATAATTATCATCAATGTGATATCTACTCTAAAAATAATCAAGGATGTTCTGTGGTGCAATAAGCTCTACAGGAATAGTTGGATCTCAGATGGATCCAGGAACACCGAGTTCGTGGAGTCAACATGACCTACACAAATTCCAATATTATTCAGAATCACAACGTTCTGGCAATGAAGGTCAATTTGGTGGCAATGCACTCAAGGCAGAGCCAGTATCATAATCTGCCGCGACACGATTACAATTCCTGTCTGACTTGCTTAGTAAACAATCAGGGACACTCTTTTGTACAAGAGGCCATCCAGCGTCAGATGGATCTTGGATGGATCCAGGACTATCATGATAAAAATCCTTATTAGATCAATATGATTCAAATCTTCGATATTCGGTTGATGAATACCAGCTTGGTGGAGTTACACGCCAAGCAAGTCCAACTTGGTTTTCTCACTTCTCACGATTATCTGAGTTGTAAAGTATGCAGTGAAAGCAGCCAAGGGTGTGCTCTCGTTCAAAGAACTTTACAACACTTGTTAAACCATTGGTGGCTTCCGATCTATCTAGACGAAGCCACGCAACAATTCAGTGTGACTAATGGGAACCCTACTAGACGTCAAAGTCGGGATGTCCGATCTATGGAAACTGACCTGGTAAGGTTGCACTGCATCCAAAGCGAATGTGGCAAAGTGCCACCACACAACTATGAACGCAGTAGAGTCTGCTCGGAGAATAATCAAGGATGCTACCTCGTGAGGGCAGCTCTTCAAAGTCAGTTGGATCGTAAAGAGATTCAACCCTATCCGAGTTCCGAGCCAATCAACTGGATGCCGGACTACTTCGCTGACCAGATCAAAGATGTTGTTGTAATCTCTGGTCCTGAGAGGACCAAGGATGTTTGTACCATCATCCCTCTACTTGACGAATCAAAAGTTCCTAACTTGGAACCAATTGAAATCACTTACGATGGTTAGAAAAATCAGAAGGCTCATGTAGTTATCTATCTGCCGGGACCACTACCGTATGAATCAACTAAGGCTATCCCTTACAAATACGATGCAACGACAATTGAGAATGGAAAGGAAACTCCATTACCCTCCGTCGTGAATATCATCAACATCAGTCGAGTAACACGGAGTGGTCGGATCTTCAACAGAGGAGTTGGAGAACCCAGCAAAGAAAATGAACCTCAGGCAGAAGTTCCCAATCCACCATTCGGTCAATCCGGTGGTCCTGACCTTTCAAAAAACAATGATGAGATACTGAAGCTCATCCAAAGGAGTGAATACAACATTGTTGATCAGCTGTTACAAACTCCTTCAAAAATCTCAGTGTTATCACTTTTACTTAGTTCAGAAGCTCACAGGGAAGTTCTGCAGAAAGTCTTAGAGCAAGCCTTTGTGGAACAGGATGTAACGATCAGACAGTTCGATGGCATCGTCTCCAACATCACTTCCTGTAACAATTTGGGATTCAGTGATGAAGAACTGCCCGAAGAGGGCCACCGTCACAACATGGCGCTCAATATTACAGTCAACTGCCAGGACGATGCATTAGCCAGCGTGCTGGTAGATATCGGATCAGCTCTGAATGTTATGCCCAAATCTACGTTGATACGATTATCATATCAAGGATCTCCGATGAGGGCCAGTGATGTCACCGTCAAAGCATTTGACGGATCCTGAAAAACAGTTATCGGTGAAGTCGATCTTCCCATAACTATCGGTCCCCACACGTTCCAGGTCACGTTCCAAGTCATGGACATCCGGGCAACATACAGCTGCTTATTAGGAAGACCTTGGATACACCAGGCTGGGGCAGTCACTTCGACACTTCACCAGAAGCTGAAGTTTGTCAAAAACAACCAACTCGTCACGGTCTGCGGAGAACATGCCTTGATCGTGAGTAACTTATCGACATCTACCTGTGTGGAACCGGAGGAGATAATCGGAACCCAGTTCCAAGCACTTTCGGTAAGCAATGATAATCAGGCAGAAAGAGGAACCTCGATTTCCTCGTACAAAGATGCTCTCGAAGCAATTGAAAGTAACAATATAAAAGGGCGGGGACAACTTGTCACTCCTAATGATAACAAAGCAAAGAAAGGTCTTGACTTTTCCTCAACCTGTACCCAGACTGCTACTAACGACGAGAGTTTTCGTCCCATTCAAGATTTCTTCCATAGTGGAGATTTCCTTCACCCAGTGTCTCAAGAAGTACATACCAATAATGAGGTTGATTCCTCCGATACGGAGGATGAATGGAAGTCCTATCTTAACAAGGACGCTTATATGTCTCAGGAAGAGCTGCCTACGCCATTTTGATATCCCGCACAGAGTCCGAGATTTATACCGAGGTCAGACGTCAAAATGATGTATGGAGATTGTGATCCAGAAGGATGCCGTGCTCCCCCAAACTCATTAGAGGAAGACACTCAGATGAAATACTACTTTGACCACGACTATTATGGCCCGATGGATGGTCTGTCTATCTGGCAGCTGTACCCAGGAGACTCAGGGCAAGAAAGTCAGCCGAACAATGAAAATCAGCTGAGCATCATTGAAAATAATACCTGCGTCTCCACCATGTCATAGAATCAACACTCAGGTCATTCAGAAAATATCCAGCACAACGATGAATTCGCAAAGTTTACAGGATTAGAGTTCATCAACTATGCTTTTCCCGAGGTCAACGTCATTGAAAGGGATGACTCCTCCAGTTCCAAAGAAGTATGGGACACCTTGGGACAACCAAGTGGTAAATTTGACTTCATGGTCAAGTACACCGCTCCCGAAAGTTCTCGTATCAGGCTCAAAGACATCCAGCCCACTGGATGGGGAGATCCACTTGAGAGTACAAATACTATGCAAAATACAACAGAGGAATCCTCCTACGACAACTCTGCCTGGGAGACCGATTCCAATGATCCAGCTCCGCCAGAAATCAGCGTCATTTCTGAGGACAAGCCAAGAAAGAAGGTACCAGACTTTGTGATTCAACGAGGAGTTCGCTGCCAATGGGTTGCGGTCGACATTCCGAAGATCGTCCCTAAGTCAAAGTAATTGACGTCTTTACTTTAACCTTTCACCCTGCCCAGGTGAAACGACGGTTTTTGATAGGGCTCACTTTCTGTAAATATCCCTCTTCGCTTCTCCCAAAGTGACAAAGTTTTGTTTTATAGGGCTGTAGTTTCAAGTTTTGACTGATCATAAATAAATAAACGTCATTCTGTAATTTTCGCATTAATTGTTGTTTTCTCTTTTCGTTTTTCAGAAAATGGTAATCCTAAAAAACAATTCAAATAATAAAAACAAGCAGTAAAAAAATATACACTGCACACACTCTTGCATTTTCTCTATCTCTTCTAAACACAAATCATCATGTCATGCAGATTGCTTGTTTTAAACCCCATTGAAACATACGATCCAATGCCTTCTCCCAACTTTGAATTCCCAATATTCGAGGCTGAAGAAGAAAATGACGAAGAAATTCCGAAAGAGATCTCCCGATTACTCAGACAAGAGGAAAGGTCTATCGAGCCTCACAAAGAGCCATTGGAAACGGTCAACTTAGGTTCAGAAGAACAGAGAAAAGAGGTCATGATTGGGGCACTGCTCAGTCCAACTATCAAAGAGGATTTGATAAAGCTTCTCAAAGAGTTTCCCGATGTATTCACTTGGTTCTATCAGGATATGCCAGGGTTGGATACCAGCATCGTGGAGCATCATCTACCTCTAAGATCAGAATGTCCGCCAGTAAAACAAAGGTTGAGACGGACTCATCCGGACATGGCCATCAAAATCAAGGAGAAAGTACAGAAACAGATTGACGCGGGTTTCCTTGCCACATCAGAATATCCTCAATGGTTAGCCAACATACTACCAGTTCCGAAAAAGGACAGAAAGGTCAGAATGTGTGTGGATTACCGAGATCTAAACAAGGCTAGTCCAAAGGATGACTTTCCTTTACCACACATTGACATGATGGTAGACAGTACAACAAAGTTCAGTGTATTCTCCTTCATGGACGGATTCTCGGGCTATAATCAGATAAAAATGGCGCTGAAAGATATGGAGTAAACTTCATTCATCACCCCATGGGGCACCTTTTGTTACAAGGTAATGCCGTTCGGTTTGAAGAATGTCGGGGGAACCTATCAAAGGGCCATGACTACTCTGTTTCATGACATGATACACAAAGAAATCGAGGTATATGTCGATGACATGATTGCCAAATCTAAAACAGAGGAGGAGCATGTGATCCACCTCTCAAAACTATTTGAGCGACTGAGAAAATACAAACTCCGTTTGAATCCCAACAAGTGCACCTTTGGAGTCCGTTCAGGGAAACTGCTAGGGTTCACCGTCAGCCAAAAAGGAAATGAGGTTGATCCTGACAAGGTCAAGGCTATTCAAGAAATGCCTTCTCCGAAAACTGAAAAACAAGTCAGGGGATTCCTGGGACGTTTGAATTACATTTCCAGATTCATATTCCTCATGTCCGCGACATGCGCGCCAATCTTCAAACTACTCAAAGAAGACTGTCAAACCGCCTTCGACAGTATCAAGGAATACCTGTTGAGCCCACCTATTCTATCACCTCCAGTGGAAGGAAGACCACTGATCATTTACTTAACAGTCTTGGAAGACTCAATGGGTTGTGTACTTGGCCAACAAGACGAAACCAAAAGAAAAGAGTCTGCCATCTACTATTTGAGCAAGAATTTCACCGACTGCGAGACTCGGTACAGTATGCTTGAGAAAACTTGCTGTGCTCTGGCTTGGGCAGCCAAACGTCTTCGCCAATACATGATTCGTCACACTACTTGGTTAATCTCCAAAATGAATCCAATCAAGTATGTCTTTGAAAAGCCTGCTCTCACGGGGAGGATTGCCCGTTGGCAGATGTTGCTATCAGAATATGACATAGAATACCACGCTCAGAAAGCCGTTAAAGGAAGTGTTTTAGCCGATCATTTGGCTCATCAACCGATTGACGATCAGGAATCAGTCGGATTTGACTTCCCAGACGAAGATGTCATGTACTTGAAAATGAAAGATTGCGATGAACCACTATCCAGTGAAGGGCCAGAACCAGGTTCCCAATGGGGGCTTATCTTTGACGGAGCTGTTAATCATTACGGAAACGGAATTGGGGCAATCATCATAACACCTCAGGGTACCCACATTCCTTTCACCGCTAGACTTACGTTCAAGTGTACAAACAACGAGGCCGAATACGAAGCTTGTATCATGGGTCTCGAAGAACCGATCGACTTAAGAATTAAGAACTTGGACGTATATGGCGACTCAGCCCTGGTTGTCAATCAGATCAAGGAAATTGGAACACATACCAATCAGGACTGATTCCTTACAAAGACTATGCGAGAAGGTTGTTACCATTCTTCAATAGAATTGAGTTTCATCACATCCCTCGTGAGGAGAATCACATGGCTGATGCCTTAGGTACTCTCTCTTCCATGATTAGTGTAGGTCAATGGAACGACTTACCTAAGATCGACATAATGCGCCTTAAGAGGCCCGCCCACATCTTCACGATTGAAGCAGTCATGGATGACAAACCTTGGTATCGTGATATCAAATGCTTCCTTAAAAAACAAGAGTATCCACCTGGGGCATCCAGAAAGGACAGAAAAACCCTCAGAAGGCTGGTCGGAAGCTTCTTTCTGAGCGGTGATACACTCTATAAGAGAAACTTCGACATGGACTTGCTCCGATGCGTAAACAGACCAGAAGCAAACATGCTGATAAAGGAAATTCATGAAGGATCCTTTGGCACTCATGCCAATGGACGCACAATGGCGAGAAAAATTCTAAGAGCAGGGTACTATTGGTAGACAATGGAATCCGACTGCTACAAGTACATGAGGAAGTGTCACAAGTGTCAGATATACTCCGACAAAATCCATGTACCGCCAACGCATCTCAAAGTTCTTTCTTCCCCATGGCCTTTTTCCATATGGGGAATCGACATGATCGGCATGATCGAACCTAAAGCTTCAAACGGACATCGGTTCATCCTGGTAGCCATTGACTACTCCACCAAGTGGGTCGAAGCAGCGTCATACGCCAATGTAACCCGACAAGTGGTGGTCCGATTTATCAAAAACAATCTCATCTGCCGTTATGGCGTTCCTAGCCAGATCATTACTGATAATGGATCCAACTTGAACAACAAGATGATGAAAGAGTTGTGCGCTGAGTTCAAGATCGAACACCATAACTCATCTCCCTACCGACCCAAGATGAACGGAGCGGTAGAAGCGGCCAACAAGAACATCAAGAGGATCGTTCAAAAGATGGTTATAACCTACAAAGACTGGCACGAGAGGCTACCCTTTGCACTTCACGGTTATCGCACATCTGTCCGCACTTCAACAGGGGCAACCCCTTTCTCTCTAGTATATGGTATGGAAGCAGTGCTCCCCATAGAAATAGAGATCCCATCAATCCGGGTATTGATGGAAGCCAAGCTAACAGAGGTTGAATGGTGTCAAAGTCGACACGATGAACTGAATCTGATCGAAGAAAAGTGAATAACGGCACTATGCCACAGTCAGTTGTATCAACAGAGAATGAAGAAGGCATTTGACAAAAAGGTTCGACCTCGTGTCTTCAGGAAAGGAGACCTCGTGCTCAAGAAGATACAATCATTTCTCACTGATTCTTGGGGAAAATGGACTCCGAATTATGAAGGCCCCTATATGGTCAAGAAAGCCTTCTCAGGAGGCGCCTTGAGACTCGCAACCATGGATGGAGAAGAGTTTGCCTACCCCACGAATGTTGACGTAGTCAAGAAATACTTCGCCTAAATAAAAAAAAGGAAACGTCTCGGTGGATTGAAAACCCGAAAGGGCGGTCCAGGCAAAAATTAGAGACATAATAAAAAATCATCCCGGTGGATTGGAAATCTCAAAAGTACAATCCAGGTAAAAATTAGGGATCAATGGCAAGTAACTACGTCCAGCAAAGGGGCAAATCCTCAGCAGTAGTCATGCCGTTCATCAGAAACTCCAGTCAAGGTCATCTTCGACGAAAGCTCAGGATGCCCAGAATTCAAAGTTTGTAGAAGGATAACGGTCGTTATGTTTCAATGTAGCCTTTTTCCCTTAAATTACCATTTCCTAACTTTGTAAATACTCCATGGAATCATGCGCTCGGCTGATCTCCATCCCATCAATAAAATTTGAGCCCTCGTGCTTTTATTTACAATTCTTATTTGTTTTAACTTTACAGAATGACGTTTTAATATGATTAACGATTCTTGAAATAAAACAAAAATGAATTTACTTGTCAAACTTTTTCTGCTTTTAAATAAAGACGGCAATTCTTTTGACTGTTGAACATCGAAAGAACATCAATCGCTTTTCCAGAAGTAATCAAACTTAAAAGTGCAGAATCAAAGTGCTCCTTCTAAACCAGTACGTCTGAACGAAGGATCAACTGTGTCAGAGACCTTGTTTCATCTGACACCCCCGACAGAGTTCTTATCTCTTAAGCCCGACCAACGGTTTTCCCCGGACGGACTATCTCTCCTAAGCAAGGCGGAATTGCTATCGTGAACCAATGATACTTTTCATCTCCCACTGTGGCCAAGTATCCAGTCATGTTCATCTATCAGTCTGTATGTCATGTCAGTTTTGTCAGCATAAACATACATACATCATGCATTATTTATTTACATTCATATTCATATTGCATCGCTATCACTCTAGTCGGTCTTATTCCCTAGTGATAAAAGTCCTCTTATCAATCGAGTTGTCAGTTCTTTCCTCGTCAGGAAATGTTTTGTCTGAACAATCTCTCTCCCCCAGTTAATTTCTAGATTGGAGATGGTCCTCGACCACTTTGATAACTTGAACCTCTGAAAATCCAGAAAGTTTCCGACAAACATCACTCTTCGCCATTGAAGATGATATCTTCGCTTTCCCGGATTAAGGAAAATCTCCAGAGAAAGCCTCTTAATCAAAGATTCAGCAATACAACAGTTTTTCTCCGAAAAATTCGCTGACGAAAAGGTCATCAGCACCTCAAAATTGGATTACATCACATGGCATTTCTCTGAGAAGATCTCGAGAAAAGTATGATGTAGTATCCCCAAACAGGAAGCAGTCTTTCAAAAGACTCGTTTTCCCCAATAGAGTCAACAAATGGCGTCTCCAACAGAGAAGTGTGTGCACCTCTACAACTCAGACGGATGGGTTCCCCAGCAAGTCTGACATCAAAATTTTTTCTATCAAATGGCATCTCCCCAGGAAAATTCGGCGAGAAGTTTGAGCGAAACCGCTACAAATAGCGTCCCTTGTCAAGAAAGCTTATTGACAAAAGAAACTGAGACCAGTTCCTTGGTAGGAAACCAGGATCGAGGGGAGGTTTATTTTAGAAACTAAGACCAGTTCCTTGGTAGGAAACCAGGATCGAGGGGAAGTTTACGTCAGAAACTAAGACCAATTCCTTGGTAGAAAACCAGGATCGAGGGGAAGTTTACGTCAGAAACTAAGACCAGTTCCTTGGTAGGAAACCAGGATCGAGGGGAAGTTTAAATCAGAAACTAAGACCAGTTCCTTGGTAAGAAACCAGGATCAAGGGGAAGTTTGTATCAGAAACTGAGACCATTTCCTTGGTTGGAAACCAGGATCGAGGGGAAGTTTATTTCAAAAATAAACTGAGACCAGTTCCTTGGTAGGAAACCGAGATCGAGGGGAAGTTTATTTCAAAAGAAAATTGAGACCAGTTCCTTGGCTGAAGACCAGGGTTGATGAGAGGTTTTACTACATTTTCTAAGCATACTTGCTTAGCTAAAGAAGATGGATGAGCAAACTACCGTTCACAATAGACCATCAAAATTTCGGGTATTCCGATATTTAATCCTCTTGCACCCCGAATGCCCGAATACCTTCGCCATTCACACCTTCGGGTCCAAGAAGATTAAATAGGGGCATCTGTCATACCCCAAATTTTGACCACTAAGATTCCCCATCATTATGCAAATCATCATCACAATATGGATGGACCATCATACCTCATTAGTCTCCCCAAAGATGGGTGAGCATCCACTACAATCAAATTTAGGGTTTCAAGCCCTCTAAGAGCCTTAGACAAAGGATTAGTCAAGGAATGACATGATCTTCAACTTGTCTAAACCTCTTAAACATCCATAAAAGATCAAGAGGACTCTCACATCAAGAATCAAGCACAAGGTTGCAACATTCCAAGTGGATTAAACCTTAAGATCGCCAGTGTCACCAAATTAGGGTTTTGGTCGACCAAGGCCTCCAGGTGGAAATTTTCCTCTGAGAATGAGCCAATGCTTCAAAGCACAATCCAAAATACTCTAAGGGACCTCATAAACCCAATCATCAAGTCAATTTAGCCTCATGGGATGCATTCATAAAAAATCAAGAATTAGGGTTTCTTGACCTAATTCACCCCTAAGTTGACTTTTGGGACAAAACATGAGCCAAGACCTCAAGAGAGGATTTAAGGGTCCCTAATACACTAAATTGATCCATTTACAACAATGGATTGATCCAAGAAGCTTGATTTACAAGTTTCAAGTTCATCAGAACCACAATTAGGGTTTCGCGGGAAAAGTCAACTGCGCCTTTGACTTTTGACCCAGGCATGCTCCCAAACCTTGGGACATGATTCAATACACCCTATAACACCTATGAAATCAATCCATAAAGTTTGATTTAGGTCAAGGACTTGATTTCATAGAGGATCACATAGTTTGGAGTTCATCTGACAAAAAGTCAACTGTGCCCAAAAGTCAACTTTGACTTTTTGAGATGTTTCACAATTATGGTTCTTTGACCCTAAAATGATGTTAATGTGTGATTGGGATCATAATTCATCAAGAAAAATCAAGAAAAGTGGGATAACTTGTAAAAGGGGTAACCATAAAAACTTAGAAATTTTCTAAGTTATGGAACAAAGTGGCTAGGGTACCAACTTTGGAGGATCATATCTCCTAAACCACAAGGCCATTTTCCCCATTCAAAGCTGGATTTGTAGCTCTCATGGCCCTCTACAAAAGCTTCAACTACACCTCATTCCAATTCATCATGGATTTTGATCTAGGGTTGGGTCAAAATGGCTGAAAACATGAAATGTCACTTTTTCCAACACTTAGTGAAATTTTCACTAAGTCAGAATCTGTTTCACTTTTTCCAAAATGTAAGGGCATTTTTCACTTGGATCCAAAAAGCGTCAAAACAAACTATGATCACACATATGTTGTATCATATGAGGGCTTTCCAAAATGACCAAGAACTTCACCAAACTCAATCTGAGCAAGAAGTTAGGACAGTGGCAATATGCCTTGCTGCAACTGTCATAACAAGGCAGATTTGGGGATTTTGCTCGATTTGCTCAAATTTTGCAAAGGGCAAGCAAATATATCCATCTGAACACCCCAAGGGGGGACCAAGGAGGAACCAACTCTGATCCATAAGCCTCCCAAGTCATTGGAACCAAAAGTAGCATGCCAAACCTAAAAACCCTACAAAGAGGGACAAGACTCCAATTTTGTTTTGGAGCATTCAATGGATGCACCAAGGTGGCATGGGCTGAGCCTCTTCCAAGTGAATTCAGTCAAGACTTATCCAACAACTAGGGAACCATAGCTCTGTGCTCTAAGCTCTAGTCAATGGCTAGAGGAGACTTGGATTCTCATTGATCAACATTTACCAAACTTATGCAACAGTTGCCATTCACTATTGTAGCCAACACAAACTTGACACACTATAAATAGAGCTCATTTATGGTCAGTTTGAGTACACCAAAGCCATCAAACAAATGCTTTCCTCAAAATCACTTTCTCTAGGCAAAAATACCTTATTTAGCATGGTAACGCTGAGTTTTTGAGTTAGAGAGCATTTCCATCACAGCTCATGATCCAAACACATCCAATATGTCATATATAAACTGTCCAAACTCTCACAAGTGACCTGTAACACCAAAATCTCAAAGTCCCATCTCAAAACCTCAAAATAGGACTTTTGTGCATTTTTCAAGCCATGTCTTGATTCAGTCACTTTCCAAACCAGATAAAACCTCAAACACACTCCAAATATCATCCTTGAACTATCCTAAATGGTTCCCCACATATGGAACACCATTTGAGAGAGTTGCTATTTTGGCCACTTTTGCCCCTTTTGCAAGAAAGGGCCAGTTTTCATTCCTGAGGTTTCCAGCTGGTTCCAACCACTCTAAAAGCTTCTAAGGGATCATTGAGGGTGTCCAAAGCATCAAAACATTTCTGGAATAAATCACTTGGTAGATAGCCCAAAAGCTCCAAAAAGAGGTAAGCATCACAACTGAACCCTCTGAAATATGCCTTGCTTTGAAGTCCACTAATCATGCATCTCTTATACATGTTATATGTGTTGTGTTTGCACCAATTTATCATGTAATTCACACCTGTACCAAGAGGTAGCGCAGAAAATGCAAAACATGGCCTATTTCAAAACCACTATCGGGTTTTAAGGTGGATTTGTTTTCTAGAAAAACCACCACCACCATTGGACTCCTTAGGAAATTCTAGGCCAGATGCATATAAATTTTGTCTCCATCCATGGAGAAATGAGAAAGTTATGGCCTTCACGTTTCTAACCAAAATCTTGCCTTGCCTTGCCTTGGGCCAGACCAAAAACAAGGCAAGCCTTGTATATTTGTGGTTGTGTTTCAAAACACGGATGTATCACCACCCAAGTGGTAGAAGACGCGCACTGCACACAAGAGGTCTGGGGTTCGAATCCCCCTCGCCCCAGACCCCCTTTTTAATGCTTTTTCCACTTTTTTTATTATTTTTCATATTATTTTTAATGATTTGAAAAATTAATAACTCCCTCAATTTTAATTATTTTTTATTGGTTGTTTTTGCAAAAAATCATAAAAATATTGAAATATTTTATTTCACAAAAAAAATAAAGTTTATATTACTTATTTAATATAGTTGGTATTTTTGTGAATAAATTCATTTTAATTGTTTTTTTAAACATTTTAAAATTGAATTCTCATGTTGAAAATCAAAACTAAATGAATTTTAATTCATCTTGTGATTAAAACATCATTTTCCAAATCTCAACCAAAAATCACAAGTTGTTTATTCAAACTTATTTGGTATTTTATCACTTTTTATTGATTTTCCTTGAGAATTTACTTTTAAAATGATGAAATTAGGGTTTCCTTGATTTTCACCCAAGCAAAACTTTTTTAAATAACCTTTGGGCCTCTAATAGAGTGTAAGACCCAACCCTTTTTGAAAACCAAAATGATTTGGGCCTCAGTGTATTGTATAACTCCCGATACCATCAAAAAGTTCGGCGCGATCGTCGCCTTTTTAACGAAAACCCATGGGCCTCTCCTTGGGTTGTAAGCTCCATCTCTTGTACAAAAAATAACTTCTTTGGGCCTCTAATAGAGTGTAAGACCCAACCCCTTTTAACCAAAACTTTTTGGGCCTCAGATATTGTATAAGTCACTTCGCGTTAAAAGAAAAATCTCGGTGCGATCGCCAGTTCAAAAATCAAATCATCTGGGCCTACCCTCGTGTTATAAGCCCAATTCCTTTCCTTTAAAACACCTTTGGGCCTCTTGAGAGAGTGTAAGACCAATCCCTTTGTACAGAAAACCTTTTTGGGCCTAAGTCACATGTATAAGTCCTTGTACAAATTCCAAACAACAGTGCAATCACTGATAAAACCTTGGGCCTCTCCTCGAGCTGTAAGCCCCAACAATCTTTTCAAAGCACTTTATCCTTTGATTTTGAATATAATATTGTTATCAAAGCTTTCTTTGTTGAACAACTAACAAAACAGCATGGAAGCTCTACAACGGGTAAGTATTTATCGGCTTTCATTTACCGCTTTCATATATATATATATATATATATATATATATAACTGTATTATGGGGTTGTTTCACTGTAAGTCTTCTTTCACATCCTTTTATATACTTGTCACATATCCACTGTGTAATACAAGTATAGTTATTTAGAGTTTTCCCCGGCAACTACGTCTAGCACTAGGTAAAGCCCTGTTGGTCACTCTTAAATACAAAACAAAACTAGATCCCCATAGGATTACCAAATACAGTCTTCCCTCCTCTTGGGGTTAAACAATATGGAAACATGAAAGGCAGCTTTCTCGGTGAACCCTTTCTTAGATTGTCACCCTTAGAAATTGTCAAAGAAACTCTAACTCCCCAGAGATGATCTTTTCTTCGTGAATGGCATCTCTTGAGTTTCTTCCAAATCCTTGAACTTTCCTGGCTTGATCTATTCTCGGTGAATAGCATGTCTTGAACTTCTCTCGGTTTGGGGACCCGCAGGCTTCTTAAAAGCATCCCCGCCTCCTCTTGGGTGTTGTACAAGGACCCTTTGGCTTCTTAGAAGTTCTCATGCCTTCTCTTGGGCTTAATACAAGGACCCTGACGACCTCTTAAAGGTATAAGACAAAACTTAGTCATCCTCTGTTAGGCCAGTCTTTCCAGTGTCAAAACTCCGACCGTTGTAGGGTTGATACTCATCCCTTAATGCCCGTGCCTCCTCTTGGGCATAGTATAAAAGATAAAACTGTAGGCTTGGACAGTCTAAACCTCTTGAGTCTCAAAGACATTCTCAAGTTCCTCTAAAACACAAGCAGAAACCCAGTCTCTCTCATGAGAGTTCCCCGCACTTGGACATGCCTAGGAATCTCAGTGACCTTCGGCAGTAAGGCAGCCTCCTCTTGGGCTTTGTACAAATAATCCTCCCCAGTCAAGCTAACCTTTTCAGACTCTCTTGTTGAGTCCAACCCCTTTAGCCTCCATCTTGGGCTTGGTACAAGACACACAAAAAACTCTCTTGTTGAGTATAAAAGACTCTCTTATTGTGTCAAACCTTTTTTAGCCTCCGTCTTGGGCTTCATACAAGACAAAAATAAAAACTCTCTTGTTGAGTATAAAAGACTCTCTTGTTGAGTCAAACCTTTTCAGCCTCCGTCTTGGGCTTCGTACAAGACATATAAACACTCTCTTGTTGAATATAAAAGGCTCTCTTGTTGAGTCAATTCCCTCTTAGCCTCAATCACGGGCTTTGTACGAGACAACAAATCACTCTCTTGTTGAGTGTAAAAGACTCTCTTGTTAAGTCAGTCACCCCTTTAGCCTCCGTCTTGGGCTTTGTACAAGACACATAAAAATCCTCTCTTGTTGAGTGAACCCTTTCAGCCTCGAAGTTGGGCTTTGTACAAGACAGAAAGAACATTTTCCCCAGAAAAGTCAAACTTCCCGCCTCCTCTTAGGCTTTGTATAAAGAAAACCCTAGTTGAGTCAATCAACCTTTTAGCATCAAAGTTGTACCTTGCTCACAACATACAAGCATCAACAACTCCTCTTTAGAGATGACAAATTCTCTCTCAGCCAAAACCTTTTAGCTTCACATCTTGGGATTTAAACAAGATACAAATCACCTTTAGCTTCACGTTTTGGGCTTCGAACAAGACACCAAAACATCTCTTTCCTCCCATATAATAGGAGGAACTACGATCGCTCTGATTTCCCTGTCTCGGGAATACATAGGCATAAGATTGAAAAATCTTAGCGAGCATACTAATCAAACACCCAAAATCCAGTACCCCCATATATCAACCCAAAAGCACTAAATCCTAACATCTTACCAAAAACCTCGCAAATAGTCCAGACATTCTAATCTTAAAAAAATAACCGAAGAGGGGCCCACATCTTAATAGCATCTGTAAACTAACAGTCAGCTGTTTAAACTCAGTATGCAAGCAGGGTTAATTGGAGACATCTATTTCCCTTCCTTAATCAGCTCAATAGGATAAAAAATGAATCGAACTGTAGTGTCCAAGCGATAGTGATTCAAGACCACAAAAATCGCGCTACAAACAAGGCACTTGACAGATTGCCCAAAAAGCTTCTAAAGAGGTAAGCATCACAACTTGAACTCTTTGAAATATGCATTGCTTTGAAGTCCACTGATCATACACATCTCATACATATTATATATGTTGTGTTTGGACCAATTCATCATGTAATTCATGTCTGTACCATGAGGTAGCACAGAAAATGCAAATGGAGGCCTATTTCAAAACCACTATCGGGTTTTAAAATGGGGACATCATATGAAAAAACCACCACCACCATTGGATTCCTTGTGAAATTTTAGGCATGATAGACCTAAATTTTGTCCTAATCCATGGAGAAATGAGAAAGTTACAAGCTTCACGTTTTTTGCCTAAAACTTGCCTTGGCCAGGCCAAAAACAAGGCAAGCCTTGTATATTTGTGGGTGGGCTTTGATACACGGATGTATCACCACCCCAGTGGTAGGAGGCGCGCACTGCACACAAGAGGTCTGGGGTTCGAATCCCCCTCGCCCCAGACCCCTTTTTAATGTTTTTTTTTTTTCATTTTTCTATTATTTTTCTTATTATTTTTAATGATTTGAAAAATTAATAACTCCCTCAATTTTAATTATTTTTTATTGGTTATTTTTGGAAAAAATCATAAAAATGTTGAAATATTTTATTCTATAAAAAAATCAAATTTATATTATTTATTTACTATAGTTGGTATTTTTATGAATAAATTCATTTTTAATTGTTTTTAAACATTTTAAAAGTGAATATTCATCTTGAAAAAATCAAAACCAAATGAGTTTTAATTCATCTTGTGGTTAAAACCTCATTTTTCAAACCTTAACCAAAAATCACAAGTTGTTTATTCAAGCTTATTTGGTGTTTTATCATTTTTTATTGATTTTCTTTAAGAATTCACTTTTAAGAATGATGAAATCAGGGTTTTAATCGATTCCACCCTTTTCAATCATTTTCAAACACTCATGGGCCTCTATTAGAGTGTAAGACCCATCCCCTTTGTAAATACACTACTTTTTGGGCCTCAGTCATTGTATAAGTCCCACTGTATTTTCAAAAACAACGGCGCGATCGTCGTCTTTTTAACAAAACCAATTGGGCTTCTCCTCGAGCTATAAGTCCCATTCCTTTTCAAAAATAAACACTCCTCTAATAGAGTGTAAGACTCTACCTTTTTTTTGAAACCAAAATGATTTGGGCCTCAGATGTTGTATAAGACCCACTGTGTTTTCAAAAACCTCGGTGCGATCGCCGTTTTCGAACAAATAACCATGGGCCTCTCCTCGAGCTGTAAGTCCCATCCCTTGTACAAAAATAAATCTTTGGGCCTCTAATAGAGTGTAAGACCCATCCCCTTGTACATAAAAACTTTTTGGGGCCTCACATATTGTATAAGTTCCTCTGTACAGTTTTCAAAACAACGGTGCAATCATCGTTAAAACTTGGGCCTCTCCTTGAGCTGTAAGCCCCCAACAATCTTTTCAAAGCACTTTCTCCTTTAATTTTGAATCCAAATATATGTTGTTATCAAAAATTTCTTTAATTTCTTTGTTGAACAACTAACAAAACAGCATGGAAGCTCTACAACGGGTAAGTGTTTATCGGCTTTCATTTACCGCTTTCATATGTATATAACTGTATTGTGGGGCTGTTTCATTGTAAGTCTTCTTTCACATCCTTTTATATACTTATCACATATCCACTGTGTAATACTAGTACAGTTATTTAGAGTTTTCCCCGGCAACTACGTATAGCATTAGGTAAAGCCTTGTTGGTCACTCTTAAATACAAACAAAACTAGATCCCCATAGGATTTCCAGATACAGTCTTCCCTTCCCTTGGGGTTAAACAATATGGAACAAAGATAAAGGCAGTAATATCGGTGAACCTTTTCTCAGAATGTCACCCTTAGAAATTGTCAAAGAAACTCTAACTCCCCAGAGATGATCTTTTCTCCGTGAATGACATCTCTTGAGTTTCTTCCAAATTCTAAAACTTTCCCGGAATGATCTCTTCTCTGTGAATTGTATTTCTTGAACTTCTCTTGGTTTAGGGACCCATAGGCTTCCTAAAAGCATCCCCGCCTCCTCTTGGGCGTTGTACAAGGATCTTTCGGCTTCTTAGAAGTTCTCATGCCTTCTCTTGGGCTTAATATAAGGACCCCGACGATCTCTTAAAGGTATAAGACATAACTTAGTCATCCTTTGCTAGAGCAGTCCTTCCCGCGTCAAAACTCCGATCATTGTAGGGTTGATACTCATCCCTTAATGCCCGTGTCTCCTCTTGGGCATTGTACAAAAGATAAAACTCTAGACTTAGACAATCTAAAACTCTTGAGTCTCAAAGACATTCTAGAGTTCCTTTCAAACATAGGAAAAAACACCGATCACTCTAGGTCAATCTTCAGCAGAAACCCGGTCTCTCTCATGAGAGTTCCCCACACTTGGACCCGCTTCAGGATCTAAATAATCCTCAGCAGTAAGACAACCTCCTCTTGGGATTTGTACAAATGATTCTCCCTAGTGGAGATAACCTTTTCAGACTCTCTTGTTGAGTCAAACTCTTTTAGCCTCAATCTCGGGCTTCGTACGAGACATATAAACACTCTCTGGTTAAGTATAAAAGACTCTCTTGTTGAGTCAATCTCTTTTTAGCCTCAATCTCGGGCTTCGTACGAGACAGCAAATCACTCTCTTGTTGAGTATAAAAGACTCTCTTGTTGAGTCAATCAACCATCAGACTCTCTTGTTGAGTCAATCTCCTTTTAGCCATAATCTCGGGCTTCGTATGAGACAACCAATCACTCTCTTGTTGAGTATAAAAGACTCTCTTGTTGAGTCAATCAACCTTCAGACTCTCTTGTTGAGTCAATCAATCTTCGAACTCTCTTGTTGAGTCAACCTTTTTAAGCCTCCGTCTTGGGCTTTATACAGGACAGATAAAAGTACTCTCTTGTTGAGTCAAACCATTTCAGCCTCCATCTTGGGCTTTATACAAGATACATTCTCCCCCACGGAGTCAAAATCCCTTTTAGCCTCAATCTTGGGCTTTGTACAAGACAGAAAGAATATTTTCCCTGGAAAAGTCAAAATTCCTTAGGCTTTGAATAAAGAAAACCCCGGTTTAGTCAATCAACCTTTTAACATCAAATTTATGCCTTACTCACAGCATACAAACATCAACAATTCCTCTTTAGAGATGACAAATTCTCTCTCAGTCAAACCTTTAGCTTCATATCTTGGGCTTTGAACAAGATACAAACCACCCTTAGCTTCATGTCTTGGGCTTTGAACAAGACACCAAAACATCTCTTTTCCTCCCATAGAATAGGAGGAACTACGATCGCTCTGATTTCCTTGTTTCGTTAAACGGGAATACGTAGGCATAAGATTGCAAAATCTTAGCGAGCATACTAATGAAAAACTCAAAATCCAATACCTTCATACATCCATCAAAAGCATCAGACCTAACACCTTACCAGAAACCTAGCAAATAGTCTAGACACTACTTTTAAGCAAATAACCTAAGACAAACCCCCCCTTTTTGATAGCATCTGTAAACCAACAGTCTTGACTGTTTAACCTCAGTATGCAAGCAGGGTTAATTGGAGACATCCATTTCCCTTCCTTAATCAGCTCAACAGGATAAAAAATGAATCGAACTGTAGTACCAAAGCGATAGTGATTCGAAACCACAAAAATCACGCTACAGAAAAATGGCGACCAAAATGGGAGGCATTTCTCTCTTACAGGCTTAGGTAGAAGGCCTTGAATTCACCGAATACCACAGAAATGGCGACTCTGCTGGGGAGTCATTGTCTGTATAGGATCATAAGACTAGAGGTCTAGGATTTTAGGACAAATATATATACTATTATTCCTAATTGATATCTGTGTTTATTTTTCTGCTAATGGGAATGCGTGTGATGTCGCATGTGGAAATATTGAGTATACACCTAAGATAAGTGATGGCATTATACGGGTAATCTTACAGGGAGTGAATCCCAGATAAGAGGTCCCGGTCGACCATCAAATCAATGGAGATTCCCTTTGCGGATTCAATTCCTATACGACTTCGGTTGTTGAAAGCAGATTGTTCCATTGGGTTATCTGAGAAGCTGAGGATTTTATTAGACTGAAACCATTTTGTAGTGCGGAAGCTATCGGAAATAGTTATCACACGATACTACCCTCATTTGAGATTACTCTAAGATACTACAGCTCGCTGGCGATCCGCTTGCTGTTGTTATCCCAAGAGGGGTCATTGATTTTGAGGACAGGTACAAAAAATCACTAGTATAAACCTTTGGGGATGGGTAGAGCCTTGACTTCATGACACCGATCCTTTGACCCCATGTTTTTTCTATGTTTTTGTGTGCTGCATTCATACATTCATTTAAAAAAACATTAAAACAAAGAAAAATTTCTCTTCTAGTCTCTCTTTTCAAATTAAACTAAGACAATGATTGTAAATGTCAGATAAAGAGATTACTAATGGATTTCGGTAGAAGGAAGACTCACAAGTACACCTTCAAGGTTCCAAAACTAGAGGGTTTAAGAGGGTGGGCAAGGATGATCGCCAACCCTGAGGCTTTCAGAGCTAAGTATGGAGGACTGCTTTCTCTGTTAAGGGTCCATGTAATTGAAGGAATCCTGTCCACACTAATCCAGTTCTACGATCCGGTCTATCACTATTTCACATTCCCAGATTATCAGCTAGCACCAACACTGGAGGAGTACTCTCACCTGACTGATTTGCATATTACTAACCAAGCTCCCTTTTCTGGACTGGAAAAGATTCCAAAGGATCAAACCATTGCAAGAGCGATCTATATGGATGAGTCAGAAATCAGGACTCACATGACCACTAAGGGTGGAATTCAGGGTTTACCAGCCCAGTTTTTAATCAAGAAAGCTTTGTACTTTGCTAGTATAGGGAACGTGGCCGCTTTCGAAAGCATCTTTGTTTTGCTTACCTACGGGTTATTTTTGTTTCCCAACATCGATAACTTTGTAGATATCAACGCCATTAAGATTTTTCTGATTGGAAATCCTGTACCGACCTTGCTTGCAGATGCTTATCATTCGGTACACTTAAGGAATTTGTATAGCAGTGGAATGATCACATGTTGTGTACCCCTGCTATACAAATGGTTCATTTCCCACTTGCCCAAGTCTGCTGCATTTTGGGATCCTAAGAATACTTTACGTTGGTCACAAAGAATCATGTCTCTTACCAACTCTGACATAGACTGGTACAATCAAATCTATGACGGGATTAGGATCATTGTCCGTTGTGGAAATTTCCCAAATGTACCCCTCATAGGAACTAAAGGAGGAATAAATTATCATCCAGTGTTAGTTCGTCGTCAACTCGGATACCCGATGAGGCATGTCCCGCAAAATGCTCATCTGGAAGGTCTTTTCTTCAAGGAAGGAGAAAATGATAGAGCACTAAAGACAGAAATAGTGCATGTCTGGAAACACGTTCATAGAAAAGGACGAGAGTCTCTAGGAAAACCGGAATGTGTCTCGGTGGAACCTTATCTCCACTGGGTACAAACTAGAGCTCTCAAGCTGAGGATGCCTTACCCTCGTCAGGAAGTTTTTCCATTAAGGGACCCTGTCCTTTATTTTATGTCTGATACGGATAAACTTCAGGTTACTCTCAACAAAGTTCAACAGGAGAAGAGGTCTTGGAAGAACAAGTACCGTATTCTCAATGTGGAGTGCAAGACAATACAGCAACTGTTAAAAGAAAAAGATGCTCTGATTGAGACTTTAGAGTAGCATGCTGTAGAAAATCAAGAGGACCAAAGGAATTTGCTCGCTCCTTTTACTTAGCAAAGGAATGACAACCCGACAACGGCTCAAGAGCCCCGGTCAAAGAAAAGGAAAGTACCAGAACCAGCACCTGAGCTCTCCTCAGAGAGGACTCGGGACCCATAAGTTTAGATTTCCTTTTACAGCACTATGTAAATTACTGTATTTCCATTCTGCAATCTTTGAATTCAATAAAACGGGGTTTCCCCACTGTTTGATATTTGCAATCCAATTGTCGAAGTTTATTTTGATTAAACAAAAAAATTAATTAAAATATAATTATTGCATTCATCATTCTTACATAACGCATTCTTCTTACCTACGAATCTCACGTTTGCGTCTCGATTCTAGAGTCAAACTGTCTCATTCGTACAATACTCGGGCCAATCGACAGAAAAAGATGGATGATCTCGAGGAAGAGAACAAAAAGTTGAGGGAAGAGATCGGAAAGAGGATCTGAGAAAGCTTCATAACGATATGCAAGCTCTAGCAGAAGCTCAGATGCAATAATAAAGGACTGTGATCTCAGAGATCACATCAACGCCCATAGTGGAGAAGTATGATCCTAGGTATAAAATGCCGAAATATCGTCCCTGGGGCATGCCTATTAACTATATCCCAGAAGGATATGTTCCTTCGATCACGAAAGATCAGGGAACCGCAGTAGGAGCTGCTAGGCCTGAAGGTTACAAACTTCGGGATAGCGAAGATGCCCAGGGCATGACAGTAACTCCTGAAGGTTACAAACTTCGGGAGAGGGAAGGACCTAGAGTCAATGCCATGATTACTATACCACCACCCGTGGTACACACTGTCCCGGAAGGACAAATTTCCCAGATACCTTTTGGTGGAAACGAAAGTATGTTTGACAGAATGAATGAGTTCCAGGAACAGTTCCTGGAAGTGCAGAAATAACTGCAAGCCCTTCGCGGCCAGGGTCTATTTGGAAAGGACGCCGCAGACCTTTGTTTGGTCCCCAATGTGAAAATTCCGCACAAGTTCAAGGTGCCCTAATTTGAAAAGTACAAGGGTAACTCTTGCCCTCAAAGCCATTTGGTGATGTACGCTCGGCGAATGTCAACTCAGACAAAGAACCAAGAGCTACTAATTCATTATTTTCAGGATAGTTTAACCGGTGCCGCACTCAAATGGTACATGGGTTTAAACCGCACTGAGATCGGCACTTTCAGAGATCTTGGTGATGCCTTCGTTCAACAATATAAATATAACATGGATATGGCACCGGACAGAGATTAACTCAGAGCCATGTCGCAAAAGGACAAGGAAACCTTTAAGGAGTACACTCAGATATGGCGTGAAATTGCCGCCCAGATTTGTCCACCTCTTGAGGAAAAAGAGATGACAAATATATTCTTAAAGACCTTGAGCTCATTCTACTACGACCGAATGGTCGCCAGTGCGCCCAGTGACTTTACTGAAATGGTAGGCATGGGAGTTCGTCTTGAGGAAGCAGTCCGAGAAGGACGTTTAGTTAAAGATGCCGGATCACCAAGTAGTACAAAAAGATACGGTAGTGCTCTCCCTAAGAAAAAAGAGCAAGATATTGGCAATATCTCTCTCGGAAAGCAAAGGCGACGGTACCAACCAGTAGCAGCTGTAACTCCTGCTATCAACCCTGCGCCTATTCCTACGTATCAACCTCAGGTTGCTCAGAGCCAACCGAATCAACAACAATATCAACAAAGGACACAACAACCTCTTCAGCAGGCTCGTCCTCCATATAACAACAACCATACAACGCGACCACCGGGGTTCGACCCTATACTAATGTTGTACGCAGATTTGTTTCCACTCTTACTGGTCAAGGGGCACGTCCAAACCAGGTCTCCTCTTACAGTACCGGAAATTCCGCCTTTTTTGGTTCAAAGCGGATCAGACTTTCCCTTCCCACCAAGGAGGACCAGGGCATAACATACAAAATTGTCTCAGTTTCAAATCTGATGTGCAAAAGCTTGTTAGGAGCGGGGTCTTATCTTTCAAAGATACGAATATGAATGTTCTCACGAACCCGTTGCCTCAACATGAGAAAGTTGCGGTAAATTTGATAGAGGGAGAGTCTAACAACAGCTATCAAATTCATGATGTACTCTTGTTGAGGACCAATCTGGTCAAGATGAATTGCAGACACAACGAGTATGGCCATATACCACCTCACAATTATCACCAATGTGATATCTGCTCTAAAAACAATCAAGGATGTTCTGTGGTCAATCAGCTCTACAGGAACAATTGGATCTCGGGTGGATCAGGAGCATCGAGTTCGTGGAGTTAACATGACTCATGCAAATTCCAACATCATTCAAAACTACGACATCCGTGCAATGAATGTCAACTTGGTGGCAATGCACTCAAGGCAAAGCCAGTATCATAATCTTCTGCGGCACGATTACAATTCTTGTCTGACTTGCTCGGTAAATAAACAAGGATGCTCTTTTGTACAAGAGGCCCTCCAGCGTCAGATGGATCTTGTGTGGGTCCAGAACTATTGCGATAAAAATCAGTATCAAGTGAATATGATTCAGATCTTTGATATTCGCTTGATGAATACCAGCTTGGTGGAGTTACATGCTAAGCAAGTCCAGCTCGATTTTCTGACTTCGCATAGTTATCCGAACTGTAAGGGATGTTGTGAGAGTAACCAAGGGTGCGCTCTCGTTCAAAGAACTTTACAACACTTGTTAAACCACTGGTCACTTCCGATCTATCTATACGAAGATAAGCAATAAATTAGTGTGATAAACGGGAACCCTACTAGACATCAAAGTCAGGATGTCCAATCTATTGAAATAGACCTAGTAAGGTTGCACTGCATTCAAAGCGGACGTGGCCAGGTGCCACCACATAATTACGAGCACTGTAGAGTCTGCTCGAAAAATAATCAAGGATGTTACCTCGTGCGAGCACCTCTTCAAAGTCAGTTGGACCTCAAAGAGATTCAACCATGTCCAGGTTCAACTAGACGCCAGACTATTTCGCTGATCAGATTAAGGATGTTGTCGTGATCTCTGATCACAAAAGAACCAAAGATGTTTGTACCATCATCCCTCTACTTGACGAATCGAAGGTTCTTAACCAGGAATTGATTGAAGTTACTTACAACAGTCAGAGAAATCAGAAGGCTCCTGTAGTTATCTATCTATCGGGACCAGTGTCGTACAAATCCGATAAGGCAATCCCTTACAAATACGGTGCAACAACAATTGAGAATGGAAAGGAAATTCCATTACCCTCCGTCGTGAATATTGAAGACATCAGTCGAGTAACACGGAGTGGTCGAATCTTCAACAGAGGAGTTGGAGAACCTAACAGAGAAAAGGAACCTCAAACGGAAGTTCCCAATCCACTAGTCAGTTAATCCAGTGATCCCGACCTTGCAAAAAACGATGATGAGATGCTGAAGCTCATCCAAAGGAGTGAATACAACATAGTTAACCAACTGTTACAAACTCCTTCAAAGATCTATGTGTTATCTCTTTTACTCAGTTTCGAAGCCCACAGAGAGGCTCTACAGAGAGTCTTAGAGCAGGCCTTTGTGGAAAAGGATGTGTCGATAAGACAATTCGACAGCATCGTCTCTAACATCACTTCCTGCAACAACTTAGGGTTTATCGATGAGGAATTGCCAGAAGAAGGCAAAAGTCACAACATGGCGCTCAATATCACAGTTAACTGTCAGGACGATGCCTTAGCCAGCGTACTGGTAGACACCGGATCGGCTCTCAACGTTATGCCGAAGTTCACTCTAATGCGACTATCATTCAAAGGATCTCCGATGAGGGGCAGTGAGGTCGTCGTCAAAGAATTTGATGGGTCCAAAAAAATAGTTATCGGAGAAGTCGACCTTCCCATAACTATCGGTCCTCACACTTTCCTAGTCACGTTCCAGGTCATGGACATCCGAGCAACATACAACTATTTGTTGGGAAGACCTTGGATACACCAGGCTGGGGCAGTCACTTCGACACTTCACCAGAAGCTGAAGTTCGTCAAGAATGACCAACTCGTCACGGTCTGTGGAGAAAAAGCCTTGATCGTGAGTAACCTATCATTGTCCACTTGTGTAGAACCCGAAGAGGTTGTTGGAACTTAGTTCCAGGCACTTTCGGTAAGCAATGAGAATCAATTAGAGAGGGGAACATCAATATCCTCGTACAAAGATGCTCTCGAGGTGATCAAAAGTAACAATGCAAAGGGATGAGGACAACTTGTCATTCCTACTGATAATAAAACTAAGAAGGATCTTGGTTTTTCCGCAACCTGTACCCAGACAGCTAACAACTATAAAATTCTTCATCCCATTTAGAACTTCTTCCACAGTGGAGGTTTCCTTTACCCAGTGTCCCAAAAAGTACATACCATCAACGAGGGTGACTCCTCCGATACAGATGAAGAATGGAAGTCCTATCTCAACAAGGATGGTTATATGCCTCAGGAAGAGGTGCCTACGCCATTTTTCTATCCCGCACATAGTCCGAGATTTATACCAAGGTCAGACGTCAAAATGATATACGGAGATTGTGATCCGAAAGGATGCCGTGCTCCACCAAACTCATTAGAGGAGGACACTCCGATGAAATACAACTTCGACCACGACTATTATGGCCAAATGGATGGTTTGCCTATCTGGCAGTCGTACCCCGGAGACTCTGGGCAAGGAAATCAGCCGAACAATGAAAATCAGCTGAGCATCATTGAAAAAAATACCTGCGTCCCCACCATGTCATGGGATCAACACTCAGGGCATTCGAAAAAATCCAGCACGACGATGAATTCACAAAGTTTATAGGACTAGAATTCATCAACTATGCTTTTCCCGAGGTCAACGTCATCGAAAGGGATGACTCTTCCAGTTCCAAAGAAGTGTGGGACACCTTAGGACAACCGAGTGGCAAGTACGACTACTTGGTTAAGTACACCGCTCCTGAGAGCTCTCGTATCAGGCTCAAAGACATCCAGCCAACTGGATGGGGAGATATACCTGAGAGCACAAATACTATGCAAAATACAACTAAGGAATCCTCCTACGACAACTCTGCCTGGGAGACAGATTCAAACGATTCTGCTCCGCCAGAAATCAGCGTTATTTCTGAAGGCAAATCAAGGAAGGTACCAGACTTTGTGATTCACTGAGGATTTCGCCGCTGATGGGTTGCAGTCGATGTTCTGAAGATTGTTCATAAGTCAAAGTAATGGCCATCTTTGTTTTAACCTTTCACCCTGCCCAAGTGAAACGGATGTTTTGATAGGGCTCACTTTCTATAAATATCCCTCTTCGCTTCGCCCAAAGCGACAAAGTTTTTGTTTTATAGGGTTGTAGTTTCAAGAATCGACAAGATCATAAATAAAAGAACATCGATATGTAATTTCCACATTAATTGCTGTTTTCTCTTTTCGCTTTTTCAGAAAATGGTAATCCTAAAAAACAATTCAAATAATAAAAACAAGCAGTAAAAAAAATACACTGCACAATGTCATACCCCAAATTTTGACCACTAAGATTTCCCATCATTGTGCAAATCATCATCACAATATGGATGAACCATTAGTCTCCCCAAAGATGGGTGAGCATCCACTACAATCAGACTTAGGGTTTCAATCCCTCTCAGAGCTCTTAGACAAAGGATCAATCAAGAAATGACATGATCTTCACCTTTTCTAGCTTATCAAACATCCACAAAGGATCAAGAGGACTCCCGCTTCAAGGATTAAGCACAAGGCTTCTCCCTTCTAGGTGGATCAAACCTTAAGATCGCCAGTGTCACCAAATTAGGGTTTGGTCGACCAGGGCCTCCAGATGGAAATTTTCCTCTGGGCATGAGCATATGCTTCAAAGCATAACCTATGATGCTCCAAGGGATCTCATGAACCCAATCATCAAGTCAATTTAGCCTCAGGGGATGCATTCATCAAAAAATCAAGAATTAGGGTTTCTTGACCTAATTCACCCCTAAGTGGACTTTTGGGACAAAAAATGAGCCAAGACCTCAATAGGGGATTTTAGGGTCTCAAATACATCACATTGATCCATTTGCAACAATGGATTGATCCAAGAAGCTTGAGCAACAAGTTTCAATTTCATCAGAACCACAGTTAGGGTTTTGCGGAAAAAGTCAACTGTATCTTTGACTTTTGACCAGGACATGCTCCCAAACCCTAAGACATGATTCAATATACCCTATAACACCTATGAAATCAATCCATCAAGTTTTATTTAGGTCAAGGACTTGATTTCATAGAGGATCGCACAGTTTGGAATTCATCTAACAAAAAGTCAACTGTACACAAAAGTCAAACTTTGACTTTTTGAGATTTTTCACAATTATGGTTCTTTGACCCCAAAATGATGTTAATGTATGATTGGAATCATCATTCATCAAGAAAAATCAAGAAAAGTGGGATAACTTGTAAAAGGGGTAACCATAAAAAACTTAGAAAATTTTCTAAGTTATGGAACAAAGTGGCTAGGGTACCAACTTTGGAGGATCATAACTCCTAAACCACAAGGCCATTTTTTCCCATCCAAAGCTGGATTTGTAGCTCTCATTACCCTCTACAAAAGCTTCAACTACCACTCATTCCAATTCCCTATGGATTTTAAATTATGGAATGATCGAAACCACAAAAAGTGAAAATGTCACTTTTTTCCAACACTTAGTGAAATTTTCACTAAGTCAGAATCTGCCTTCACCTTTTTCCAAATGTAGGGGGATTTTCACTTGGATCCAAATAGTATCAAAACCAATTATGATCAAACAATTATTGTATCATATGAGGGCTTTCCAAAATGGCCAAGAACTCCATCAAATTCCACTTGAGCCATGAGATATGACAATGGCAATATGCCTTGCTGAAAACTGCCAAGGCTAGGCAGAATTTTGCACTTTTGCTCGATTTGGAAAAATCAGATAATTCCAAGCCTTGTCATCACTTTGGACACATCTGAGGATCAAATCTAAAGGGAACAAACACTGATCCAAGCCTCCAAAGTCTTTGGAACAAGAAGTAGCATGCCAAACCTAGAAATCCCTAAAAGAGGGACAAGACTCCAATTTTGGATTGAAGCATTTAATGGATGCACCAAGGTTGCATGGACTGACACATTTGCAACTAAATTCAGTCAAGAATGATCCAACAACTAAGGAACCACAGCTCTGTGCTCTAACCTCTAGTCAATGGCTAGAGGAGACTTGGATTCTCATTGATCAACATTGGCCAAACCTCTGCTGTAGTTGCCATTCACTATTGATCCCAAAACAAACTTGCTCTATTATAAATAGAGATCATTTGTGTTCAGTTTGAGTACACCAAAGCCATCAAGCAAATGCTTTCCTCAAAATCACTTTCTTTAGGCAAAAATACCTTCTTTAGCAAGGTAACTCTGGGTTTTTGAGTTAGAGAGCATTTCCATCACAGCTCATGATCTAAACACATCCAATATGTCATATCTAAGCTGTCCAAACTCACACAAGTGACCTGTAATCCTTAAATCTCAAAGTCACCTCTCAAAACCTCAAAATAGGCTTTTTTTTTGCATTTTTCAAGCCATATCTTGATTCAGTCACTTTCCAAACCAGATAAAACCTCAAACATACTCCAAATATCATCCTTGAACTGTCCCAAATGGCTCCCAACATCTGGAACACCATTTGAGAGAATTGCTATTTTGGCCATTTTAACCCCTTTTGCAAGAAAGGGCCAGTTTTTGTTTTTGCAAGTTCCAGCTGATTCCAATCATCCTAAAAGCTTCTAAGGGATCATTTGAGAGTGTCCAAAGCATCAAACCATTTCTGGAACAAGAAACTTGGCAGATTGCACAAAAAGCTCCAAAAGCTCAAAAAGAGGTAAGCATCATGACTTGAACTTTCTAAAATATGCATTGCTTTGAAGTCCACTGATCATGCATCTCTTCTACATGTCATATGTGTTGTGTTTGCATCAATTTATCATGTAATTCATACATGTACCAAGATGTAGCACAAAAATGCAAAATATGGTCTATTTCAAAACCACTATCGGATTTTGAGGAGGGATCATGATCTGAAAAAAATACCACCACCATTGGATTCCTTGTGAAATTCTAGGCCAGATGCATATAAATTTTGTCCCCAACCATGGAGAAATGAGAAAGTTATGGACCTTCCCGTTTCTTGTCAAAACTTGCCTTGCCTTGCCTTGGGCCAGGCCAAAAGCAAGGCAAGCCTTGTATATTTATGGTTGTGTTTCAATCAACGGATGTATCACCACCCCAGTGGTAAGGCGCGTGCCCTATACACAAGAGGTCTGGGGTTCGAATCTCCCTCGCCCCAAATCCTCTTTTTGCTATTTTTCCCACTTTTTGTTATTTTCCATATTATTTTTAATAGTTTGAAAAATTAATAACTCCCTCAATTTTAATTATTTTTTATTGGTTATTTTTGTAAAAAATCACAAAAATGTTGAAATATTTTATTCCCCAAAGAAATTAGATTTATATTATTTATTTAATATAATTAGTATTTTTGTGAATAAATGTCTTTTATTTGTTTTTAAACCTTTTAAAAATAAATATCCATTTTGGAAAATCAAAACCAAGTAGGATTTAATTCATCTTGTGATGAAAGCCTCATTTTTCAAACCTAAAACTAAAATCACAAGTTGTTTATTCAAACTTATTTGGAATTTTTATCATTTGTATTAATTTTCTTTGAATAATTATATTAAAAAATGATGAAATTAGGGTTTTATTGATTTTCACCCTAACAAACTTTCCCGAACACTCATGGGCCTCTAATAGAGTGTAAGACCCAATCCTTTGTAAATACAAACCTATTTTGGGCCTCAAATGTTGTATAAGTCCCGTTGTATTTCAAAAGTTCGGCGCGATAATCGCCCGTTTAAAACAAACCATATGGGCTTCTCCTCGAGCTATAAGACCCATTCAAAATCATTTTGGGCCTCTAATAGAGTGTAAGACCCAATCCCCGTTTGAAACCAAAAACTTTTGGGCCTCATTCGTTGTATAAGACCCACGGTGTTTTCAAAACCTCGGCGCGATCGTCGCCCTTTTCAAAATTAACCATTGGGCTTCTCCTTGAGCTATAAGACCCATCTTTGTTCACTTTCAATCATTTTTGGGCCTCTTGAGAGAGTGTAAGACCCATCCCCTTATACAGAAAACCTTTCTTGGGCCTCAGTCACTTGTATAAGTCCCTGTACAAAACGACAGTGCGATCACTGATAAAACCCTGGGCCTTTCCTTGAGCTGTAAGCCCCAATTTTCCTTTCAAAAGCACTTTCTCCTTTGATTTTGTAACATATTGTTATTTTCAATTTCTTTGTTGAACGACTAACAATATAGTATGGAAGCTCTACAACCGAGTAAGTGTTTACCCGCTTTCATTTACCGCTTTCATATGTATATAACTGTATTTTGGGGTTGTTTCACTATAAGTCTTCTTTCATAAACTCATATCGACTGTGTAATACTAGTATAGATATTTAGAGTTTCCCCGGCAACTACGTCTAGAACTAGACAAAACCTCGTCTCCTTACCTCCTACGTTCTCCCGGATATTTCAACATAACCTAAACCATGAGAATTTTCTTTTACAACAATTTTAGATAACTAGATCTAAGAATTCTCCCCCTTGAACAGTTCATATACAGAAGGTCAATGTTCCAAGTGAAACCCCTTCTAGAACTGTTCATTAGCCTCCTCTTGGGTTTAGTGCAAGGACCCACAGGCTTCCTAAAAGCATCCCCGCCTCCTCTTGGGCGTTGTACAAGGACCCGTCGGCTTCTTAGAAGTTTTCACAGCCTCCTCTTAGGCTTCGTATAATGATTCTTCATCCGGGAAGATAGCCTCCTCTTGGGCTTCGTACAAATTGTCCCTTCGGCTTCTTAAAAGTTTTTCTCGCCTCCTCTTGGGCTTCGTACAAATTGTCCCGACGACCTCTTAAAGGTATAGGAACATAAATTAGTCATCTTAATAGAACAGTCTTTCAAAGAGTCTAGATCTTCCTACAGCGAACATACTGTCTCTTAATCTCTCTTAAGCATAGTACAAAAGATAAAACTCTAGACTTGGACAGTCTAATCTCCTTGAGTCTCGAAGACATTCTCAAGTTCCTTTCAAAAAATAGGAAAAAAACACCCGTAGACTTGGGCAATCTCAATACCCTTCGGATTCCCCGTTTCCTTAAAGAACAGGAAATAATCCCGGTCCTCAGATCAAATCCATGAGTACAACATTACCCATATAAGAACTGATTTTCTCTTTTAACCAACATACTGGACCTGTCACTCAACTGAAACAGTAACCCTAGCCTCCTCTTGGACTTTGTACAATGATTCTCCCCAGCAGAGTTAACCTTTGCAGCCTCCATCTCGGGCTTCGTACGAGATATAAAATCACTCTCTTGTTGAGTATAAAAGACTCTCTTGTTGAGTCAAACATTTTTAGCCTTCATCTCGGGCTTTGTACGAGATACAAAACACTCTCTTGTTGAGTATAAAAAGACTCTATTGTTGAGTCGATCACCTTTAGCCTCCATCTCGGGCTTCGTACGAGATACAAATCACTCTCTTGGTGAGTATAAAAGACTCTCTTGTTGAGTCAAACCCTTTTAGCCTCCGTCTTGGGCTTCGTACAAGACACATATAAAAACACTCTCTTGTTGAGTCAACCCTTTTAGCCTCTATCTCGGGCTTCATACGAGACATAAAAGCGTCCTCTTGTTGGGTCAATAGCCTCCTCTTAGGCTTTGTATAAAGAAATTCCCGTTTGATTCAATCAACCTTTTAGCATCAAATCATGCTTTGGTCACAGCATACAAACATCAACAACTCCTTTTCCCTCATCTAATTGTTGTAAGCGGCAAGCCTCTGGATTATTTACATCCACGCCACTGTCCCTCTTTTAGAATAAGAAATTCCTAAGGAAAGATGGCGTTTCTCTAAACTGAGTTAAAGTCTTCTCCTTCAGGTTGAAAATCCCCTATAAAGGAAATTATGGCATTGCTGGATTCGCATATCACAGTTAAAGTAATTCTCCTTTATAATCAGTCACCCAACAGTTGTGCCAAACAGACCAAATATTCCCCTTTAGAGATGACAAATTCTCTCTAAAGTCAACACCCTTTTAGCTTCACATCTTAGGCTTCAAACAAGATACAAATAGACCCTTCAAGCTTCACATCTTGGGCTTTGAACAAGATATAAACCACCTTTAGCTTCATGTCTTGGGCTTTGAACAAGACACCAAAACACCATTTCCTCCCATAGAATAGGAGAAACTACGATCGCTCTGATTTCCCTATCCCGGGAATACGTAGGCATAAGATTGCAAAAGAATCTTAGCGAGCACACTAATCAAAAAACCCCAAAGTCCCCTACCTCCAGCCAATCTAGCACAGCATCCCAACGAATTCCCCATGAACAGTCCCGGTATTTCGTTCTGAACAAAATAAGCAGAGAGAGGCCCATGAACTAAAACCACATCTGTAAACCAACAGTTTTGACTGTTTAACCTCAGTTTGCAAGCAGGGTTAGTTGGAGACATCTATTTCCCTTCTTTCATAAGCTTCAATAGGATAAAAAATGAATCGACCTGTAGTACCCCAGAGCGACAGTGCTTAAGAACCACGTCCAAAATCGCTTGCTACATACACACTCTTGCATTTCTCTCTATCTCTTCTAAAAAACAATCATAACGTCATGCAGATTGCTTGTTTTAAACCCCATTGAAACGTATGATCCGATGCCTTCTCCCAACTTTGAATTCCCGGTATTTGAGGCTGAAGAAGAAGATGACGAAGACATTCCAGAGGAGATCTCCCGATTACTAAGACAAGAGGAAAGGTCCATTAAACCTCACAAAGAGCCGTTGGAAACGGTCGTCTTAGGTTCAGAGGAGGAGAGAAAAGAGGTCAAGATTGGGGCACTGCTCAGTCCAACTGTCAAAGAAAGTTTGATAAAGCTTCTCAAAGAGTTTCCCGATGTATTCGCTTGGTCCTATCAGGATATGCCAGGGTTAGATACCAGCATCGTGGAACATCATTTACCGTTAAGATCAGAATGTCCGCCAGTAAAACAGAGATTGAGACGGACTCATCCGGACATGGCCATCAATATCATAGAGGAAGTACTGAAACATATTGACGCGGGTTTCCTCGCCGCATCAGAATATCCTCAATGGTTAGCCAACATCGTACCAGTTCCGAAAAAGGACGGAAAAGTCATAATGTGTGTGGATTACAGAGATCTAAACAAGGCTAGTCCAAAGGACGACTTTCTTTTACCACACATTGACATACTGGTTGAAAGTACAGCAAAGTTCAAAGTCTTCTCCTTCATGGATGGATTCTCGGGCTATAATCAGATCAAAATGGCGCCGAAAGACATGGAGAAAACTTCGTTCATCACCCCATGGGGTACTTTTTGTTACAAGGTAATGCTGTTCGGGTTGAAGAATGTCGGGGCAACCTATCAAAGGGACATGACTACTCTGTTTCATGACATGATACACAAAGAAATCGAGGTATATGTTGATGACATGATTGCCAAATCTAAAACAGAGGAGGAGCATGTGACCCACCTGTCAAAACTATTTGAGCGGTTGAGAAAGTACAAACTCCATTTGAATCCTAACAAATGAACATTCGGTGTCCACTCAGGGCAACTTTTAGGGTTCATCGTCAGCCAGAAAGGAATTGAGGTTGATCCTGACAAGGTCAAGGCAATTTAAGAAATGCCTTCTCCAAAGACTAAGAAACAAGTCAGGGGATTCCTGGGACGTTTGAACTACATTTCAAGATTTATATTCCTCATGACCGCAACATGTGCGCCGATCTTCAAATTACTTGAAAAGAATCAAGACTGCATTTGGACAGAAGACTGCATAACCGCCTTCGACAGTATCAAGGTATACTTGTTGAACCCACATATCCTGTCACCTCTTGTAGAGGGGAGACCGTTGATCATCTACCTAACAGTCTTGGAAGACTCAATGGGTTGTGTACTTGGCCAACAAGACGAAACCAAAAGGAAAGAGTCTGCCATTTACTATTTGAGCAAGAAATTCACCGACTGCGAGACTCGGTACACTATGCTTGAGAAAACTTGTTGTGCTCTGGCTTGGGTAGCCAAACGTCTCCGCCAGTACATGATTTGCCACACTACTTGGTTAATCTCTGAGATGGATCCAATCAAGTACGTCTTTGAAAAGCCTGCTCTCACGGGAAAGATAGCCCGTTGGCAGATGTTGTTATCAGAATATGACATCGAGTACCACGCTCAGAAAGACGTCAAGGGAAGTGTTTTGGCCGATCATTTGGCTCATCAACCGATTGACGATCAAGAATCAGTCGGATTTGACTTCCCAGACGAAGATGTTATGTATCTAAAAATGAAATATTACGATGAACCGCTACCCAGTGAAGGGCCAGAACCAGGTTCCCAATGGGGACTTATCTTTGACGGAGCTGTCAATCATTACAGAAACGGAATTGGGGAAATCATCATAACACCTCAAGGTACCCACATTCCTTTCACCGCCACACTGACATTCAAGTGCACAAACAACGAGGCCTAATACAAAGCTTGTATCATGGGTCTCGAAGAAGCGATCGACTTGAGGATCAAGAACTTGGATTTATATGGCTCAATCAGATCAAAGGAGATTGGAACACATACCAATCAAGACTGATTCCTTACAAAGATTACGCGAGAAGGTTGTTACCCTTCTTCAATAGAGTCGAGTTTCACCACATCCCTCGTGAGGAGAATCACATGGCTGATGCATTAGCCATTCTCTCTTCCATGATTAGTGTAGGTCAATGGAACGACTTACCTAAGATTGACATAATGCGCCTTGAACGGCCCGCTTACATCTTCGCGATTGAAGCAGTCATAGACGACAAATCTTGGTATCACGATATCAAATGCTTCCTTCAGAAACAAGAGTATACACCTGGGGCATTCAGAAAGGATCGAAAGACCCTCAGAAGATTGGCAGGCAACTTCTTCCTGAGCGGTGATACACTCTATAAGAGAAACTTTGACATGGTCTTGCTCTGATGCGTAGACAGACCAGAAGCAAACATGCTGATGAAATAAATTCACGAAGGATCCTTTGGCACTCATGCCAACAGACACACAATGGCGAGGAAAATTCTGAGAGTAGGGTACTATTGGTTGACCATGGAATCCGAATACTACAAGTACATGAGGAGATGTCACAAGTGTCAGATATACGCTGACAAAATCCATGTACCACCAACGCATCTCAAAGTTCTCTCTTCCCATGGCCTTTTTCTATATGGGGAATCGACATGATTAGCATGATTTAACCCAAGGCTTCGAACGAACATTGGTTCATCCTGGTAGCCATTGATTACTTCACCAAGTGGGTTGAAGCAGCATCATACGCCAATGTAACCCGACAAGTTGTGGTCCGCTTTATCAAAAACTATATCATCTGCCGTTATGGTGTTCCTAGCCAGATCATTACTAATAATGGATCCAACTTGAACAATAAGATGATGAAAGAGTTGTGCGCTGAGTTCAAGATCGAACACCATAACTCATCTCCCTGCCGACCCAAGATGAACAGAGTGGTAGAAGCGACTAATAAGAACATCAAGAAGATTATTCAGAAGATGGTTGTAACCTACAAAGACTGGCATGAGATGCTACCCTTTGCCCTTCACGGTTATCACACATATGTCCGCACTTCAACAGGGGCAACCCCTTTCTCTCTAGTATATGGCATGGAAGCAGTGCTCCCCATAGAAGTAGAGATCCCATCAATCCGGTTATTGATGGAAGCTAAGCTAACAGAAGCTGAATGGTGTCAAAGTCGACACGATGAATTAAATCTGATCGAAGAGAAACGAATAACGGCACTATGCCATGGTCAGTTGTATCAGCAAATAATGAAGAAGGCGTTTGACGAAAAGGTCCAACCTCGCGTCTTCAGAAAAGGAGACCTTGTGCTTAAAAAGATACAATTATTTCTCACAGATTCCAGGGGCAAGTGGACTCCGAATTATGACGGCCCCTATGTGATCAAGAAAGCTTCTCAGGCGGTGCCTTGAGACTTGTAACCATGGATGGAGAGAAATTTGCCTACTCCACAAATGTTGATGTAGTCAAGAAATGCTTCGCCTAAAAAAAATGTCTCACTGGATTGAAAACCTGAAAGGGCGGTCAAGGTAAAAATTAGAGACATAATCAAAAATCATCCCGATGGATTGGAAATCTCAAAGTACAATCCAGGAAAAAGTTAGGGATTAATGGCAAGTAACTACGTCTAACAAAGGGGCAAATTCCCCAGCAGCAGTCATGCCATCCATCAGAAAACTCCAGTCAAGGTCATCTTCGACAGAAGCTCAGGATGTCCAGAATTCAAAGTTGGTAGAAGGATAATGGTCGTTATGTTTCAATGTAGCCCTTTTCCCTTAGATTACCATTTTCTAATTTTGTAAATACTCTATGGAATCACGCGCTTGGGTGATTTCCATCCTATCAATAAAATTTGAGCTCTGATGCTTTTTTTTGCAATTCTTATTTGTTTTAGCTTTACAGAATGATACATTTTAACATGATCAATGATTCTTGAAATAAAACAAAAATGAATTTACTTGTCAAACTTTTTCTACTTTTAAAATAAAGATGACAATTCTTTTGACTATTGAACATCGAAAGAACATCGATCGCTTCTCCATAAGTAATCGAGCTTCAAAGTGCAGAATCAGAGTACTCCTTCTAAACCAGTGCACCTGAATGAAGGATCAACTGTGTCAGATGCGAATGTTCCATTTAACACCCCCGACAGAGTTCTCATCTCATAAGCCCGACCAACGGTTGTTCCCCACAGAAACTATCTCTCCTAAGCAAGGTAGAATTGCTATTTTGAACCCAGTGGTACCTCTTCGTTCCCCGCAGTGGCCGAGTATCCAGTCGCGTTCATCCACTAGTTTGTATGCCGCGTCAGTTTTGTCAGCATAAACATACATACATCATGCATTATTGATTCATTCATATTCATATTGCATCACTATCACTCTAGTCGGTCTTGTTCCCAAGTGATAAAAGTCCTCTCAATCGAGTTGTCAGTTCTTTCCTTGTCAGGAAACGTCGTGTCAGAACAACCTCTCCTCTAGTTTATTTCTGGATTGAAGGTGGTTCTTTGGCAACTTTGATAACTTGAACCTCTGAAAAGCAGGAATGACTCTCGACAAACATCACTCTTCACCATTGAAGATGATATCTTCTCTTTCCCGGATTAAGGAAAATCCCCAGAGAAAGCCTCTTAATCAAAGATTCGGCAATACAACAATTCTCCTCCGAAACATCCGCTGACGAAAAGGTCATCAGCACCTCAAAATTGGATTACATCACACAACATTTCCTCCGAGAAGATTTCAAGGAAAAGTGTGATGTAATATCCCCAAGCGACAGTAGTCTCTCAAGAGACCTGCTTTCCCCAGTAGAGTCGACAAATGGCGTCTCCAACAGAGAAGTTTGTGCACCTCTGCAGCTCAGACGAATGGGTTCCCCAGCAAGTCTGACATCGAAAATTTTCCCATCAAATGGCATCTCTCCAGGAAAATTCGGTGAGAAGTTTGAGGAAAACCGCTACGAATAGCGTCCCCTGTCAAGAAAGCTTATTGACAAAAGAAACTGAGACCAGTTCCTTGGTAGGAAACCAGGATCGAGGGGAAGTTTACAAAAAAACTTAGACCAGTTCCTTGGTAGGAAACCAGGATCGAGGGGAAGTTTAAAAAAGAAACTTAGACCAGTTCCTTGGTAGGAAACCAGGATCGAGGGGAAGTTTACAAAAGAAACTTAGACCAGATCCTTGGTAGGAAACCAGGATCGAGGGGAGGTTTACATCAGAAACTGAGACCAGTTCCCTGGCTGAAAACCATGATCGAGGGGAAGTTTTTACCTTTTCTAAGCATCATCGCTTATCAAAAGAAGATGAATGTGTAAGCTACCATTCATAACCACCATCAAAATTTCGGGTATTCCGATACTTAATGCTCTTGCACCCCGAATGCCCGAATACCTTCGCCATTCACACCGTCGGGTCCAAGAAGATTAAATAGGGGCATCTGTCATACCCCACATTTTGACCACTAATATTTCCCATCATTGTGCACATCATCATCATAATATGGATGAACCGTCATACATCATTAGTCTCCCCAAAAATGGGTGAGCATCCACTACAATCAAACTTAGGGTTTCAAGCCCTCTCAGAGCTCTTAGACAAAGGATCAATCAAGGAATGACATGATCTTAAACTTGTATAAACCTCTCAAACATCCACAATGGATCAAGAGGACTCACACATCAAGGATCAAGCACAAGGTTGCAACATTCCAAGTGGATCAAGTTTCAAGATCGCTAGTGTCACCAAATTAGGGTTTTGGTCGACCAAGGCCTCCAGATGGGAATTTTCCTCTGGGAATGAGCCAATGCTTCACAGCATACCCTAAAATACTTCATGGGACCTCATGGACCCAAGCATCAAGTTAATTTAGCCTCAGGGGATGCATTCATAAAAAATCAGGAATTTGGGTTTCTTGACCTAATTCACCCCTAAGTTGACTTTTGGGACAAAACATGAGCCAAGACCTCAAGAGATGATTTAAGGGTCTCTAACAAACCACATTGATCCATTTTCAACAATGGATTGATCCAAGAAGCTTGATTCACAAGTTTCAAGTTCATCAGAACAACAATTAGGGTTTCACGGAAAAAGTCAACTGTGCATTTGACTTTTGACCAGGACATGCTCCCAAACCTTGGGACATGATTCAATTCACCCTATAACACCTATAAAATTAATCCATCAAGTTTGATTTAGGTCAAGGACTTGATTTCATAGAGGATCGCACAGTTTGGAATTCATCTGATAAAAAGTCAACTATGCCCAAAAGTCAAAGTTTGACTTTTTGATTTTTTGATCAATTATGGTTCCCTAACCCTAAAATGATGTTAATGTGTGATTGGAATCATCATTCATCAAGAAAAATCAAGAAAAGTGGGATAACTTGTAAAAGGGGTAACCATAAAAAACTTAGAAATTTTCTAAGTTATGGAACAAAGAGGATAGGGTACCAACTTCCAAGGATCATAACTTGAGATCAAAACAACCATTTTGACTGATCCAAAGATGGATTTGTAGCTCACATGGCATACTTTAAAAGTGTCAACTACACCTCATTCCAATTCATCATGGATTTTGAGTTATGGTTGGATCAAAATGACTGAAAACATGAAATGTCACTTTTTCCAACACTTAGTGAAATTTTCACTAAGTCAGAATCTGTTTCACTTTTTTCAAAATGTAGGGGCATTTTTCACTTGGATCCAAAAAGTGTCAAGACAAACTATGATCACACATATGTTGTATCATATAAGCGCTTTCCAAAATGGCCAAGAACCCCATCAAATCCCATCTAAGCTAAGAGTTATTACAGTGGCAATATGCCTTGCTGCAACTGTCATAACAAGGCAGATTTGTACATTTTGCTCGATTTGAGAAATTTGTGCAAATGAAAAACAAGTTTATCCATCTAAACACCTCATGGAGAGACCAAGGAGGGACAAACACTGATCCATGAGCCTCCCAAGTCTTTGGAACTAAAAATAGCATGCCAAACCTAAAAAACCCTAAAGAGGGGACAAGACTCCAATTTTGTTTTGGAGCATTCAATGGATGCACCAAGTTGGCATGAACTGAGCCATTTCCAACTGAATGAGTCAAGGATGATCTCTGAACTAGGGAACCAAAGGCCTGTGCTCTAACCTCTAGTCAATGGCTAGAGGAGACTTGAGATTCCAAAATGCTCCAATTAGCCAAAGGTCTGCAGTAGCCTCCATTCACTATTACTTGCAAAACAAACTTGCTCTACTATACATAGAGCTCATTTGTGCTCAGTTTAAGTACACCAAAGCACTACAACACTTGCTTTCCTCAAAATCTCTTTCTCTAGGCAAAAATGTCTTCTTTAGCAAGGTAACTCTGAGTTTTTGAATTAGAGAGCAATTCCATCATAGCTCATGATCCAAACACATCCAATATGTCATATCTAAGCTGTCCAAACTCTCACAAGTGACCTGAAACACCAAAACCTCAAAGTCCCTTGTCAAAACCTCAAAATAGGACTTTTTTGCACTTTTCAAGCCATGTCTTGATTCAGTCACTTTCAAAACCAGATAAAGCCTTAAACACACTCTAAATATCATCCTTGAACTGTCCCAAATGGTTCCCCACGTCTGGAACACCATTTGAGAGAGTTTTTATTTTGGTCACTTTTGCGCCTTTTGCAAGAAAGGGCCAGTTTCCATTCCTGAGGTTTCCAGCTATTTCCAATCATCCTAAAAGCTTCCAAGGGATCATTTGAGGGTGTCCAAAACATCAAATTGTTTCTGGAATAAGGCACTTGACAGATTGCCCAAAAAGCTCCTAAAGAGGTAAGCATCACAACTTGAACTCTTTGAAATATGCATTGCTTTGAAGTCCACTGATCATACACATCTCATACATATTGTATATGTTGTGTTTGGACCAATTCATCATGTAGTTCATGCCTGTACCATGAGGTAGCACAAAAAATGCAAATGGAGGCCTATTTCAAAACCACTATCGGGTTTTAAAATGGGGACCTTATATGAAAAAACCACCACCCCCATTGGATTCCTTGTGAAATTCTAGGCAGGATATACCTAAATTTTGTCCCAATCCATGGAGAAATGAGAAAGTTACAAGCTTCACGTTTTTTGCCAAAACCTTGCCTTGGCCAGGCCAAAAACAAGGCAAGCCTTGTATATTTGTGGGTGGGCTTTGATACACGGATGTATCACCACCCCAGTGGTAGGAGGCGCGAACTGCACACAAGAGGTCTGGGGTTCGAATCCCCCTCGCCCCAGACCCCTTTTTAATGTTTTTTTTCTTCCATTTTTCTATTATTTTTCTTATTATTTTTAATGATTTGAAAAATTAATAACTCCCTCAATTTTAATTATTTTTTATTGGTTCTTTTTTCAAAAATTCACAAAAATGTTGAACTATTTTATTCAATAAAAAAATCAAATTTATATTATTTATTTAATATAGTTGGTATTTTTATGAATAAATTCATTTTTAATTGTTTTTAAACATTTTAAAAGTGAATATTCATCTTGAAAAAATCAAAACCAAATGAGTTTTAATTCATCTTGTGGTTAAAACCTCATTTTTCAAACCTTAACCAAAAATCACAAGTTGTTTATTCAAGCTTATTTGGTGTTTTATCATTTTTTATTGATTTTCTTTAAGAATTCACTTTTAAGAATGATGAAATTAGGGTTTTGACCGATTCCACCCTCTATAATCATTTTCAAACACTCATCGGCCTATATTAGAGTGTAAGACCCATTCCCTTTGTAAATACACCACTTTTGGGCCTCAGTCATTGTATAAGTCCCGCTGTATTTTCAAAAACAACGGTGCGATCGTCGCCTTTTTAACAAAACCAATTGGGCTTCTCCTCGAGTTATAAGTCCCATTCCTTTTCAAAAATAAACAATTTGGGCGTCTAATAGAGTGTAAGACCCAACCCTTTTTTTGAAACCAAAATGATTTGGGCCTCAGATGTTGTATAGGACCCACTGTGTTTTCAAAAACCTCGGCGCGATCGCCGTTTTCGAACAAATAATCCCGGGCCTCTCCTCGAGCTGTAAGTCCCATCCCTTGTACAAAAATAAATATTTGGGCCTCTAATAGAGTGTAAGACCCATCCCCTTGTACATAAAAACTTTTTTGGGCCTCACATATTGTATAAGTCCCTCTGTACAGTTTTCAAAACAACTGTGCGATCATCGTTAAAACTTGGGCCTCTCCTTGAGCTGTAAGTCCCCCAACAATCTTTTCAAAGCACTTTCTCCTTTGATTTTGAATACAAATATATGTTGTTATCAAAACTTTCTTTAATTTCTTTGTTGAACAACTAACAAAACAACATGGAAGCTCTACAACGGGTAAGTGTTTATCCGCTTTCATTTACCGCTTTCATATGTATATAACTGTATTGTGGGGCTGTTTCACTGTAAGTCTTCTTTCACATTCTTTTATATACTTGTCACATATCCACTGTCTAATACTAGTATAGTTATTTAGAGTTTTCCCTGGCAACTACGTCTAGCATTAGGTAAAGCCTTGTTGGTCACTCTTAAATACAAACAAAACTAGATCCCCATAGGATTTCCAGATACAGTCTTCCCTTCTCTTGGGGTTAAAAAATATGGAACAAAGAGAAAGGAAGTATTCTCGGTGAACCTTTTCTCAGACTGTCACCCTTAGAAATTGTCAAAGAAACTCTAACTCCCCAAAGATGATCTTTTCTCCGTAAATGGCATTTCTTGAGTTTCTTCCAAATTCTCGAACTTTCCTGGAATGATCTCTTCTCTATGAATTGCATTTCTTGAACTTCTCTTGGTTTGGGGACCCACAGGCTTCCAAAAAGCATCCCCGCCTCCTCTTGGGCGTTGTACAAGGACCCTTCGGCTTCTTAGAAGTTCTCATGCCTTCTCTTGGGCTTAATACAAAGACCCTGGCGATTTCTTAAAGGTATAAGACATAACTTAGTCATCCTTTGCTAGAGTAGTCCTTCCCGCGTCAAAACTCCGGCCATTGTAGGGTTGATACTCATCCTTTAATGCCAGTTCCTCTTCTTGGGCATTGTACAAAAGATAAAACTCTAGACTTGGACAGTCGAAAACTCTTGAGTCTCAAAGACATTCTCAAGTTCCTTTCAAACATAGGAAAAAACACCGATCACTCTGGGTCAATCTCCAGCAGAAACCCGATCTCTCTCATGAGACTTCCCCATACTTGGACCCACTTCAGGATCTAAATAATCCTCAGCAGTAAGACAACCTCCTCTTGGGCTTTGTACAAATGATTCTCCCTTGCGGAGATAACATTTTCAGACTCTCTTATTGAGTCAAACTCTTTTAGCCTCAATCTCGGGCTTCGTATGAGAGATATAAACACTCTCTGGTTGAGTATAAAAGACTCTCTTGTTGAGTAAATCTCTTTTTAGCCTCAATCTCGGGCTTTGTACGAGATAGAAAATCACTCTCTTGTTGAGTATAAAAGACTCTCTTGTTGAGTCAATCAACCATCAGACTCTCTTGTTAAGTCAATCTCCTTTTAGCCACAATCTCGGGCTTTGTACGAGATAGACAATCACTCTCTTGTTGAGTATAAAAGACTCTCTTGTTGAGTCAATCAACCTTCAGACTCTCTTGTTGAGTCAATCAATCTTCGAACTCTCTTGTTGAGTCAACCTTTTTTAGCCTCTGTCTTGGGCTTTATACAGGACAGATAGAAGTACTCTCTTGTTGAGTCAAACTGTTTCAGCCTCCATCTTGGGCTTTATACAAGATACATTCTCCCCAACATAGTCAAAATCCCTTTTAGCCTCAATCTTGGGCTTTGTACAAGACAGAAAGAACATTTTCCCCGGAAAAGTCAAACTTCCCGCCTCCTCTTAGGCTTTGAATAAAGAAAACCCCGGTTGAGTCAATCAACTTTTTAGCATCAAATTTGTGCCTTGCTCACAGCATAGAAACATCAACAATTCCTCTTTAGAGATGACAAATTCTCTCTCAGTCAAACCTTTAACTTCATTTCTTGGGCTTTGAACAAGATACAAACCACCTTTAGCTTCATGTCTTGGGCTTTGAACAAGACACTAAAACATCTCTTTTCCTCCCATAGAATAGGAGGAACTACGATCGCTCTGATTTCCCTGTTTCGTTAAACGAAAATACGTAGGCATAAGATTGCAAAATCTTAGCGAGCATACTAATCAAAAACTCAAAATCCAATACCTTCATACATCCATCAAAAGCATCAGACCTAACACCTTACCAGAAACCTAGCAAATAGTCTAGACACTGTTTTTAAGCAAATAACCTAAGACAGACCCCCCTTTTTGATAGCATCTGTAAACCAACAGTCTTGACTGTTTAACCTCAGTATGTAAGCAGGGTTAATTGGAGACATCTATTTCCCTTCCTTAATCATCTCAAAAGAATAAAAAATGAATCGAACTGTAGTACCAAAGCGATAGTGATTCGAAACCACAAAAATCGAGCTACAGTGTGAAGAGAACAACCTAGTTCTTAACTAGGAAAAATGCCATTTTATGGTAAAAGAAGGAATTGTTCTTGGTCATAGAATTTCAAAAGAAGGATTAGAGGTAGATCAAGCAAAGGTCTCCACCAGTCAATATCAAGGGCATTAGGAGTTTCTTGGGGCATGCTGGATTTTATAGGAGGTTTATAAAAGATTTTTCAAAAATAACCAAACCCCTATGCCAGCTGCTGCACATGACACGCTTTTTATCTTCAGTAAAGAATGCCTTGAATCCTTCAATCTTTTGAAGAAGGCTCTCATTTCTGCGCCTGTAGTCAAAACTCCAGATTGGTCCAAACCATTTGAATTAATGTGTGATTCCAGTGACTTTGCCATTGGTGCTGTGTTGGGCCAAAGACATAACAAAGTTTTCCACACCATCTACTACGTAAGCAAGACTTTGATAGAAGCATAAATCAATTACACAACCACGGAGAAGGAGCTGCTGGCAGTAGTGTTTGCCTTTGACAAGTTTAGACCTTATTTGGTAGGAACTAAAGTCATTGTGTACATGGATCATGCAGCAATCAAGTATTTGATTGCAAAAAAGATGCAAAGCCACAGCTCATACGATGGGTTCTTTTACTACAAGATTTTGACCTGGAAATAAGAGACAACAAAGGAGTAGAAAACTCAGTTGCTGATCATCTTTCAAGACTACCAGAAGAAGTTCAATCTCAAAACAGTGGAGACATTAAAGAAAGTTTTCCGGATGAGAAGCTGCAGTTGATTACTGATGGCATGGCTCCTTGGTACGCTGACATTGTTAACTACTTGGTCAGCAGAGTTGTGCCACCATAATTCAACTTCCAACAAAGAAAGAGGTTCTTCCACACTGTCAAGAGTTATTTTTGGGATGAGCCTTATCTGTACAAGAAGTGTGCTGATCAGTTATTAAGAAGATGTGTTGACTATGAGGAGGCACGATAGATCTTGTCAGCCTGCCACAAAGCCCCCTATGGTGGACATTTTGGTGAAGTCAGAACTGCAGCAAAAGTGTTGCAATCAGGTTATTTCTGGCCTTCCATTTTTTAAGGATGCTCATGAATTAAAAAAAAGATGTGATAGATGCCAGAGGGTTGGAAATGTGTCCATGAGACAAGAAATGCCACTCACGAATGTTCTTGAAGTAGAAATTTTTGATGTGTGGGGCATTGATTTCATGGGACATTTCCCTCCATCCTTTGGCAATCTTTACATCCTTGTATCTGTGGATTACGTGTCCAAGTGGATTGAAGCAATAACAACACCATCCAATGATGCTAAGGTAGTGACCAAGTTCTTGCTCAAGAACATCTTAACAAGACATGGCACGCCTAGAGCTATCATCAATGATGGGGGGTCCCATTTTTACAACAAACTTTTTGAAAACTTAATGAAAACATATGGGATAAAACACAAGGTTGCTACTGCTTACCATCCACAAACTAGCGGACAAGTGGAGCTTTCCAATAGAGAAATCAAGAGAATCTTGGAAAAAGTGGTTAACCCCACGAGAAAGGATTGGTCCAAGCATTTGGACGAGGCACTATAGGCATATAGGACTTCCTATAAAACTCCCTTAAACATGTATCCTTATAGACTTGTCTATGGAAAGGCTTGTCATCTACCCATTGAGTTGGAGCATAAGGCATTTTGGGTTGTGAAGCAACTAAACTTTAATATTAAAAATGCTGGCCAAGCTAGAATGCTCCAATTAAATGAGTTAGATGAGCATAGGCTGTTCTCATACGAGAATGCTGAGTTGTATAAAGAAAAGACCAAAAGGTGGCACGACAAGAAATGTCAGAAGAGGGAATTAGTGAAAGGCCAAAAAGTTTTACTCTTTAACTCAAGGCTAAAGCAATTCCCTGGAAAATTAAAATCAAGATGGTCTAGCCCCTTTATTTTGGAAGAAATTTACCCCCATGGTGCTGTGGAATTGTTGAATGAGAAAAATGGAGAAAGATTTAAGGTTAATGGCCAAAGGGTCAAAACTTATTTTGGAGAACCCTCAAATAACACAAGGGGTTCTCTCCATTTCATTTCAAAGGGTCAAAACTATCGCTACTGGGAGGCAGCCCAGCTTTATGCATTTTCTTTTGTTTTTATTTTTGTACAGATCATGAAGGTTTTTGGTGGCATCAGCTCATGACAATATGTGACATGACAACAAAGGACACGAGAAAAGTAGAAATCGAATATTGGAATAGGTGAAGAAATTAAGTCTGTTAAGTCCATGAGAATGATATTAATGCTGAGCTGGCAATAAATATTTTCTTTGGAGACTAGAAAGAAAATTGATCGTTTTGTCTTGAGAGAAGGAGAGAGAATCAAGGCGTGGCATGGGGATCGTGCGCCTTGGGCCGTGTGTAGCATCAGAGTCATAATGGCCCTGTCTGCCACGTCAGATTGTTTAGCTAGCCAAACACGCAAAACCACTAAGGGAGTCTTTTCAGTTGTCAGTCCCAAGTCCCTTCACCCTTTGCCCTAATAATCACAAAAAAGGAAACTTTTCTCTCTTCATCTTTACAAAGACGTTTTTTTTTTCTTTTATCAAATTTTTCAATCACCTTTCCAAACTTCCCTCCATCTCTCTCTCTCTCTACCCAAATATTCAAACAAACTTTTCACTTTTCATACCCTTCCTCCCGTAACCCTAATCTCTCAAACCCTCTCACCTCCATTCACTAAGAAAAATGACTAGAGACCCAACCACTGGCCGTCATTACAAGACTGCAACAAAGAAAACCGTCGCCCTCATAATCGACCTCTCCAGTCAAGATGAAGACGACACTTTCGTTAATGTTGAAGCCCACAAAAGATTTGTGGAACACTTTAGCAAAATGAATGTGTTTGCTGAACGAGGATTTGTCATGGACAGTGAAAATGAGAAGTTGGGACTTCCAGGAGACCTAGGAACAACCATCTCACATCTGAAGTGGGAAAGCTTTTGTAAGCAACCCGGTCCTTACAATGCAACGTTGGTCAAGGAATTCTATTCCAACTTGACGGATCCTGGGCACAAGAGGCTATATGTATTGGTTAGAGGAACAAAGGTGATCTATAATGAGTCCAATATCAACTTTTATTTCAAGCTGAAGAATACTGAAGATGAATACCAGAATCAGGTACTCAGTTCGCAGGAAGATGAATATGATGCCTACATGGAATCGTTCTGTGTTGCTGGAACGAACTAGGTTGAGAAACCTGTGAGAAGAATGGATTTAAGGCCGGAGGTGAAAGTTTGGTACCAATTTGTCAAGCATTCAATCAAGCCCACTGCTCATAATGAGACAGTCTCCAGGGCTAGTTTGGTGCTTCTCCATTGCATAACTGGATTGAGGGAGATTAATGTTGGTAAAATAATTGTTCAAGAGATTCACGCCTGTTCAAAGAAGAAAGAAGGAATGTTGTATTTTCCTTGTCTCATAACAACCCTTTGTAGGAGACAAGGTGTGCCAGAATACGACTCAGATATCTTTGGGTCCCCACAACAACCCTTGGATAAAACCCTAATACTGACTTTAATGAAACCTAAATGATCTAGAAAAATGACAGCAGCGGTGAGCCAAGCTTCTTTTGGGGTATCTGAACAACAAGACCTAGCTATGGAAATCCTGATGCAGATGCAAAAGGATCAGCAGGAGTACTTTGCATATCAAAAGGCTAGGGCAATATGGCAAGAAAAGATGTGGGCTATGCAAACCCCATCCAACTTGCTTGAGGCCAAATTCCCTGATCACATTCTGGGAAGTGTTGAATCAGCTGCTGCTAAGAATGAAGAAAAAGAGAAGAAATCCACCAAGAAGGAGAAAGTAAAGAAGAAAAAGAAGGAGAAGGAATTGAAAAAGAAAGAGGTAGAGGAGACAAGTAAGGGCGTGCCAGTAGACACCACTCAGAGCCAAGTGAAGAAAAAGAAGAAGCTGAGAAAAACCTACTCTTCTCCGCCTCCATAACTTGAAGGCAACCCTAAACAGAAAAAGATGAAAGCAGAATGGAAGAAGAAGGAGACCACTACAGCCCCGACACCACCTGTCAGTCCTGTAAATAAGTTTGATCTTAACAATTCTGATAAAGAGGAGGGAGGCTTTGGTAAGGACGAAGTTTTAGAAAGCTTTTTAGCAGAAGTAGACAAGGATGCTAGAGATCTGGAGATGAATAAGGGAGATGTAGTTGAAGAAGATGAGGGAAGTAAGGAAAAAGAGAATCCATTGGAAGAAACTGTCCAGACAGAGGGAACTGAGGAGGATATTAAGGAGGAGCACTAAGGAAGTATTATTCATCAACAGAAACCATAGAGAAAGAAGATATTGTTAAAGGAGATGATGAGGCAGGCAGTGAAGAGACAGAGAAGACCTCCGCTGACCCAGAACCCAATCCCGTCGAGGAACCTGCCGTGAATGCAGATGATACTGTTGCAGAGGAGCAGCCAGACAAAGCTGAGGAACAGCCCAAGAAGAAAGCTAAAAGTCCTGACAAAGCTGCTGGGAAAACGGTAACTGGAGTCACAACTGAAGAAGGCAATGAGAAAAAGGAGCTGGGAGCACAGGGCGCAGAGGCAAAGAAGAAAAAGAAGAAGAAACAAGACATGTCGGCACCAAGGAAAAGCACCAGGCTTAGGGCCTAGTTGGTAAAGTGAAATAGGCAAGCGATGTCCTGCCTTCTCTCATCACTGAATAGTGAGGACACTGTCCTTACTTTAAGTTTGGGGGAGGATGCCACCGCTTAGCCTATTCTCACCACTCTAACCCTCTAATATCACAAATTAGATATTCTGTCTTTTGTCTTGCATGTTTCTGTTCTGGATAATGTTTTGAATTTATGCTTTGGATGGCCATGTTTTGAGCCATAAGCTTTTGAATCTTTTGTGGGGAAGCCTTGATGCCCCAAGAACTTGAGGATCTATTTTCTTAATTTCATGTGTGTTTCATTTAGTTGTCATCTGTTTTATTTATTTTGCTGAATTTATTTCATTTAGTTGCATGTGTTAGTTTAGAGTAAGAATGCTAAGGAATGTTTGGGTTAAAACTGCAATTGGCCAGGTGTAACACCCCAAAATTTGCCCTCTCATTTCTTCATATAATTTAGCATGAGCTTTCATTTCATTACACTGCATTCAAGCATAGAAAAACAAAACATCAAGCATTGCATTGCATCTTGCAAAAGGGCATGAGATCAGGTGATTCTCTAAGGTGTTGATCATCCAAAGCTAAAGAATAAGAGCCAAGTGTTTCTCACAAGAGCCAAGGGTCTCTTAAGTCATATATCATCCCTACTTGATCTCACAAGTCATTGAAAAAAGGAAAATTTATCAAGAAGATTGGGCAGTGCATAATCTCCTACAGAAGGCAGTCAAAAATTGGGATCTGACCCCCAAATGGGCAAGCTCTTTGAGTTTTTATCATCTCCAAATGGCATATCTCATCATTGTTTGAGAGGATACACATCATATTCAGAGGAATTTGGATTTGGAGGATGTGCTATTTCCTCCTAACCAGAGGGTGCCAAAATTAGGGTTTGACCTAAAAGCAGTTTATCTCTGATTTTTTGGACAAGACTTGATCTCATGGTATTCCTTATGTTTTTAAGTGTATATGGATGGAAAATTGCTCATCAATTGGTTTTAGAGGGGTTTCAATTGATCAGTTGCTTGATAATCAAGAAATTGGGGAAAAAGTCAAATGTGCAGTGGAAAAAGTCAACTCCTGACTTTTTAAGGTCAAATTCATGAAATTCATGTTATATATGTTCATTGGACAAAATTTGATCAAGAAATTATGGAGGAATAATGAAAAATCAAGAAATCACAAAACTGCCAAAAATAGAAACTTTAGGGTTTCCAAAAATGGCAAGTTTGGACCATTTTGCACCCTACTTTGAGGCTCTCTTTCTTCAAGATAAAATCTCCAAACCTCAGGCCCAAGTTGATCCAATTAAATTTCATGTTCTAAGCTTCAAATCCATATAAAGAACATCTCCATTGGATAAAAATTGAGTGAGTTATGGTTGATCAAAGTGTGAGAAAACTAGGTCCAAAATCAAGTCATGACCAAGCATGCCCATGCCCACGCGCCATAATTTTGACAAACACTTGGTGTGCCAAATGTCCACCCATTTTCCTCAATGATGGAAGCTCTAAATGCAAATCTTTCAACATCAAAGTTGTTCCTTGCCATGCCCTCTTCAATGTTGATGTTGGACGAATTTTAATTTGAGCAAGTTATGAGATGGTTATGGTGGTCCAAAGTTGGTTGCTTCACACTGAAAATTTCCCAAGTTACATGGCCATGCCCAACTCAATTTTCCATGCCATACACCAGTTCTGATTCCCATTATTTCAAGCAATTTTTCACCATCTTACACACTTCCATTTGATTTCTTTTCAACATCAATATTATTCCATGATGTACCATCTTTCATATGACACATAAAACTCATCAAACCATCCACAAAACATGGAGAAATTCCTTCCCAAACTTCCATGTTTCAAGCTGCCAAGAAAATAAATGTTTTACTTTGATGTTGTTCCTTCACATCAGTTTGCACGATACATGTTCATACCATTTAACCATTGCCTTATTTGTATAAACACCCTTCTTACACTATGCTACTTATCATGCTTTGCCATACACTAAAGAGGAAGAACATAAAACTTGCACAGCAATTTTCTTTTGCAGCTGCTACTTCAGAACAACACATCACCACCACTGATTCACTCAACCTCCACCATAACACACCATAAACCTTCATCACTATATCATTCCTCTCCTCACTCGCCCTAACTAACTTGACTCAGTTAGTTAGGGACAACTCAGTTAACCACCCTCAACTCACCTTAACCAACTCAGTTAACCACTACAGTTCACATCTAAATCAACTTATAAATTCACATTTCACTCACATTTTTCATTTTCAACTTCCATTTTTCCATTTTCACTCCAAAGAACACTCTTAAACTCTCTCTACTTTCTCTGAACCTTCTCTCTCTTGTACACGAATCCATCATCATTCTCATCTAACTTCATCTTCAAGCTTCATCATCAAGCTGCATTGAACTTGGAGATCATTGAATTGTTGGAGTAACTACACTGCAGATCCATATTCATCTTCATTTTTCAGAGTTCTTAAGCCTTTATTTGGCCAATCGAAGCTCAAGGAAGAAGCACACTTCTCTGGTATTCTTGTATATCCAAAGCTTCATCAGTTTCAGGTTTGATTTCTCTAACTTTGATTGCACATTTTTTCTTCATTATTACTTGTTTCTTGTTGATTTTAGCTCATTAGGAGCTCTGAAGTATCCGGCTAGTTGATAGGCCTCTTAGAGGCATAGATTCAAAATCTAGGGCATACTTTAATCTCCTCTGTTCTCTGTGTATGTGCTTGTTATGTGAGAAGTGATTGTGAATTCATGATGTACGTAGTGTCAGCTTCATTTTGATATCATGTTTGCGTATTTCTGGAGATTTTGAAGTTTGCAGGTGGTGGTTGCTCGCCGGAGAAGATGACTGGAGGTCCTTCTCCGGCCGATGGCTTTAATGTGCTAGGGTTTCTCAGTTTTAATCGTGGCCGTTAGAATAAGTGCATCGTGTGGTTTAAATCCTACTAACGCATTAATGAAGTTATGGCATGTGTGTGATTGTATGATAATTAATATGTGCCTGCATTTGTGTCCACATGATTGCTTTGATTTTGTTGATCTTGACCGTCTGATTGATCTAACGTCCATAACGTTGCCAACACATTAATGAAACCATGTGTCATACGCGTGCAATTTATTTTTAATCTGAGTGTCTTTGTGTGTGCATGTGCATGGTTGCTTTGGTGTGCGTGATATGTGGTGCGTTAGATCATTTTATTTGAGTCATTGCATGGCTATGATTACACCTTCATGGTAACTGCATATACACGTATCACACACAACTACATGTTAATTGGACTGGGTTTAAATTGTTGTTTGCACCCCACCCTGAGCCCATTATGAATTTTGAATGTGATATTTTACTTCTCTGCACCCCCTGCTTGCTCTTCCTTTTTTCTTTTGATTTCTTTTTATACTTGTTTCATAATTGACTTTTAAGAATACAAAATCATCATTAAAAATTATACAAAAATTCATGTGATATCTTAATATGTTTAAATAATTTTCTATTATTTTTAATTTTTATTTTGTGAATATTTGCATATTATTCCATAATTTTCTTTTATTTCTTTTGAAACTTGTTTCTTTTCTCATACCTTCATTTCAAAAATTTATTTCTCATAGATTCTTAAACATTTTTGCATCAATCTTTTTGTATCCATTCAATAACATTCAAAAATTCATAAAAATATTTTTGTTTCATTTTTAGAACTTTCTTTTGTTGCATTTAGGTCCCCATCTTTGCACTTTGGTTCATGATTCATAAGTGACTATTGCTTGATTGTTTGAGGTCCTTCCTTTCTAAATTTTTGTTTAGGATTTTGGTATGATGTTTGCCTCTGGTTGGGGTCTCTTGAGACCTAATTTGGTGATTTTTGAATTGTGTTTGGTATTTGTTTGATGACTCTAGTTTGATGTCCCTTTTTATGAATTTCTTTGATCATGTTTGTTTACTTGCTTGATAAGGCACTTGTGCCATTGTATGAGATCACTCTTCTTGACTTCTTGAACCATGTTTAGCTCATTATATGTCTTTTGACTGAAATTATAGGTCATTGGTGTGAAGTTGATATCTTTTTGTGCATATGTTCAATACTTGTTTCACATGTTTCCTTTTGACCTAATTCCTCACTCTTTTTCATCTAAGTGCTAACTTGACTTGTAATTGGCTTGTTTATGCTAGGTCATACTATCCATTTGCATTTCATATGAAGTGTGCTTCTGACTTTGAAGTATTGCATTCATTCCATATGCCATTTATGTCTTACTTTGCAAGCTTAAACATGTTTCATCCAAATGCATGTTTTTTGTCTTCTAGCTTCTAAATGACTTGTAATTGCTTGAATATGATTGATTTGTGCATCTTATCCTCATTCTAACATGTCATACCACTTCTGATCTTGATACTTGAGTTTCATCTTGAACTTTTGTAGGTTGGACTTATGCCATGAATGTTTTCTTTCCATGTTTAATTCATGTTCATATCTTCTCACTTCTTCTCCTAAGCACTTTTAATGTTTGTACATTTGATTGTATGCCTCATATGACATTTATATATCAAGTTTAGGCACATGTTTAGGTCATCCACATTATGACTTTGACATTATTTGAAGCATAATTTCATGATCGCTTTACATGTTCACTCATTCTTCCTCTATTTCTTCCATGATTCACTTCTTTGATGATTAGTGCTTTGTTTGTGCATAATTCATTTGTGTTTGGTATCTTAACATTAGAGGTCACGCTTATTGTTTAGATTCTGACTTTGATTAGTTTGTATCTCTTAAGATTTTGGTTTCTTAGTCTTTAATTGATTTAATCATTACTTGTTGTTTCTCCCATTATTTCCTACTTGTAAATAATTTTGTGAGCTAACATTTTCATGTAGGTGCTAAAGGTAAGTAAGTGTGTGGGCTTAGTTCCACATACATTTCTTTCTCTTATATTCTCTTATTTCTTTTAAACTTTCTACTTGTGTTTGTTAAGCATTTATATGCTTTCCTTGAATAACTTTTCTTTCATCCCTCTTTAAGATCAACTTAACTTCCCTTTTGGAAGTAAGTTGTTTCTTTTGCTCTTCTTCTTCTTTTTTTAGAAATAAGTTTGTTAAACCCCATTGACCATAGGATCACCATGTATGATAACATTAGGATTGAGTCTTAGTCTCCCTCATTAGATTTTCACCTTTGATCCGCTGTTGAGTCTCTTCTTCTCATCTTCAAACAAAAGTAAAAAACACTTAATAAAGGAATAACACCTATTGTATTTAGGCATTTTATATGGAAACAAGGAGGTGTGGGGTCTTCTCTCATTTTCTTGGAATGTTTAGCATACGTCTCGTCTTGGGTCGATATGCGAGGCATTCGATCCTACATGAGGGACTTAAATACAATACATGTTACAAAACATAAAATAATCAAAACACTTCTTTCTTAAAAGGCAAAAAACAAACAATGACGTCTTTCCTTCGGGAATTCTTTTCTCATCTCACTCATTCTCAACGTACGAACGTGCTTCTTCTTGTTCTCTTGCAAGATGGTAACGCACTCGGACCAGCGAGCCTGCAACACCTGAGCTAGAACATTAGTCGTTCCTTAAAAAACATAAACAATCCATCCCTAGTGAGGGGAACTACGTCGCTCTGATTCTCATGTTCCCGATGAGATATGTAGGCAGTGGGGTAGGGCCCATTCGAGCACTTCTTTTATTTTTCCTACATTTGTTTCTCTTTCTCTCTCCATTCCTTTTCCAGTTCTCCACCTAGCAGTTCCTTTTCCAGTATCCTTTCCTTACACCTTTTGATCGAGACAAGCAAGCGTGGATCCCATCGGGTACGATGGACGCGAGGGGGTGCTAATACTTTCCTCTCGCGTAACCGACTCCCGAACCCAGTTCTTTTGGTCGCAAGACCATGCTCTTTCCTTTCCCTCAGGTTTACGCAGTGTTTCCTTTCCCTCTCTTGGGATAAATACACATTGCTGGCGACTCTGTTTCAATGCCACTTTCGCGTTTGTACTAGGATGAAAATCCCGGGAGCGACAGCTGGCGACTCTGCTGGGGACCGAACCCAGAATCTCTGGTTTCCTTAGCGAGTCAATCCTAGCGCTTGTCTGTTTTCTTTCATTGGGTGTTTACTGTTGTGCTGTATTTACTGTTTTACTGTATAGTTATTTACTGTATTACTGTATATTACTGTATTTACTGCATTTTAGCATTTTCATTTCATATGCTATATTATGCTATACTGGACTGTGCTGTTTTCTGTTTGGCGGGATGGGATTCCTGAGAGATAAGCCCATTACACAGGCTTGAGTATACACTTAGATTTAGAGTGGAGAGTAGTGGGACCTACATGCCGTCTGGAGTGCGTTGGGTATTCACGAAATTCACAGCCAGATGAGGCTATCTTGGGACATGTTCTGACGTGCGTATCTTGCGCATTTCAGGATGTCGATCTAGAGAGCTGTCGACTCTGGTGACCATTCCCGAGGACTCAGTTGTGGCACTCCTCCCGAGATGTGACAGTGGCAGACCACATTCTGTGGCAAACCTATTGCACATTCTCGATCCGAGGACCCAATACTGGGAACTTGCTATAGGATGTCCTTTTTGAAAGGGAATCAGTGGAGGCATTCCTTGATTGGCGATAGTACTGTACCCCGAGGGATGAATGTACTATTGCTTCTCGACCTCAGTGCCTGAAGCTAAGGGTCTTTCATTTTTTGTGAATCAGTTGAGGCCTCCTCGATTGATGATGATGCCAAACCAGAAATGGTGAACGTATCATCGTTTCTCAACCTGAGAGCCCGGGATACTGAGGATCTTAGTACCCACATGTGAGAGGGGCGGGATGTTTACAGGTTTACAGGTAACCAAGCTTCCTGCATACCTTGTCTTGTTGGTACTATTATATGCAGATGGTGTATCCTATTATAGTGGTTTGGTGCTCGCCTACAGAAATGTTATCATATTTATACAGACACAATGCACACAGTCCAGCACAGACACCTGATTACCTGATCACGTGCCCTTTTGCATTGCATTATCATATCATAACGGTTGTGTTTGTCATTTACAGGTGCATAATACACTTCTGATTCCAATCCATGGGTTCAACAGAGAATGACGAGAGAAGGAAGAACAATGTTTCTTACAAGTTTCCAGACCCTACCTTGGATTCATTGCTCAAAGTTATAGATATGGCTGGCCCGGGTGTTCTTGATAGGTTTCAAAAGAAGTACGGGAATTTGGTTAAGATGGTCTGTACTATCACAAAGTATGAGCATGATGCTTTGCACACTCTGCTGCAATTCTACGAGCCTTCGCTGAGATGTTTCCTCTTTCCATATTACATTTTGATGCCAACGCTGGAAGAATTCTCATTTATTTTGGGGATTCCGATCACGTCGGCAATACCGTTCTTTTTTGGTAGTTCTCCTAGTACAAAAGAAATTGCTGCTGCAATGCAAATAGATCAGTCAGTGATAAAGAGTGGTGTGAGTAGCAAAAACGGAGTTGACGAATTTCATCTGGAATTCCTCTCTGATCAAGCTCAAGAGGCTGCTAATGCTAAAAACTGGACGATTTACAATTCCATTCTGGCCCTCTGCATATATGGCCTAGTTCTTTTTCCCAATCAGCAAGACTTTGTGGATATGCAGGCAATGAGAGTTTTCGTTCTAAAAAATACAGTCCCTACTTTGTTAGGAGATTTTTATCATTCTGTACATTACAAGAACGAGAAAAGAAGGGGATGACCTGTTAGTTATTGTACTCCACTGCTGTGTCATTGGCTTTTCAAGCATTTGCCTCAAACAGGTGCCTTTGTGGAAATCATAGATGTTGTGAAATGGTCCAAGCGAATGATATGTTTAAATGCTGATAATATCATATGGTTTGATCATCGGTTATTGAGAATAGAGCTTTTCACAAGATGCGGAAATTTTCCAAATGTACCTCTGATTGGCAGAAAAGGAGGGATCAATTATAATCTAGTTTTGGCCATCCGACAGTTCGGGTATGCTTCCAGGAATCCTCCTACGGAGCAAGACGTTGAAGAATCTTTGTTCTTTACAGGAACTAAAGATGAGAAGGTGGCAGAAGTAGTGAATGCTTGGAAATATAAGCATAAAAATGGAAAAAACGGTTTTTGGGAAAGGAGATTGTAGGTCTTATCCTGAATATGACAGATGGATCGAGATGAAAGTAAAAGAATTGCTTTTACCCTTTTCAAGGGAACCTCTTTTATGTTCAGTAGAGCCAGAACAGCCAACCATGGTGGCTATTGAAGAGTGTGAAAAGTGGCAGAAGATAGTAAAAGAGCTTCAAGCAGAGAATGCTGGTGTAAGTAGCTGTCTCCAAAAAGCCCTGCATGACAATAAAGATCTAGAAGGCAGAGCTCAGAAGGCAGAAAAGATCTTAGCAGCCAAAGAGAAAGATTTTTATGAAATAGCACAACACTTCCAGAAGATCAGCAAAGGTGCCGATGCTGCCACTCAGGCTCACAAGACAACTAAACAGGACTTAGCTCAGACTAAGGATACATTGGCCAAATTCCAGCGAGCATGGGATGATGTCAGAATTGAAAATGCTGAGTTACAGGAACAGTTGAAGATTAAAGACGAAGAGCTTAAGAAAGCACATGAGTAGAGGAGAAAGTATCGGGAAAGCCTCGGTAAAAGTCAAGAACAATTAGAAGAAGCTAGAAGAGAGCTGAAGAATACCAAGAAAGAGCTTGAAGAAGTCATGATAGAAAGGGATATACTCAAGACGCAAGCTGGCATAAAGAGACACAAAGGAGTGTGTGATGAAGAAGCTTTGATACTGCATATGGGTTCCTTAACTGAGGCTCTTGAGAAAAGGGATGTTTTGATCAAAGAGATGATTGAAAAGCCAAATCACCAGCGTACTCGCATACTCTTTGAGGAGATCAAATACACAAGTGATAAGCTGAAGGACGTGGAGTTATCAGATTGAGGTTCTTTTTCTTGTAATTTGTTGTTAATGGTTACCATCAGGCTTGTTGATGGATCCATCTTTCCCTTGTATTTCATTTGTTGATGAACCTCTTTTGAATGTACTTGAATACTTTGTTGAATGGGGATGAGCAGTTTTATTCAGAATTAGTCCTTATCAGATATCTGTACATAAGCACATGACTACGGCACATCTCTTTATATCACGATTTCTGATCTTCAGATTTCTGTGGTTACGATTGGAATCAAGGTGTAAGGCACCTCGGAAATGATAAACATGACATTTGCATTGCATTGCATATCATTTTACATTTTGTTGCTTGCTTTTTCAGGTACCTGTTGCGGGGTCTCTAACCTTTATTTGGTTTCAGGCATTATAGCTGAGAATCATATTCACTGATACTCAACTCGAAGAAATCAAGCAAGGATTATGGATCAAATGCAGAATGATTTGGATGAAATGAGGGCACGCATAGACCAGTTTATGACTCTCATGACTGGTATGGCACAAGCTCAAGAAAGATCGAGGCTTCTGGTCGAGCGTCCAGAAACTACGCCTGAAGGTAATCAAGTGGACAATTTGCAGACAAGGGTCACTCCTCCTCCTGGTGGTAATCCTCCTCCTGGTGGTAACCCTCCTCTTGGTGGTAATATGGGTAATGGAAATGGCAGAAATGTTGGCGGTATTCAAGAAGATGTTCTGGAAGACCAATTTACCCTACTGGATGCTGATATGGGTAACCCTGGTGACCGAAGGTATGATGAGTTAGCTGAGAAGATCTGAGCCATAGAGTGCAAGAATTCTATGGGAATTGATGTTACTAGTTTGGGGCTGGTACCAGGAGTCAGAATTCCTCCAAAATTCAAGCCGCCTACTTTCGACAAATATCATGGTAATACATGTCCTCGGACACATATTCAAGCTTATTTTGGGAGGATTTCAGCCCATACAGATGATGAAAAGTTATGGATGCATTACTTTTAAGACAGTCTGGCAGGAGCTTCTTTGACCTGGTATATGAAATTGAACAGAGCTGCTGTGAGAAGTTGGAAGGATCTGGCAGAAGCATTCTTAAAACAGTATCAGTACAATATCGACATGGCACCCAATCGCACTCAACTGCAAGGGTTGTCACAGAATGCTAAGGAAAGTTTCAAGGAATACGCTCAAAGGTGGAGAGAGATGGCTGCACAGGTTCAACCTCCTTTGCTGGATAGAGAAATGGCAGACATGTTTATGGGCACCCTGTAAGGGGCATTTCTTGAAAGATTGGCTGCGTGTCCATCAATCGGATTTGCTGATACAGTGATTGCTGGAGAAAAAATAGAGAGTCTGCTGAAGCTTGGGAAGATCCAAGATGTAAGTGGGGCTGGCTCTTCTGGGACGAAGAAACCATTTGCTAGTGGTCAGAAAAGAAGAGAAGGTGATACAAATTCTGTGTATAGAGGACGAGGAAGAGGACGCTCTCAAGCTTACCACCAGGTAGGTGCAGTGACAATCCCAGCACCATCTGTTCAGCAGCAACAACCACAGCAGCTAGCTCAGCAGCAATCCCCTTTCCAACAGAGGTCTAGGCAGAGGGACCGTAAGATTGACCCTCTCCCTATGACTTATTCTGCGTTGTTACCACAGTTACTCAAGTTGAAGTTAGTTGAGCTTCGTACTATGAGACCTCCTGCCGCTGGCAACTTGCCACCTAATTTTGATGTTAACGCTCGCTGCGAGTTCCACTCAGGTGCTCAGGGGCACACCATTGAAAAATGTTAGGCGTTTCATCATAAGGTGCAAGACTTGATAGATGCTAAAGCAATCAATTTCTCTCTACCTCCTAATGTTCTCCAGAACCCCATGCCTGATCATGGTGTGGCAGATGTGCGTGCTATTGAAGACGGAAAGAGGTTAAATTTGGTAACGGATATCAGTCAGGTGAAGACTTCCTTGATGGTTGTAAAGGATCGTTTGTTGAAGGGACAGGTGTTCCCGGGTTGTGATCAAGATTGTTCTGAATGTATGAGTCAGAAGAATGGATGTGATAAGTTGAGAATTGGTTTGCAGAGTCTGATTGACGAGGGACGTCTATAGTTTGACCGGGCCGTGAAAGAAAATGATGAGGTGTCAACTGTGACCATCTATTATACTCCCGCTGAGATTCAGGTGCCTGCAAGTACAGCTCCTGTAGCAAGTGTTGTGCCAGAAAAATCCAGTCATGTTACCATCACGGTGCCAGGACCAGTTCCATTTACATCTACAAAAGCAATCCCATGGCACTATGGGGCAGACGTGTATTATGAAGGGAAAAAGCAGGAAGTCAGGACATCAGCCAGTTTAAATATTGATAACGTGGGTGGTGTAGGAGGCTTTACAAGAAGCGAAAGATTGTTTTCTCCCCAAACTTTGCGCAGTGATAAAGAAGTTGAGGCTGCGGCAAAAGCTAAAGGAAAATAGGTGGTTGAGAGGGTGCCTGTGCCTGAAACAGAGACAGGGATTACCTTTGAAAACGAGGTAGAAGAGTTCATGAGGATAATAAAGAAAAGTGATTTTAAGATTGTCGATCAACTGAACCAGACGCCCTCGAAAATCTCAATCTTGTCATTGTTGATGTGTTCTGACGCGCATCGGGAGGCTTTGTTGAAAGTATTGAAGAGAGCCTATGTTCCACAGGAAATCACCGTTAATCAGCTTGAAGGTGTGATCTCTAATGTCAATGTCAGCCACGGATTGGGGTTCACAAGCAAAGATTTGACGTCCGAAGGAAGAAACCACAACAAAGCTTTGCACATTACAATGGAGTGCAGGGGTGCAGTGCTATCTCACGTGTTGGTAGACACTGGTTCCTCACTCAATGTCTTGCCTAAAAAGGCATTGATGAAGCTAGAAGTTGATGGATTGATATTAAGGCCAAGTGAGTTGGTTGTCAGAGCGTTCGATGGGACTAAAAGATCTGTGTTTGGTGAAGTGGAATTGCCGGTGCAAATTGGACCGCAAGTGTTCAAATCCATATTCCACGTGATGGACATACAGCCTGCTTATAGCTGCTTATTAGGCCGCCCTTGGATTCATGCGGCTGGGGCTGTTACATCCACCTTACACCAAAAGCTGAAGTATGAGTTTGAGGGACAAGTTGTGACTGTGTGCGGTGAAGAAGACATCTTTGTTAGTCATTTGTCCATATTTAAGTATATCGAGATGGATGGGGAAATTCACGAGATGCTTTGCCAGTCGTTTGAAGCGGTAAATATTGACAATGTGCCTGAATCTTCCTCTACACCAGATAGAGCTGGTACATCCATTTCGTCCTATAAGCAAGCTGTCGAGGTTGTCAGAGCGGGTAATGCCCAAGGCTGGGGCAAGCTGATAGAGACGCCAATGAAGGAGGACAAATTTGGTACGGCTATCATCCCTCTATGACTTCAGTTGCAAAGAACAGTGGGCCCATCACTTTCAGCAGTGGGGGAATCATTTACCCAGATCAGTCTTGTGCAGCTACAGAAGATGGTGTTGACAGTGACTGTGACTTGGACAACTGGGTACGCCCACGTGCTCCAGGACAACCATTGCAGAATTGGTCTGTTGAAGAAGTCATCCGAGTTACTCTTCAAATAGAGTAATTTTTTTTGTTTTTCTAACCATAATGCATGTTAAAATCTTGCGCTCTGCCCAAGGCGTATAGATTCATTTGTAGGGCCACCCTGTTTGCATTTGCAATTTTAATCATCAATAAAGGACGTTTTGCACTCAAATTTTGTTCTCTGTCTTTCATTTTTATTTTTGCACAAAAATAATAAAATGGCAATGTTTCTTTTCTTTCTTTTTGCTTTGAAATAAATTCTAAAATAAAGCATGAACCCGTTCATGCAGACTTGATCCTTCGAATTTCATTGATAACGGTTCTGCTATGGCCATGTATGACTTTGACAAACCGATTTATCAAGCCGAAGAAGGGGATGAGAAAGGCTGTGAACTCCCTGAGGAGCTGGCCAGATTGTTAAAACAAGAGGAAAGGACCATCCAGCCTCATCAAGAGACCATAGAGATCATCAATATTGGTACCGAGGATGCTAAGAAAGAGATCAAGATTGGCGCCAGCCTGCGAGCAGATGTGAAGAAAGCTTTGACTGAAATGTTGTGTGAATATGTTGATATCTTCTCCTGGTCGTATCAAGACATGCCAGGGTTGGATACTGATATTGTGGTACACAGGCTTCCATTGAGAGAAGAATGCCCGCCAGTCAAGCAGAAACTTCGTCGGACTCATCCTGATATGGCCATAAAGATCAAATAAGAGGTTTAGAAGCAGTGGGACGCTGGGTTTCTTGCTGTGACTAACTATCCTCCCTGGGTTGCCAACATTGTGCCGGTACCAAAGAAAGACGGAAAGGTTAGAATGTGTGTGGATTATCGAGATCTTAACAAAGCTAGCCCGAAAGATGATTTTCCACTACCCCACATAGATGTGCTGGTTGACAATACAACTCAGTTTTCAGTGTTCTCGTTTATGGATGGTTTCTCTGGGTACAACCAGATTAAGATGGCACCTGAGGATATGGAGAAGATCACATTCATTACTCCATGGGGTACATACTGTTATAAAGTGATGCCTTTTGGGTTGAAAAACGCAGGGGCAACGTACCAGCGGGCAATGGTAACTTTGTTTCACGACTTGATCCACAAAGAGATTGAATGTTATTTGGATGACATGATTTCCAAGTCGAGAACAGAAGAAGAACATCTGATTAACTTGAAAAAGTTGTTTGAAAGGTTGAGAAAGTTCCGTTTGAGATTGAATCCAAACAAGTGCACATTTGGGGTGCGTTCTGGAAAGCTGCTGGGTTTCATTGTGAGCGAAAAAGGGATTGAGGTTGAGCCTGCCAAAGTGAAAGCAATACAAGATATGCCTGAACCAAGAACAGAAAAAGAGGTTCGTGGTTTTCTGGGTAGATTGAACTACATTGCAAGGTTCATATCTCACCTAACAGCCACGTGCGAACCAATATTCAAATTGCTAAGAAAAGATCAAACGGTCAGGTGGAATGACGATTGCCAATTGGAATTCGATAAAATAAAAGAATACTTGCAGGAACCTCCAATTCTCATGCCTCCAGTTGCAGGAAGGCCTTTGATAATGTATTTAACAGTACTTGAAGGTTCTATGGGTTGTGTTCTCGGTCAACACGACGAGACAGGTAGGAAAGAGCATGCTATCTACTACCTGAGCAAAAAGTTCAATGACTGCGAGTCCCGATACTCAATGCTTGAGAAGACATACTGTGCACTTACATGGGCTGCTAAGCGATTGAGGCAGTATATGATCAGGCACACAACTTTGTTAATTTCCAAAATGGATCATATCAAATACATTTTCGAGAAACCAGCGCTAACAGGCAGAGTTGCACGGTGGCAAATGGTTTTGACAGAATATGATATCCAGTATACTTCTCAAAAGGCCATCAAAGGAAGTAGCTTGTCAGACTATCTTGCGCAACAGCCGATTGATGATTACCAACCCATGAAATTTGATTTCCCTGATGAGGACATCATGTTTCTCAAAGCTAAAGACTGCGAGGAACCACTCCCGGAGGAGGGGCCAGACCCTGAATCCAAATGGAGTTTGATGTTTGATGGGGCCGTCAATATGAATGGATGCGGAGTTGGAGCAGCTCTTATCACGCCGGAAGGTGTTCACATGCCTTTCACTGCCCGAATAACTTTCGGATGCACCAACAATGAAGCAGAATATGAAGCTTGTATAATGGGGATTGAGGAGGCGATTAATTTATGAATTAATACCCTTGATATCTTTGGTGATTCAGCTTTGGTAATCAATCAAGTGAAAGGGAGTTGGTACACGCACCAAACAAATCTGGTTCCGTATAGAGATTATACGAGGAGATTGCTGACATTTTTCACAACAGTGAAGCTGTACCATATTCCTCGAGATGAGAATAAGTTTGTTGATGCCTTGGCCACATTGTCTTCCATGATCAAAGTGCAAAGGTGGAACCATGTACCTAAGATTGAAGTGTCTCGTCTGGACAGACCTGCATTTGTGTTTGCTGTTGATGCAACGTCTGATGACAAACCATGGTTTCATGACATCAAGTGTTTCTTGAAAAGTCAAGAGTACCCGCCTGGGGAATCTACTAAAGATAAGAAGATGTTGAGAAGGTTATCTGGTAGCTTCTTCTTAAATCAGGATGACGTGCTGTACAAATGAAATTTCGACATGGTTCTGCTCAGATGCGTGGATAGACACGAAGCAGACCTGTTGATGCAGGAAGTGCATGAAGGCTCTTTCGGTACCCATGCCGGGGGACATGCGATGGCAAAGAAACTATTAAGGTCGGGTATTATTGGTTGACAATTGAAGCAGATTGTTGCAAGTACGCCCGCAAATGTCACAAATGCCAGATCTATGCAGACAAGGTGCACGTTCCTCCAAATCCATTGAGCGTCATGTCATCTCTTTGGCCCTTTGCTATCTGGGGCATTGACATGATCGGAAAGATTGAGCCTACTGCTTCAAACGGTCATCATTTTATCTTGGCCGCCATTGATTATTTCACTAAATGGGTTGAAGCAGCATCTTATGCCAATGTCACTAAGCAGGTGGTAGCTCACTTCCTGAAACGGGATATCATTTGTCGCTATGGAGTGCCCGAGAGAATCATTACTGATAATGGTTCTAATTTGAACAACACAATGATGGCTGAGCTGTGCTGGGACTTTAAAATTGAACATCACAATTCTTCTCCGTATCGCCCGAAGATGAATGGCGCTGTGGAGGCGGCCAACAAGAATATTAAGAAGATTGTGCAGAACATGGTTGTCACATACAAAGATTGGCATGAGATGTTACCATTTGCTTTGCATGGGTACCGAACGTCAGTACGCACGTCCACTGGGGCAACACCATTCTCACTTGTATACGGTTTGGAGGCAGTACTACCGGTCGAAGTGGAGATTCCATCCCTCAGAGTCATGATGGATGTCAAGTTAGACGAAGCGGAATGGGTTCGTGCCAGATATAATCAGTTGAGCCTTATAGAGGAGAAACGACTGGCAGCTGTGTGTCATGGGCAGTTATACCAGCGGAGGATGACGCAAGCATTCGACCAAAAGGTGTGTCCTCGGGTTTACAAAGTGGGAGATGTGGTACTCAAAAGGATCCTTCCTCCTAGTACAGATCACAGGGGCAAATGGACTCCCAACTATGAAGGTCCATTCGTGGTTAAGAAGGTCTTCTCGGGCGGAGCCTTATTACTTACAACCATGGACGGCGAAGACTTTTCATCCCCTGTCAACTCAGACGTAGTCAAAAAATACTTCTCATGAATAGACCCGCTGGACAAAAAAGGAAAGGTCCAGGCCAAAAAGGGCATCCCGGCGAACCACAAAAATAGAATAAAAAAGGTCCGGGCAAAAATTAGGGATAATAAATAAAATTTGTACACCCGGTGAGTTGAAAATCCGCAAGGACAACTCAGGCAAAAAAGGGTATCCCGGTGGATTGAAAACCCGAAAGGGCGGTCCATACAAAAGAGGGATTTAAGCGAACGATTACGGTCTGAGTTATCTGTACTCCATCACCATTTCGACAACTGACATTCCAAAGGGTAGGAATCAGTCTGATCATTCCTCAGAAGGCAAGGTCGGGGAGTCTTGAAGATATACTGGCCATAGCAGAATTGAAACTCAGTGGAATACCGTTTTCACATTGCCATTAGGATAGTTTCTTTTCTTAATTTTCAGCGATTACCTCTTTCCAGGGATTGCTTCCTGATGTAATTGCCTATTTTGGGGTTTTCTTCAATAAATTGAATTTCAGTAAAAAGCTTCTCATTTTGTTTTACTGCTTTGTTTGCAAAAACGTCCGAATTTTTGATAAAACATTGCATTTGAAAACATGGTGGCTTTACAATAACATGCATAGAAAAACATTTAAAATTAATTTGAATGTTGAATAATCCTGGATGGTGGATTCAAACCACGCAATATCCTGGGGCACGTGTGCATATTCTTTTGTTGCAGATAACAGATCCAGATGATTTCAAGCACAAGAGGCTTTTCTCCTAGACAAGTAGTCACTTATTCCCACGCAGAAGACTGGGGCAATCATGTTCGGGAAGGGACTCACTTGTCACCCTTTTGTCACAATGTTTACTGATTGAGTCCATCATTCGGTCGGCGGTCGGTCACGACGTTTTGATATCGGTAAATGGAGTTCAACTGGATAGTGTTGTATCTTATTAAGTCGATTCTCTCATTCAGTACTTCCAACAGTTACAAGCTTTTCTGTGTCGATAACGGTTGCGAATTCGCCAGTAGAGTTGCTTCCCAGACACCGAAGTTAATGGTCAATCCCCCAGTGAAGTTGCCAGGAGTTTGAAGATGCTTAATCTTCTGTAAAATCCTCTTAGGACGTTTTCTTCAGATCAGTCTTGTATCATGGAGCAAAGAGCAAGTTGTTGACCTTCCCGAGCATGGGGCATTTTGAATGTCCCCAGCAGGAGATGTTCTCGATCTATTATCCCCAGTAGAGTTTGAGGACGTTTGGTCTTCTGTAAAATCCTCTCAGGAGACGTTCCCCAGCACGAGACGCTTTGAAGCGATTCTCCCCAACGGAGTTTATTGTAAACTCATTATCCTCAGCAGAGTCGTCAAACGGAAAGTTCGCCTAACGTGGGGCCTTGTGGCACTTATCCTAAGCTCGACAGTCTTATTCCCCAGCAAACTACCATGGAGTTGCTTTGGGTTTCCCCAGCAAAATTTCTAGGGAATCTTCCCCAGAAAGTCACAACGGAATGTTCTAACCAGGATTTGCATATCCCCGGCAGAGTAGCCCTGATTCCCAGTAAGATCGTATCTCTGATGATTGTCTTCCCCACAGAGTTCAACATTGAATCTTGTCAACAACATTCCCCAGCTGAGTTGTTGTTCTCCCCGCAGAAGTTTAGCAGTCAACAGAATCTATTCCTCAGCAAGGTGATAGTACATTCTTTCTCCAGCCGGGTTAGAAGGTTGATTCTCCCCGCAAAGGATCTCGGTTTGATAGATCCTCAAGCAGAGTTTTAATGACCTTTTTTTCCCTAGCAGGACGTCATTAAAAAATTCTCATCCCCAGCGGAGTTGCTGTGACCAGAATTCATCCCCAAGCAGATGAAGTGATTCCTGGTAGAATCATCACCCCCCTCATATATCAAAGTCTAATTTATTTTTGGCAAACTTGACAACTCGAAGCAGACAGATTGTTCATTCATTCTCCAGCAGAGATACCATCCTTTCAGGAGTCTCTAAAGTCAAATCATTGATCTTTTTTCCTCAGCAGAGTCAGCAGAGATGTCTGACACGGATGCAGAGAGTAATCCAGTATTGGAATTCTTAAAGTCCAACCGTAGATTGGCAAAAAGTCCATCCAAGGGTGGCAAATTCTTAAAGTCCAACCGTAGATTGGAAAATGGTCCATCCAAGGGTGGTAAATTCTTAAAGTCCAACCGTAGATTGGCAAAAGGTCCATCCAAGGGTGGTAAATTCTTAAAGTCCAACCGTAGATTGGCAAAAGGTCCATCCAAGGGTGGCAAATTCTTAAAGTCCAACCGTAGCTTGGCACAAGTCCACCCGTAGTGTGGCAAGTAAGTAGTCGTCTGACTCCCTTTAAAAGACCGCAGCTAAGTCCAACCGTAGATTGGCAAAAGACCATCCAAGGGTGGCAAATCATCAGCTAAGCCCAACCATAGATTGGCAAAAGTCCACCCACAGTGTGGCAATTCAGCTGCAAAGTCCAACCGTAGATTGGCAAAAGTCCACCCGCAGTGTGGCAAGTCAGTAGTCTTCTGACTCCATTCAAAAAGACAGTCCACCCGTAGTGTGGCAAGCCAGTAGTCGTCTGGTGTTGTACAAAAGACATTGTTAAAGTCCACCCGCAGTGTGGCAAGCCAGTAGTCGTCTGGCGTTGTACAAAAGACATTGTTAAAGTCCACCCGCAGTGTGGCAAGCCAGTAGTCGCCTGGCGTTGTACAAAAGACATCTCTCCAGTATTCTTCATCATCAGAGTTTTATTCAAGCAGAGTTCATTTGGTTGGGTTTATATCCTTTTTCTTCTTTTCCACAGAGTGCAAATTTTCTGGTTATTTTCGGTATTCAATCTCTCCATACCTTGAAAGTCTGACAGCAATCGCTATCATCCATTCAGGTCTACAGTGATTGAATAGGGGCAACTGTAATACCCCAAAATTTGCCCTCTCATTTCTTCATATCATTTAGCATGAGCTTTCATTTCATTGCACTGCATTCAAGCATAGAAAAACAAAACATCAAGCATTGCATTGCATCTTGCATAAGGGCATGAGATCAGGTGATTCTCTAAGGTGTTGATCATCCAAAGCTAAAGAATAAGATCCAAGTGTTTCTCACAAGAGCCAAGGGTCCCTTAAGTCATATGTCATCCCTACTTGATCTCACAAGTCATTGAAAGAAGGAAAATTCATCAAGAAGATTGGGCAGTGCATAATCTCCTACACAAGGCAGTCAAAATTGGGATCTGACCCCCAAATTGGCAAGCTCTTTGAGTTTTTATCATCTCCAAATGGCATATCTCATCATTGTTTGAGAGGATACACATCATATTCAGAGGAATTTGGATTTGGAAGATGTGCTATTTCCTCCTAACCAAAGGGTGCCAAAATTAGGGTTTGACCTAAAAGCAGTTTATCTCTGATTTTTTGGACAAGACTTGATCTCATGGTATTCCTTATGTTCTTAAGTGTATATGGATGGAAAATTGCTCATCAATTGGTTTCAGAGGGGTTTCAATTGATCAGTTGCTTGATAATCAAGAAATTGGGGAAAAAGTCAAATGTGTAGTGGAAAAAGTCAACTCCTGACTTTTTAAGGTCAAATTCATGAAATTCATGTTATATATGTTCATTGGATAAAATTTGATCAAGAAATGATGGAGGAATAATGAAAAATCAAGAAATCACAAAACTGCCAAAAATAGAAACTTTAGGGTTTCCAAAAATGGCAAGTTTGGACCATTTTGCACCCTACTTTGAGGCTCTCTTTCTTCAAGATAAAAGCTCCAAACCTCAGGCCCAAGTTGAGCCAATTAAAGTTCATGTTCTAAGCTTCAAATCCATATAAAGAACATCTCCATTGGATAAAAATTGAGTGAGTTATGGTTGATCAAAGTGTGAGAAAACTAGGTCCAAAATCAAGTCATGACCAAGCATGCCCAGGCCCACGCGCCATAATTTTGACAAACACTTGGTGTGCCAAATGTCCACCCATTTTTCTCAATGATGGAAGCTCCAAATGAAAATATTTTCAACATCAAAGTTGTTCCTTGCCATGCCCTCTTCAATGTTGATGTTGGACGAATTTTAATTTGAGCAAGTTATGAGATGGTTATGGTGGTCCAAAGTTGGTTGCTTCACACTGAAAATTTCCCAAGTCACATGGCCATGCCCAACTCAATTTGCCACGCCATACACCAGTTCTGATTCCCATTGTTTCAAGCAATTTTCACCATCTTACACACTTCCATTTGATTTCTTTTCAACATCAATATTATTCCATGATGTACCATCTTTCATATGACACATAAAACTCATCAAACCATACACAAAACATGAAGAAATTCCTTCCCAAACTTCCATCTTTCAAGCTGCCAAGAAAAGAAATGTTTTACTTTGACGTTGTTCCTTCACATCAGTTTGCACGATACATGTTCATACCATCCAACCATTGCCTTATTTGTACAAACACCCTTCTTACACTATGCTACTTATCATGCTTTGCCATACACTAAAGAGGAAGAACATAAAACTTGCGCAACAAGTTTCTTTTGCAGCTGCTACTTCAGAACAACACATCACCACCACTGATTCACTCAACCTCCACCATAACACACCATAAACCTTCATCACTATATCATTCCTCTCCTCACTCGCCCTAACTAACTTGACTCAGTTAGTTAGGGACAACTCAGTCAACCACCCTCAACTCACCTTAACCAACTCAGTTAACCACTACAGTTCACATCTAACTCAACTTATAAATTCACATTTCACTCACATTTTTCATTTTCAACTTTCATTTTTCCATTTTCACTCCAAAGAACACTCTCAAACTCTCTCTACTTTCTCTGAACCTTCTCTCTCTTGCACACGAATCCATCATCATTCTCATCTAACTTCATCTTCAAGCTTCATCATCAAGCTGCATTGAACTTAGAGATCATTGAATTGTTGGAGTAACTACACTGCAGATCCATATTCATCTCCATTTTTCAGAGTTCTTAAGCCTTTATTTGGCCAATCGAAGCTCAAGGAATAAGCACACTTCTCTTGTATTCTTGTATATCCAAAGCTTCATCAGTTTCAGGTTTGATTTCTCTAACTTTGATCGCACGTTTTTTCTTCATTATTACTTGTTTCTTGTTGATTTTAGCTCATTAGGAGCTCTGAAGTATCCGGCTAGTTGATAGGCCTCTTAGAGGCATAGATTCAAAATCTAGGGAATATTTTAATCTCCTCTGTTCTCTGTGTATGTGCTTGTTATGTGAGAAGTGATTGTGAATTCATGATGTACGTAGTATCAGCTTCATTTTGATATCATGTTTGCGTATTTCTGGAGATTTTGAAGTTTGCAGGTGGTGGTTGCTCGCCGGAGAAGATGACTGGAGGTCCTTCTCCGGCTGGTGGCTTTAATGTGCTAGGGTTTCTCACTTTTAATCGTGGCCGTTAGATTAAGTGCATCATGTGGTTTAAATCCTGCCAACGCATTAATGAAGTTATGGCATGTGCGTGATTGTATGATAATTAATATGTGTCTGCATTTGTGTCCACATGATTGCTTTGATTTTGTTGATCTTGACCGTCTGATTGATCTAACGTCCTTAACGTTGCCAACACATTAATGAAACCATGTACCGTACGCGTGCAATTTATTTTTAATCTGAGTGTCTTTGTGTGTGCATATGCATGGTTGCTTTGGTGTGCGTGATATGTGGTGCGTTAGATCATTTTATTTGAGTCATTGCATGGCTATGATTACACCTTCATGGTAACTGCATGTACACGTATCACACACAACTACACATTAATTGGACTGGGTTTAAATTGTTGTTTGCACCCCACCCTGAGCCCATTATGAATTTTGAACGTGATATTTTACTTCTCTGCACCCCCTGCTTGCTCTTCCTTTTTTCTTTTGATTTCTTTTTATACTTGTTTCATAATTGACTTTTAAGAATACAAAAACATCATTAAAAATTCTACAAAAATTCATGTGATATCTTAATATGTTTAAATAATTTTCTATTATTTTTAATTTTGATTTTGTGAATATTTGCATATTATTCCATAATTTTCTTTTATTTCTTTTGAAACTTGTTTCTTTTCTCATACCTTCATTTCAAAAATTAATTTCTCATAGATTCTTAAACATTTTTGCATCAATCTTTTTGCATCCATTCAGTAACATTCAAAACTTCATAAAAATATTTTTGTTTCATTTTTAGAACTTTATTTTATTGCATTTAGGTCCCCATCTTTGCACTTTGGTTCATGATTCATAAGTAACTATTGCTTGATTGTTTGAGGTCCTTCCTTTCTGAATTTTTGTTTAGGATTTTGGTATGATGTTTACCTCTAGTTAGGATCTCTTGAGACCTAATTTCGTGATTTTTGAATTGTGTTTGGTATTTGTTTGATGTCCCTTTTTATGAATTTCTTTGATCATGTTTGTTTACTTGCTTGATAAGGCACTTGTGTCATTGTATGAGATCACTCTGCTTGACTTCTTGAACCTTGTTTAGCTCATTATAGGTCTTTTGAGTGAAATTATAGGTCATTGGTGTGAAGTTGATATCTTTTTGTGCATATGTTCAATACTTGTTTCACATGTTTCCTTTTGACCTAATTCCTCACTCTTTTTCATCTAAGTGCTAACTTGACTTGTAATTGGCTTGTTTATGCCAGGTCATACTATCCATTTGCATTTCATATGAAGTATGCTTCTGACTTTGAAGTATTACATTCATTCCATATGCCATTTATGTCTTACTTTGCAAGCTTGAACATGTTTCATCCAAATGCATGTTTTTTGTCTTCTAGCTTCTAAATGACTTGTAATTGCTTGAATGTGATTGATTTGTGCATATTATCCTCATTATAACATGTCATACCACTTATGATCTTGATACTTGAGTTTCATCTTGAACTTTTGTATGTTGGACTTATGCCATGAATGTTTTCTTTCCATGTTTAATTCATGTTCATATCTTCTCACTTCTTCTCCTAAGCACTTTTAATGTTTGGACATTTGATTGTATGCCTCATATGACATTTATATATCATGTTTAGGCACATGTTTAGGTCATCCAAATTCTGACTTTGACATTATTTGAAGCATAATTGCATGATCGCTTTACATGTTCACTCATTCTTCCTCTATTTCTTCCATGATTCACTTCTTTGATGCTTAGTGCTTTGTTTGTGCATAATTCATTTGTGTTTGGTATCTTAACATTAGAGGTCACCCTTATTGTTTAGATTCTGACTTTGATTATTTTGTATCTCTTAAGATTTTGGTTCCTTAGTCTTTAATTGATTTGATCATTACTTGTTGTTTCTCCCATTATTTTCTACTTGTAAATAATTTTGTGAGCTAACATTTTCATGTAGGTGCTAAAGGTAAGTAAGTGTGTGGGCTTAGTTCCACATACATTTCTTTCTCTTATATTCTCTTATTTCTTTTAAACTTTCTACTTGTGTTTGTTAAGCATTTATATGCTTTCCTTGAATAACTTTTCTTTCATCCCTCTTTAAGATCAACTTAACTTCCCTTTTGGAAGTAAGTTGTTTCTTTTGCTCTTCTTCTTCTTTTATTTAGAAATAAGTTTGTTAAACCCCATTGACCATAGGATCACCATGTATGATAACACTAGGATTGAGTCTTAGTCTCCCTCATTAGATTTTCACCTTTGATCCTTTGTTGAGTCTCTTCTTCTCATCTTCAAACAAAAGTAAAAAACACTTAATAATGGCATAAAACCTATTGTATTTAGGCCTTTCATATGGAAACAAGGAGGTGTGGGGTCTTCTCTCATTTTCTTGGAATGTTTAGCATACGTCCCGTCTTGGGTCGATATGCGAGGCATTCGATCCTACATGAGGGACTTAAATACAATACATGTTACAAAACATAAAATAATCAAAACACTTCTTTCTTAAAAGGCAAAAAACAAACAATTACGTTTTTCCTTCGGGAATTCTTTTCTCATCTCACTCATTCTCAACGTACAAACGTGCTTCTTCTCGTTCTCTTGCAAGATGGTAACGCACTCGGACCAGCGAGCCTGCAACACCTGAGCTAGAATGTTAGCCGTTCCTTAAAAAACATAAACAATCCATCCCTAGTGAGGGGAACTACGTCGCTCTGATTCTCATGTTCCCGATGAGATACGTAGGCAGTGGGGTAGGGCCCATTCGAGCACTTCTTTTATTTTCCCTACATTTGTTTCTCTTTCTCTCTCCATTCCTTTTCCAGTATCCTTTCCTTACACCTTTTGATCGAGACAAGCAAGCGTGGATCCCATCGGGTACGATGGACGCGAGGGGGTGCTAATACTTTCCTCTCGCGTAACCGACTGCCGAACCCAGTTCTTTTGGTCGCAAGACCATGCTCTTTCCTTTCCCTCAGGTTTACGCAGTGTTTCCTTTCCCTCTCTTGAGATAAATACACATTGCTGGCGACTCTGTTTCGGTGCCACTTTCGCGTTTGTACTAGGATGAAAATCCTGGGAGCGACACCAGGAACGTCAATTCTCAAACTTTTGGGCTTAAGAATAAAAAAGGGGAAGGAAGCTTTTATGAGTGAGCAGAGTAAAGTATAGGAATTGTGCCAAGTGAGTTTTGACAGAGGCAATTGATGTTCTCTGTCTCGAATCCACTAGTCTTTTAAACCAGCCAATTTTTTTTTCAAAAAGATAACTGGTTTGTTGGGAATCAAGAGAAAGGTTAAAACCTTAAGAATCACAAAGGGACGGACAGAAAAACTTGAATAATGATTAAGATGATCACAGACGTGGTACACTCCACACAAAAACACACAAAAGTGTGCAAAAGTGGCAAAAAAAAAACCACCAATAATAAAGTTCATGTGCCCGAAACTGGAGGAACAACAAGCATTTCATCATAATATTCAGTTGGACTCATCGCAAGTGAGATTCTTCTGAGATGAGATGTTTTGCCAAAAAAAAAGAGAAAATAAGTGGAAAAGTGTGGTCCCAAGTGTGAAAGTCAAAAATATAATTTGAGAGCCAGGAAAGAATTCCCCTGTGAAACCAAAGAAAGAGACCCCACTCACGAAAGTACACAAAAAAGGGATCAAAAGAGAGAAATTTGGCTTGTTTTCTAGAAGAGTAGGGTCGTGACAAGAGATGTCAGCCCGCTTTTGAGCTAACACCACTTTGACCAATTGCAAAGCTGAGCATGGTTTCACTTGAAATAAGTTTCATTACCCTTCCAAATCTAAAGCCACATTACCTTTCAGACCTGGCTAAAGCTAATGAACTCCAATTTCATTTCCTTAGTCATTTACTGTCACATCACCTGAGGACAGGTGATCATTCAAGTTTGGGGGAGTGATAACACTATTTTAGTGTGTTACTTTGACCCATTTTATGTGGCATTTTTAGTTTAGGATTTATTGATTTAATGTGAATTTAGCTTATTTCAGTATATTTTAGCTTTGAGCACACTAGGTGCTTCTTTTATGGTTTTCAATGTGTTTTTGTCTAAAAGAAAGTCAGTTGATGGCAAGTTGAGGCGCGACCCTGGAAGATAGACTCTGGAGCAGAATAAGGAGCTATTGGAAGGAAAATAGTTGATAATTTAATCAATTATTCCATCAAGAGAAGAGGAGGAGAAAAAGGATTACTAGGGCTCACATGGCACTGTTTTGAAGAGTATTGGAGCAAAGAGAAATGGATAAGATCAAGGAAGCTAGAAGACAAATGGTAGTACGGTGGGGACCATGCTGCAAAAATAGCGGCCAACACCAAAACCACCAGCCATCTGCGCTGCTCCACCACTCTGCCATAGCCGCCTGCAAAAAGTAGCTTGTCTCCCACCAACATCTATACCAGATAGCTTGCAACGGAAGGATTGAGGAACAGCTGGTCCATATGTGGATTTGAATTGGGCCTAACCTTATTTTCATCAAGAAACCCATGATCCAAGAAAGTAGCAACTCTCACTTCCACTCACCTCTATATAAAGAAGACATGCACATTGAGAAGAAGAGAGCTGAAGATTTTACACACAACAAAATAGTTATTTCATTTTTAAGTTTATTTTTATTTTCAAGAGGTGGAGCATTAGTAGAGGGTATTCTATTCCCATCCAGTCCTGTACACGCTGCTAAAAGTTGTCGTGACTGAAGAGAGCTGTTGCTGTTTACTCAACGTAAGAGATTTCCAAGTTACTATTAGGTTGCATTTCTTTACTTTACTTTGTAAGATAATGTTTCCTAGTAGTTTCACTTCAGTAGTTTGTACTCAGCTCACTATGGACTAAACCTTTGTTTGATGAGACTAATGAAGTTAGTATAAAAGTTGTTTTTATGTTAATATGATGTGTTGAGCAGTGTCTTATTTTGTTATGTGTTTTTACGCTATAAACTTGATTCTTAGAGTGATCAACTAGGAAAAAGGTAAAAGCTTATTGTTGAGAGAGATCCAATAAACAAGTGTATTTCATAACAAAAGTGGTTAATAAAGTAGGATAGAGATATTCACTTAATTCAACTTGCTTAGAGATAAGAAGTTGAGACCATAAAGAATTTCAGAATTAAAACCAGACGTATTTTAGGGTTACAAGTGAGACTTAGAGATTTGTTCCCTTGCCCTAGTAATGCATGTTTTTGATGTTGTAGAGATACACCACTAGATCACGTTCTGACCTTTTGAGGCACGACACTTTGCATCATAAAAAAGCATTTCAATAACAACTATACTAATGGATTTAGCTCATCAACTACTCTCTCTAATATTTTAACTCCTTTTTAGTTATAGATTTTGTCTTAGTTATTTGTGTGTTGCTCCTATTCTTTATTATTATTATTATTTTGTTACCTTGCTCATACTTTATCTTAAACAAAGAAATCAATACTAGTATTTCAAGGCCTTTACACTTCCTTGTGGGTTCGACCTTTACTTTATCACTTGCTACATTATCAAGCATGTATACTTGCATGTGACACCATTGATCTAAATAATTACAAGAAAATCATCATGTAAAGTAGAGAACAAAAGTCTGTTCAAGTTCCAAATGTTGTTCCTCCCAAGGAGAAGCCTGCTTCTGCAACCCCTAGTGTTCAGCAAGGGGCATCTACTGTTGTGCCAGTGCCAACTATTCCGTCTAAGGATTTTTTGAAGAGCAAAGAAACTATTGATGATCAAGAGTTCCTTAAGATGATTAAGAAAAGTAACTTTAAAATTGTGGATCAGCTGGGGCAGACGCCCTCAAGGATCTCAATCTTGTCCTTACTCATGAGCTCACCCGTACACAGATCAGCTTTATTGAAAGTCTTGAACACTGCCCATGAGATGCATGATATATTCGTTGTCGAGTTCGATGATATAGTGGCTAACATAACTGCAAGCAGATACTTGGGCTTTAATGAATTAGAAATTGCCTCCTGAAAGAGCTGCCCACAATCGAGCGTTGCACATATCTGTAACTTGCATGGACGCCTTATTATCACGTGTTCTTGTGGACACCGGTTCTTCCCTCAATGTGATGCCTAAGGGCACATTGAGCCAACTACTGGTGGAAGGGAGCGAGATGAGGCCGAGCACCTTAGTTGTCAAAGCCTTTGACGGTTCTCGAAGGCAAGTTATTGGAGAAGTGGATTTACCCATCAAGGTTGGACCGCATTTGTTTACCATTACCTTCCAAGTGATGGATATCAATCCCGCATACAGTTTCCTATTGGGTCACCCGTGGATTCACGCCGCAGGGGCAGTTACTTCCACTTTACATCAGAAATTGAAATTCATGTTTGACGATCAGCTGGTCATCGTTTGTGGTGAAGAGGATCTGATTGTAAGCGAGTTATCATCTTTCTGATACGTCGAGACCGATGAAGGCATAACTGAGGTGCTGTTGCAATGTCTTGAGTTCGAAGATGTCAGTTTCGCTTCAACTAGTCAAAGTAGAGCACCGCAAATAACCTTGTCATCCACCAAGAGTGCTAAAGAGACCATCGAGAAAGGTGCCTTGCCTAGCTGGGGGCATGTGATTGACGTGGTTGAAAAGCATAATTGATTTGGATTGGATTATCGTCCTGGTCGATAATCTAGTTCACTTGGTTAGAAGCAGTGCAACTTGATCAAATTCAATAGCGCGGGTTTTCAAAAGGGTGACGTCGTGGCAGCCATTGATGATGTTGGTCCTAGTAACCAGATTTCAAGCTTTGTGCGCAAGTGCCCACCTGGCTTCAAGCTCAACAACTAGACATCTATTGTGATTCCTATGGTTTTTGCAACAAAGATGTAATGCATTTTGCTTTCTTATTCCCTTGTCCTCGCCCGAGACTAGTGGATATCTTGTAAAGGGCCTCACGCTTTTGCAATATTATGTGATCAATAAATAAAACAAATTTTGCATTCAAAATCATGCTCTATTTTATTTCTTTATTTTACTTTTTCACAAACAAATGGCAAAAGTTTCTTTTATTTTCACCTTTTCAAAGTATCTCATTCTAAACATATTCATAAACATGCAGAACAAATAAATGCATTGATAACAACATGGCAAACATCCATTGTAATTCTGGGATTCCAATTAACCAAGCCAGAGACGATGGTGAGGAAGATTGTGAATTATCGGCTGAACTAGCAAGGCTCCTTGAGCACGAGCAGAAAGAGATTCAGCCACACAAAGAGCCAGTGGAAGTTGTCAATCTTGGTATTGATGAGGTCAGAAGAGAAGTTAAGGTTGGCACATCCCTCGCAAAGCATGTACACTCCGAGTTGGTCAAGTTATTGAAGGAGTATGTTGATATCTTCGCCTGGTCCTATCAAGATATGCCTGGGTTGGATACCAACATCGTTGAACATCACTTGCCACTCAAGCCCGAATGTCCTCCTGTCAAGCAGAAACTAAGGAAGACTAGACCCAACATGGCACTTAAAATTAGAGAAGAGGTAAAGAAACAGCTTGACGTTGGATTCCTGGCCACTTTCGAATATCCTGAATGGATTGCCAACATCGTCCCGGTTCTAAGAAAGACGGGAATGTCAGAATGTGTGTGGATTATCGAGATCTCAATAAGGCAAGGCCAAAAGATGATTTCCCTTTGCCTCATATTGATATCTTGGTAGACGACACGGCGCAGTTGTCTGTTTTTTCCTTCATGGACGGTTTCTCAGGATATAATCAGATCAAAAAGTCCCCAGCTGATATGGAGAAGACTACTTTCATCACGCCATGGGGTACATATTGTTACAAAGTCATGCCATTCGGTTTGAAGAATGCAGGGGAAACAGACCAACATGCCATGATAACCCTCTTTCATGATATGATCCATAGAGAGATTGAGGTTTACGTGGATGATATAATTACCAAGTTTAAGTCTGAAGATGATCACCTAGTCCATCTGAAGAAACTATTTGACAGACTCCAGAAGTTTAGACTGCGGTTGAATCCTGCGAAGTGTACCTTCAGAGTTCGATCTGGTAAACTTTTAGGCTTTATTGTGAGTCAGAAGGGCATTGAAGTTGATCCTGACAAGGTTCGGGCAATTTAGAACATGCCGCCTCCAAAAATAGAAAAAGAAGTCTGTGGCTTTCTGGGAAGACTTAATTATATCTCCAGATTCATTTCTCACTTTACGGCTACCTGTGAACCGATGTTCAAATTACTAAGAAAAAATCAATCGGTCGAATGGAACAATGATTGTCAAGAAGCATTTGACAAAATAAAACAATACTTGCAAGAACCACCGATCTTAGTACCGCCGGTTCCTGGCAGGCCTTTAATCATGTATCTCACTGTTTTCGATGAATCAATGGGATGTGCATTGGGTTAACATAACGACACTGGTAGAAAAGAACATGCAATTTACTATTTGAGAGTTCACTGATTATGAGACCGATACTCACTCTTAGAGAAAACTTGTTGTGCTCTGGTCTGGGCCGCTTGACGCCTAAGACAATACATGATTTGCTATACTACTTTATTGATATCCAAAATGGATCCAATAAAGTGCATATTTGAAAAGCCTGTTGTCTCTAGAAGGATTGCTCAGTGACAGATGACGTTGACTGAGTATGATATCCAACATGCTACCCATAAAGCAATAAAAGGGAGTGTCTTATCTGATTACCTTGTTCATCAACCTGTGGAGGGTTATCAACAAATGAAGTTTGACTTTCCTGATGAGGATGTTCTGTTTATCAGAGATTATGGGACTCCAGACCCTGACATAAGACCCGAACCAGGGGCGCGATGGATGCTCGTGTTCGATGGTGCCTCCAATGCTAAAGGTCGTGGAATTGGTGCTATCCTCATCTCTCCAACAGGTTTTCATCTTCCCTTCACCGCCAGATTATGCTTTGCATGCACCAACAATATGGCCGAATACAAAGCATGTATCTACGGTATTGAAGCGGCAATTGACATGAGAATCAAAATTCTTGAGGTCTATAGAGATTCTGCTTTGGTTATCGGCCAAGTCAGAGGGAACTTTGTGACTCAGGATTACAAGCTGGTTTCGTACCAAAAGCACATCGGGAAATTGATTCCTGACTTTGATGAGATCTCTTTTCATCATATTCCCAGAGAGGAAAATCAACTAGCTGATGCTCTTGCCACCCTGGCATCCATGTTCAAGGTCAAGTGGAAGAATGAAGCTCCTTCTATCCGCATTGATCACTTGAACAAACCAGCGCACTGTTTAGCAATCGAGGATGAGTCTGATGACAAACCTTGGTTCTATGACATCAAGAGATATCTGGAAAAACAGGAATATCCCGAGGGTATCACTATCACTGACAAGAAAGCTCTTACACGGCTCTGCACCAAATTCTTCTTAAGTGGTGATATACTGTATAAGAGGAATTATGATTCCTTGTTGCTAAGATGTGTGGATAGACACGAAGCAAACACGATCATAAGGTCCATACATGAGGGCTGCGAGGGTGTACATGATAAAGGTCCTGCTATGGCCAAGAAGATCCTTCGAGCTGGGTATTATTGGACAACCATGGAGGTAGATTCTTACAACTTTGCTAAAAGATGTCATAAGTACTAAATCTATGGTGACAAGATTCATGTGCCTCCAACTCCACTGAATGTTTTGTCTTCACCTTGGCCTTTCTCCATGTGGGGTATCGATATGATTTGAACGATCGAACTGAAGGATTCTAACGGTCACCGATTCATTCTAGTTGCTATCGACTACTTCACCAACTGGGTTGAAGTTGCTTCTTACGCAAATGATACACGACAAGTGGTTGCCAGATTCATCAAGAAAGAGATAATCTGTCACTATGGCCTTCCTAGCAGCATTATCACTGACAACGCCAACAACCTGAACAACAAGATGACGAAAGAGTTGTGTCAAGAATTCAAGATCGAGCACCACAACTTTTCACCATATCGGCCCAAGATGAACGGCATCATCGAAGCAGCAAACAAAAACATCAAGAGGATTATCCAGAAAATGGTCAAGACATATTAGGATTGGCATGAAATGCTTCCCTTTGCACTACATGGCTACAGAACTTTAGTTCGTACTTCTACTGGGGCAACTCCATATTCGCTTATGTATGGTATGTAGGTTGTTTTACCCATTGAAGTTGAGATCCCTTCGCTCAGAGTCATCATGGAAGCAGATCTTGATGAAGTTGAATGGGTTCAATCCAGATACGACCAGCTGAATCTCATAGAAGAGAAGCGCCTTACTGCCGTTTGTCATGGACAATTGTATCAGAGATGCCTCAAGCGAGCTTTTGACAAAAATGTTCTCCCTCGAGCGTTCCATGAAGGCAAACTCGTGCTCAAGAGGTATTCACCTGTTCACTCGGATCCACGAGGCAAATGGACTCCCAATTACGAATGACTCTTTGTTGTTAAGAAGGCATTCTTAGGCGGAGTCCTGATCCTCACCACCATGGATGGGGAGGAGTTTTCATTGCCTGTGAACTCTGATGCAGTCAAAAAATATCATGCCAGAAAAAAATGGATAAAGAGCCCGCTAGATTGACATCCGCAAGGACAATCTAGGCAAAAATGGGCGTCCCGATGGACCGAGAAAAAGAAATGTCCATGCAAAAGTTAGGGACAATGTAAAAAAACAATAATACCCTGTTAAATTGAAAACCCGAAAGGGCGACTTATACATAAAAGGGGAATCTCGGTGGACGAAAAAAAAAAAGAAAAATATCTAGGCAAAAATTAGGGATAAAGGCATTTGACTATGAACACTTGAGCCCCTCTTCATCATAGCTGGACCTCAGACGGTAACAGAGCAGCCAATTCATCATCAACTGGCGCGAGGCGTTGGAACCTATACTTGCAGTGGATGGTAGCCAATGTTGTAATCAATGCAAAATATAATTTCCCTTTTCCATTTACATTTTTTTTTCAATTTTATTGTAAATTTCCTTATCAAGGATTTTTGCATCCTTGTACACATCTTATGTACATGTTTTCACATTTCAATAAAAGTTCATCATTCGATTTCTCAATTGTTTTCTTTTTAGTATTTTGTTTGCAAAATAAACGATTATTTGTGATCACATAATACTATAAAACGTTGAGAATAATAAAAAGCTAAATCCATGGAGAAAGCATTATGCATTGCATATTTCACTGGTAACCCCTATGGGATAATCAGTAATATCTATTGGCAAGCCTAATGCCCGTCCAACACTGTGATGGTTCTTTGAAGAGGTTGCCGTTTCCTCAGCAGAGCCCTCATTTCCCCAGAAAGTGCCATTATGGTTCTTTGGAAAGGTTGGTTACCTTCCCTTCCCCCAGCAGATCCATAATGTCCCCAGTAAAGTCGCCATGATATGCCTTAAAGCTGAGACATGATTGTTCTCTTATCCCCAATAAGGGTCGTGCATCATTCCCAGCAGGTCAAAACCATCACTTCCTAATGGAAGTATATTTCTGTTCTCCCCAAGCGGAGAAGATCATTCAGACCTTGGAATTCCCTTAAGCAGAATCAGTCAAGGTTGGAAGGTCGTTCCCCAGACAGAGTCAGCTATGATTTGAATATCATGTTGGTTTCTTCATCCCCAGCAACAACAGTGGTAATAGCTTGGAAATCTGAGATCTCTATGCAATTTCCCCAACGGAGTCGTCACCATCTGTGGGTTCTTTCCCCAGCCGAGAATGTCGAGTTCGTTTTGCTATAATTAATCTCCTACCCGCAACAATATACCTTAACCCGCACCGCTGCATCGACATGATATCAAGCATCATGTAGAACAGCACATACATAACATATGCATCTAGCATATCCTTTTGCCTGATTCATCTCCCCAACAGATATTCAGCAAAACTTCTCACCTAATCAAACTCCCTACACTTGCACCTTTTATCTTGTTGTCGTCGGCAAAATTTTCGAGCTACTCTTTTATTTAACCCCCTTCCACCTCGAATAATCGAAAAGCTGGCGCAATTCGAACATTCAGGTCCAAGAGGACTAAATAGGGGCAGTTGTCGTAACCCGAAATTTGACCTCCCCTTTTGCCTTTTGCATAAGCATGTGCATTCGCATTGCTGGCATACACACTCGCACGCGTTTTCTCTGTATTTTTGTTGTAGGAATATTCAGGTTTTCTAAGCCCGATTGATCACATCCTTAGAAAGTCATCACATCATCAACACAAGCACAAAACAAGGGTTTCTATGCCTATTAATCAAAGCAAGAGGGCAAAAATCAGAACCGTGGTCACAACACCATTTTTCAAGCAAAATTGGGGAATTTTGGCCTGGTTAATCGATTAACCATTTGCAGTGCAAATGGGTTAATCGATTAACCCATGTAAAAAATGCAAAATCTGCTACATTCTCAGGACAACAACTCTGTATTTTTTTCTTTTGGGGTTCTACTTGGTTCTAGCAGTATGTGGAACATTCTAGACATCTCTAGACATTCCAAGACCATTCAAGACACTCCACTTACATTTACACCAATGCATCACTTTGAATTAAATGCACCATGTTCCTTAACTTCCAAGCATGTGAGCCATTGATCTAGACTTGCATTGGGATTGCTCCACTAAGTTAACTACCTAACTAACTGAGTTAACCGCTGACTCGGTGAGTCAAGTGTAACTAACTCCCAGCCTAGCTCCAAAGCACATTCCAAACCAATCACACTCCATACCTAGCCTCTATATAAACAAAGTTTCACCATTTCACAAAGGATCGACAATCATTTTCACAATTCTTCACTCTCTTCACTCTCAATTCTCTCACATTCTCTCTGAAATTTTCTGCAACTTCTTCATCTTCATCTCCATTTTCTTCCCAAACCTCACTATAGCTCATTTTCACCGTTGAAGAATAATCACGTTCACCTTGGAAGTGATTATTTCTTGAGCTTAACCTTCATCACCTTGCCACTCTACTTGATTCTCTGGAGTTTTATTAGCTTTTAATTCATCAAAAGTGATTTCTTCAAGATTCTATGGTGTGAATTCGCGTTTTGGAGATTTCGTCGCAATTTGTATGGTTTCGATATGATTCGACTACAATTGAAGATTCCTCTGGTTTTCTTTGATTATCTTCATCGAGATTTATTTGCAACAACATCCAAGGCACATCTCAGCCTTGTAGGTTGGTCCTTCCTAACTCATTTTACTATTTTGAACGTTTTCCTATCATTTGCGATGTAGTTTCGATACTTTTTGTGTGTGAATTAATTATGCCATTACTTGATCCATGATCTTGATGAGTTAATTGATTCCATTGCTGATTATTTGCTGTTATTAGACTTGATTTTCGTGCATAATTGTTTGCCCTGGCGTAGGAGTGATTGCACAATCAATAAGTGGCCAAAAGTGCTTTTGGAAAATCAATTTTCAGCCACTGCTCCAGTGTTAATCGATTAACACTTTGCAGTGCAAAAGTGTTAATCGATTAACACTTTGTTTTTCAGTTTTTTGCTGTTTTGCAAATGTTAATTAATTAAAACTTTGCAGTGCAAAAGTGTTAATTGATTAACACTGTTCCAGATTGCCATTTTCATGCTTTTTAAAGTGTGTTTGCTATGCTTTCCCCATTCAACTTCCATGGATTGATAGGATTGATTTTTATGGGTGTTTTATGAGTCATTTAACTTCTATTTGAAGCATGCTCATGAACTTTTGATGCACGATTTCGATTATGCAATTGTTCACATTCTTGGCATTGTATGAACATGGTCATTCTTGCACTTTCTTTGATAACATGATAATATGATTTGTAATGCATACTAAATGTCATTTGGTATTGTTTTGCACTTTCATTCATGTTTTGCATTAAGTTTGTTCTTTAAGGAATGAACTTAATCTTGTATAATCAATAATCCACACTTTTGCTTTAATGATTTTTTATCTCTTTGGAAAATTATTAGCACATCAATTCCCTTTGATTGATTAATCGAAACCTTGTTTCGATTAGTTAATCCTTCCTTTTCTTTTCTCTTTAGGCTTCCTTTAGAGTCTTCTTTCTCTTTCTCCCCTGTCGAGCCATAGATTCGCACGACACACTGGAGCACTGTACAAATTGGCGTTGTTACGCTGTCCGTTTCAATTTCCACACTATACTTTGGTGCTAGATAAGGGATGAGAGTGGAGAATTCCTACACTCATCTTGATTATTTTGGGTAGGGGACGAATAACCCTGTGCATAGAATAATCATCTCTATCTCCAGACTATAGTGTATTTCAAATCCCTAGTCGAGTTGATCCTTGATCACTCTTGCACCTTTCAATCTCTCTTTTGATCAATCACCATTTTCTTGGTTAAAGATCTTTGTCACCCTGGGTTAGTGTCATACCCCAAATTTGTCCTACCTGTGTATAACTTTCATCTGTGCCACTCTCATTTGCACCTTAAACCATTTTTTATCCAATATCCATTTTTATCTTTTTTGCTATCCATTTTCTTTCTATGACCAAATTCATTTTATCCATTACACCATTCATATCTATATCCAATCCATTTGTCCATTTTCATTTTTGATTCACCTATCTTTTTCTTCTATTCATAAATATACACATTTCCAATGTCCAATTCCATTTTTAATATTATTTCATTATCCATTTTTAATACTCATATCCATTTTTATAACCATTTCCATTATCCATTGCAAAAAATCCATTTTTTGATCCATGTGACAATTCAATTTTCAATTCAATTCATTTTTCAACCTCATTTAAATTCATGCTACAAAAATCCCAAAAGTCCATGTTTAATTTAATATTAATTTTAACCTCATTTTATTATCCAATTCTTTGAGTCACTTTCAAAACCAACTTTCTATTCAAAAATCCATTTGCTAATATCTTTTTTTAATCCATATTCATTTTCCCAAATATTTACGATCAAAGTTTAAACTGATAACTATTCTAAGTCTAATTCCAAAAACCTTGTTGTCCATGTTCATATCCTATTAACCATATTCATTGCCAATTTTCAGCCACAATTCGTATTTGTGCAAACCACAACAATAAACGTCATTAGGTACAAAAAAACCATTTCCCACGATTACAAAAGCAGAATTTCACAGCTCACTCACGGCTCATTTCTTAACCAAATTACACTCTTCCAAACCTGCGACTTGTACCTTCCAAAACGACCAATTTTTCCACACAATACCACTATATGCGCAACAACAATATGCAACACCTTGATGCCAGCTGCAGAGTGTACGGCAAAAAGGCAGCCAATATGACAAATTTTCAAAAAAAAACCTTTACCTGCAGTGGCAGAGGTTGTGAATTCACAAAAATAACAACCAATTTCCACTACACAAATCCTTTCGTACAAAACTCAGTGACCCCACCACTGTTATCCACAACAACATGTCCAAACACACAACCAGCACAATTCGTCCTCGCCAATTTCCAAACACGTACAAAACTCGTGAGCAATTGCAAATATTCTCTCAACAGAAATTCCCAGCTCATTCGCAACAAAATTTCAACTTGAAAGACCATCCTGCCCCTCCAAAATTCACGTATAAATCTGCTGCTCCCATTCATCTCCACGGATCCAAATCCAACTTTCTCAGAGCTCCATCATATTCAACGTAAAACATGCAAAAAAAACCCAACACTCACTTCATCATTTCAATTCACAAAGCTGAAGAAAACCACGACGCATACACTCTGACCTCACTCTTCCATTTCAAAAAAATCAACAACAACAATTGAAGTTACGCCGAGCTTCAGAAAAGTCACGATTCAAAGCAAGAAAAAGTGGTCTCAGGCTCAGCACAACAACGATAACAGAAGAAGTGAATCGGAGTAGAAGAGAAGGCAAAATTGAAAGCGGGATGTACGCATACCTGGATTAGATTCATGGATTGAAGCGCCATCGGAGTGACTCCGATAGGTATTCTGAATCTCTTTCCCTTTACTGACCATTTTTTTTTATTTAAGCAAGTTGTGTTGTTGTTGTTGAATGAGCTACGAATCTTGTCATGTTTTTGTTTCTTCCGCATTTCGTTCGTGAGTGTTTAACAGAGAGGTCAAATTCTCGGTAAGGGATATTGGTATTTTTCGTGTTGAGAAGTAAGAGAAGTTCAGATGGAGGTGAGGTGCGAACACAAGACGGCGAAGGCATTGTGTGCGACGACCATTGTTGAGCGAACCAAGAGAGTTCTGTCAAGGCGAGTGAGTTGAGTTTACGCTGAAGGAGGGTCGAGGTCGACGGATGAGGATTTTGTAGCGACGAAGGAAGCAAGTTATTGATGATGGTTGAGCCATGTAGAGGAGGATTTGGCGGAGGGAGTTTTGAGTTGTTGACGGAGAAGAGGGATGATGGCGGAGAGCCGCCGGCGAATGTTGCGAATAGAAGGTGAGGGAGAAGAACGGTTTTAGACGGAGGGAGGCTGTTGGACGGCGGCGCTTCACTTAAGAAGGAGAAGTAGGTTGCGCGATTAAAGAAGGAGAAGGAAGAAGAGTTTGCGGATAATGTGTTGTGAGGTAAGCTGAGTCTTAGTTTTAGGATAGATTCTGGAAAATATGGACCGGGCTCCTAGGCCCATGAAATTCGTTTTTCACACCCGTTTCTCTCTCACTCACCCTACCTTACTTCATGTTCAGAATCCTTTGGGCCTGCTGACTTAGGCCCATGCGCCTGATGGCTATTCGCACCACCCGTATCACTACTCTGCACCCCCTTTGGCTGAGAAATTCCTTTGGGCCTGTAGACTCAGGCCCATGCGCCTGGATACTTACCACACCCTCCTGTTTTACTGTTTTTGCTGGCCCATTTGTTTTTTCTTTATTTCACTTTTAGTTATGAAAATCTAAAACACTTTAATTTAATTTCTGTTTATTAATTAATTTTATTAAAATCATTTATTTAATATTAACTAATCGATTTAATAATTAGTTTTATTAAACATTTGATTTTAGTTTAATTAATTATATTAATTCATTTCCCTTAATTATAAAAAAAATCCAAAAATACTTTTCTAAACCTTGCTAATTAGTTAAATTGATGATTAATTTTATTAAACCACTTTATTTAATACTAATTAACTTTAATAGTTAATTTTATTAAATATTTTAGTTTAATTTGATTAATTATTTGATTTTCACCATTTTCTCTAAAAATCTAAAACATTTAGTTTAGAGTATTTTCTCCTTTAAGTTAAGCTTAGGAATTTAGGATACTAACTAACTAACTAACATGTTTGATTGTATTTCTCCCCCACTTTGTTTGATTTTTGATCTTTGTGTGGTATTCATTATTTTTTCATGTGGATTATGATCTTGCCTCTATTATATTTGTCTTTCACAATATGCTTATCCAAACTAAAAACCTTTTTCCAACTAATATCTTGACTTGAGGTCAAGCCCCTTTTAATACCTTGTAAGTCGATCGTTTTCACGATCGCAATCGACCTCACAATCCCTCCTCTTGGGCTTTATACAACGATAATTGTTGCACATTTCACTTTGGTTTGTATGCGTGTATGTGATTGGCTCACTTTAATCATGGCTCGATTATTCCCACTTGATTAATTACGCCCCTTTTCCATAAGATTAAAATCAACCCTTTTTACAACAATAAACAAGCTTGATCCAACGTCAAGTATTTTCCAAAATAAATTCAATTAATCAATTCATCCTCAAGCATTCACTTGATCCACATATCAAGCCCCTTACCTCTTGTAAGTCGAGTGCTTTTGCCTCGCCATCGACCTTACCTTGAACCACTAGGACCTCTTTTCCATTAGTTCAATCCTTTAACCTTTCCGTACGCAAATTCAAACCTCGATCAACATTGAGCATTTTTCAAATCAAATCAATACATTTAATCATACTTAAACATCATTTCTTAAAAGGTGAAAAGGAGGGGGATCAAGTCTTTGGTCTTTCTCTTCAATTGTTTGGGTGCGAGTTCTCTTACTCGTGTGTGGACAATTGACGCCTTTAAAACACTTGTAACTCGACTACATTTAAACTTTTTTCCAAGCAATTATTAAAACACTTAATACCTATTTAAACACATTTTACTAAAGGTGAAGTGAGGGTGGTCGAGTCTTTGACCTTTCTCCTCAATTGTTTGGGTGCGAGTTCTCTTACTCGTGTGTGAACAATTGACACTTCTAAAAGACGTAAACTTTAACCTGTTGATTGTTTAGGTGCGAGTTCTCTTACTCGTGTGTGAACAATTGACACTTCTACAAGACATAAACCTTAATTCGTCGATTGCTTGGGTGCGAGTTCTCTTACTCGTGTGTGAGCAATTATCACCTCTAAAACATCCAATACGATCAAAATTATCCTTTCCTCTCCTCCGTGCGACCGAAACCTTAAAACACATACCAATTAAATTCTTTTTTCAATCAAATCTTAACACACTTAATCCAAATCAAACAACTTTTCACAAAAAGAACATTGTTTAGTCCATTTTTCCGCGCATATGAACTAGTGCTTCAGCCTCCCTTGACGAGCAGACAAGCCAACATTTAGCAGTTAGAATGCGAATTAAACACTCGTTCATTTAAAAAACACGAACCAACCAACCGTAGTCCCATGAACTACGAATGCTCTGACTTTCCCGTTGCACGAGGGAATACGTAGGCACAAGGGTTCTCAATCCTTGCCGAGCACCCTAATAATAAAACCACCCGTTTTCCCCTTAAAAGCAAACCCTTTAGAAGATAACAAACAAACGTAGCTAACTTTCTCACGAATCGAATCAAGAGGTTCCCGTTGAGTACAACGGACGTAGAGGGTGCTAATACCTTCCCTTTGCGTAACCGACTCCCGAACCCGAATTTGGTTGCGACGACCATTTTCTTATCCCTTTCAAAGGTTTTCTCGATATTTTCCTTTCCCTCTCTTGGGATGAATAAAATTCGGTGGCGACTCTGTTTCGAACAGTTTTTTCCGCGTCCATCGCGAGGATCGTATTTTTCGAGGTACGACAGATGGCGACTCTGCTGGGGATTTGCATTGCCCTATGCTAGAGAGAGTCAAGCCTAACTTGAATCGATTCGTGAGTGTTAGATCCGCTTGTTCGTTTATCTTCTCTTGTTTGTTTGCTTGTGTGCTTGACTATCTATTATCTACTTGTTTGCTTATTGTTATTATATCCTATTATTATCTTTTTTGACACTGTGGGAGTTCTCTGATCATTAGTGCTTTGTGAGACGGCTCTACACCCGAGTCCGAGTATAACCCTAGGATTAGGATGGTGGTTGTGTAGTGGAGGCTTGCGTGGTTTCTTCCGCGTGAGCCAAAGCAAAGACCCCGCTTGGAGGAGATTTCCTTGGAAATTTTATCGTTTTGACGTTACTTCGTCACAATGATAATGTTTTCGAGCCTGAATCGTCGATCCCAAGGACCATTAACCCATTTTATCCATGGTGGTTGGTAGTGTTAACTCTTTGTGGGTTAATGCGAACGCCACAATCAGATGAGATCCCTTGAACGTATTACTTCCTGACAGTAATATTTTCGACCTCGATCTAGGATTCTGAGAACCCTACTTAGAACCCGTGTGTTGATGGTTGTGTAGTGGGCGCCTCCGAGGAGTCTTTCTCGTGGGGAAGAAATGAAGACCTCACCTAGACGAGATCCTTTCAAGGATATTATCATCTGATGTTCCTTCGTCATGGCTATAATGTCTTTGAAAGATATCCATAACTCTAGGCACCTACCCGTTTAGAACCTACCTGTGGGTGTCTCGTAATCAGAGATATCTTGTGTCTAACTCCTTCCTCAGAATTAGATGTTGTTTTGATCCTGGAACCGTGCATAAGCATTGCATACTCATGACATTAGCATGTATGCATGTCATTTTTCCAACAAACTCAACCATCCTTTGTCCATAACCCGCAGTTGATTTCCCGACACTCGTATCGGAATTGAAGCCGCTTTTGGAAGAATCATGGATTCAGAAGAGCAGAACCAGTTTGCGTCAAGAACAGATGTTGACTTGATAAAGAACCAGCTAGACCAACTTGTGGAAGCTATGATAGCCTTGTCAAGGAAAGAGGACAACATTCAAAGGCCTACAGTCACTGAGAACGTCATTCTGCCTCAAGTGAATAGTCTTGTCCGATCTCAACCTGTGCGGATTCTTGTTGGGGACCAGGTTATACAAGAATGTCACACTATTCAAGATGAACATGCCTCGTCTCATGATGCAGTTGAATACCATAGCTTTGCATTCACTATACCAAATTCCCGAGGGACAAGCCTGGTGGTGAATACTGAACAACCTCGAGATGTTGAGTTTGCTGAAAGATGTCGTGTGTTGGAAGAAAAGTTTGAAACCATAAAGGGGCGTGATGCTTTTGATCTGAATGCTTTGAACATGTGTTTGGTACCCGAACTTGTATTACCTCCAAAGTTCAAGATGCCAAAATTTGAGAAATACAAAGGAGATAGTTGTCCAAAGCTGCATTTGGTGATGTTTTGTAGAAAGATGACCTCCAATGCTCTCAATGATAAACTTATGATCCACTGTTTCCAAGATAGTCTGAGTGGGGCATCATTGAGTTGGTACATGCAGCTACAGAGTAGCCATATCCAATCGTGGTTGGACTTAGCCAATGCCTTCGTGAAACAATACCAATACAATCTTGACATAGCTCCTAACCGCATACAGTTGCAAGGCTTATCTCAAGAGGAGAACGAATCCTTCAGGGGGTATGCTCAGAGATGGAGAGAGGTAGGTGCTCGCGTTCAACCACCACTTTTAGATAGAGAATTGGTTGACCTGTTCATAGATTCTTTGCAAGGCCCATACCTAGAAAAGATGATGAGCAATGGGACATCAAACTTCTCTGACTTGGTTTTAGTAGGAGAACGTATTGAGAGTCATATCAAGAGTGGAAAGATCCTAGATGCCTCGAGCATCCATGCTAGTGAGAGTGAATCCATTGTCAGTTCTCAAGAGGAAGAGGAGGATGAAATAAATGCAATCTGGGACACTTTACAAGCTCCGTCTCCGGTACCTTATCCTCAATACCCAAGCATCTCAAATGTTCAAAGTCAGCAATCCCATGGGCCTCCCTGTGCGATTCCATTCTCTCCACATGGTCAATATACTCCTGTTAAAAGAGGCCCCCCTCGTCAACAGCAGATTGCACAACAACATTCTTCACAACCCCGACGCTACTATAGTCAAAGACCAAAAAGGAATTTTGATCCATTGCCAGTACCATTTAGTCATATATTGCCACGTTTGATTAGTAGCAGGCTAATAGTGCCAAAGGGCTTGGATCCTGTTATTCCTCCATACCCTCCAGGCTTTAACGCCAATGCACGATGTGGCTACCATGCTGGCGCCATGGGGCATTCAATTGAGGATTGCAAACAGCTCAAAAATAAGATCCAAGATCTGATTGAGTCCAAGATAATCTCATTTATGCCTCGAGGTCTTCAAATCAACGTCAATCCTTCACTTGATCAGGTGGGTCCATCCGTCCATGTTATGGAAGAAGTTGCTGAGAGTAGGTGTGAAGAAGGCTATCATAGTGGTCTCAATGAACAAGAATGCTAGTCCAACAGTGGGTCAAGAAAGAAAAGCCTAGTTCTCAATGCTGGCAATTTTTAGATCATGTCATTTCTATGCATTTGTAGTTTCTTTTTGTTATGTGCTATTTGCTTTTAGACATTGTTGTTTATTAATGGTAATATTAATGAAGTGATTATGCATTTTTTGAACTAATCACGTCGCATTTGCTCACATTTTCTTCACTTATATGAAGAAAAAAAATTCATCTATATACCTCTCATTCACTTTCTTAGCCAAATTGTGTTTAGCAAAGATTGGAGGGAGGATGACGAAAACGAGATACCCATAATTGCTGATGGTATGCTTTTGGATAGAATCCTGCCAAGGATGTACAGCCATTGTTTCAAATTCCTAAACACTGGAGAGATAAGGAGTTAATCCCTAGTTCACCACTTCGAGCCTAGAAGTAGAAGTTTCCTTCGGATATTCAAACCCTTACACTCAACCTGGGGCAGGGTAGTATTCAGTTAATCTGACTCCGTATTCTTTGTACACGTCCCGAGGTGACGAAGAAATCATGCAAAATCTAGAAGTTATGATGGTTGTTCTTCAATGACTACTGACTTGGCAGTCACTAGCCTTACTCTAAAAAAAAGAAGAGAGCCCGCTAAGTCAAACACCTCAAAAAGGAGACTTAGGCAAAAATTAGGGCAATCCCGATGGACTCGTAGAATAAAATCAGTCCATGCAAAATTAGGGATAAAAAAAAACAAAAAAGGTCTTTAAATCCTCAAGCGAAGCAAAATAAGATTCAGTGATCGCCATATCAAAATCAAAAGGTCACCGACGTCCATCAAAAACAAAATAAGGTGATTGTCATTTCAAGCGAATCTTGAACCTTCATCTTCATTCTTACACCGTCAAAATCTAAGTACGTGTGTCGATTTAACTGAACGTAGGACTGGAGTTCATCACGAAGAAATGGTGGGTACAAATCAAAATTTGAGCCTTATATCCTTTGTTTCTATAACCGTGAACCAGACCACGTTACTACCCTCAAAAGACCTAATTGAGGCGGGGTTTATTCGGAAAGCATACTACAGCAAGGTTGCGTAAACTGACTCATGCGAATTTGCTAGTCTTTAGAATTGGTATCGTATTCTTATTGTATCTTTCACACACCAGTAAATCAGCACTGCGTTTGGACTAATGGTTCACTCGTCACACACCGACACACCATTTCAATAAATGATTTTTCAAAACTTGCATGAACGTCGCATTAAAGTTACCATTTCTGAATGATCAATTTTAACTGTAAATCAGCATTTGACATTATGAAAATTCCAACAAAGTGCAATCAGAGAGAAACTTGAGCATTCGTTGGCACTGACTCGAATCGAGACTATCTCATAACCTTGTGAATCTGGGGCAAGTCCTTCAAAGCAATACTTAGTCAATCTGGGGCAGACCACTGCAAAATCCAGACACAGGGGCAGACCACTGATCCAGACACTGGGGCAGATCATCTCATTACCCTCCAGACAGGGGCAGATTCCCTTCGTACATTCAAGTTGGTCAAGCTGGCCATGTCATGCACTAAGCGACCCTTGAATTCAACAAGTATTAAAAGCCTTGGGGCAGAGCAAATGCACCATCAAAATGCATTGGATAAGTTACTATGCTCACACAATCAACATGCATTGGTTACGTCGCTGCGCTCATACAACCATTTGCAAACCATTTATGGCATATCAGCTAGAAGTGAGGTTCTCTCATGAACCAAGCATGCGATTTCTGCAAAGGATCAAACTTGGGGCACCAAGAGCATCTACAACTATCCTCTGATAATGGCATTATCAGATACTAAGTGTCGGGAAATCAAATCCTTTCACCTCCAAAAGTCCAACCCTGCTCGGCACCTCCAAAGCCTAACCTTTCATTGGCAACCACTAAAAGTCCAACCTTGCTTGGCAACCACCAAAAGTCCACCCTGTTGGCACCTTCATAAGACCAATCCCCTGCTCGCATTCGCATATGCATTACATACAACATACAAGCATCATATGCATACATAACATAACATATTTTCCTTCCTCAACCCCCGCGTTGATATATATTGATTTGTTCTTGATCCCTGAGTCAGTGTTGTCTTTATTTTCTTCGGCCCCCGAGTCGATGTTTACCTTTCTTTCAACCCCCGAGTTGATGATATTTTGTCTTTATTTTATCGACCCCTGAGTCGATATTTCCTTAGTTTCTCGACCCCCGAGTCGATATCATTATTACATCTTCAACCCCCGAGTTGACATCTTATTGCTTGTACTGACCCCCGAGTCATTATTGTCTTTATTTCCTCGACCCCCGAGTCGATATTGCCTTTATCTCTACCCTCGACCCCCGAGTCGATATTTTCTTTTACCTTCAACCCCCGAGTTGATATTTTGTTATTTCCTTCAACCCCCGAGTTGATAGATTACCTTGCCTTTATTTTCTCGACCCCCGAGTCGGTATTGTCTTTATTTCCTCGACCCCCGAGTCGATATTACCTTCACCTTTCTTTCAACCCCCGAGTTGACGACAATTTATCTTAATGTCTCTCAACCCCCGAGTCGATAGTGTATTTCCTTTTCTCAACCCCCGAGTTGATATGCCAGTATTCCCAGTGGGTCTTTCACCTTACTCCATCTAATCCCCATTAATCCTTCTTTGGAAACTAGAAATAAAGCCTTACCAAAATCCGATTGCCCAATTGCATTCCCATATGCATCTCATGTAAACAAGTTCATTTGCATTCCTGTATGCATGGCATATCCATCCCCAGCATAGCATAGCAGGATCCAGGAGCAGTTCACAAGCATCTTGGCCAGTCCTCCATCAAAGTCGGTAGTATTCTTCGAAAGAGAAGTTAATACCCCGCACGTGCTCAAGGAATTCTATTCCCCAACAAGTCATTCGTCAGTCATGCAATTGATAATGACAATCCCCAGCAAATGTTGTCAGTACTCCTCAAGCAGAGGATATCCTAGAAAGTTTCTTGTGAGTTTTCCCCTGCAGAGCCAGCACATTTCATCCCTCGACAGGAATCTCGCTCAACTATTCCCTCAGCAAATTTACCTTCAGAGATACGGCTTTGGTATCATCGAGGAACCTTAATGGATAAGGGATTGCTTCGACGACTCAGAGAATCTTACGCCTTCAGAAATATTACTTTGGTATCGCGAAGAACCTTAATGGATAAGGGACTGCTTCGACCACCCAAAGGATCTCAAGTTATTTTGATTATTTTGAACCCCGCTACTTCATTCTGTCATCCCTTACTCTACAAACACTTTACCTTTTGTGAGACAAAATTTTGGGGCATTCTTATATCTAATTGACTTCTACCCTTAAAATGAACGCCATGCAGCCATTCACTCTCTCGGGTTCAAGCCAATTAGATAGGGGCATCTGTCATACCCCAAATTTGTCCTACCTGTGTATAACTTTCATCTGTGCCACCCTCATTTGCACCTTAAACCATTTTTTTATCCAATATCCATTTTTATCTTTTTTGCTATCCATTTTCTTTCTATGACCAAATTCATTTTATCCATTACACCATTCATATCTATATCCAATCCATTTGTCCATTTTCATTTTTGATTCACCTATCTTTTTCTTCTATTCATAAATATACACATTTCCAATGTCCAATTCCATTTTTAATATTATTTCATTATCCATTTTTAATATTCATATCCATTTTTATAACCATTTCCATTATCCATTGCAAAAAATCCATTTTTAGATCCATGTGACAATTCAATTTTCAATTCAATTCATTTTTCAACCTCATTTAAATTCATGCTACAAAAATCCCAAAAGTCCATGTTTAATTTAATATTAATTTTAACCTCATTTTATTATCCAATTCTTTGAGTCACTTTCAAAACCAACTTTCTATTCAAAAATCCATTTGCTAATATCTTTTTTTAATCCATATTCATTTTCCCAAATATTTACGATCAAAGTTTAAACTGATAACCATTCTAAGTCTAATTCCAAAAACCTTGTTGTCCATGTTCATATCCTATTAACCATATTCATTGCCAATTTTCAGCCACAATTCGTATTTGTGCAAACCTCAACAATAAACGTCATTAGGTACAAAAAAACCATTTCCCACAATTACAAAAGCAGAATTTCACAGCTCACTCACAGCTCATTTCTTAACCAAATTACACTCTTCCAAACCTGCGACTTGTACCTTCCAAAACGACCAATTTTTCCACACAATACCACTATCTGCGCAACAACAATATGCAACACCTTGATGCCAGCTGCAGGGTGTACGGCAAAAAGGCAGCCAATATGACAAATTTTCAAAAAAAAACCTTTACCTGCAGTGACAGAGGTTGTGAATTCACAAAAATAACAACCAATTTCCACTACACAAATCCTTCGTACAAAACTCAGTGACCCTACCACTGTTATCCATAACAACATGTCCAAACACACAACCACGCATAATTCATCCTCGCCAATTTCCAAACACGTACAAAACTCGTGAGCAATTGCAAATATTCTCTCAACAGAAATTCCCACCTCATTCACAATAAAATTTCAACTTGAAAGACCATCATGCCCCTCCAAAATTCACGTATAAATCTGCTGCTCCCATTCATCTCCACGGATCCAGATCCAACTTTCTCAGAGCTCCATCATATTCAACGTAAAACCTGCAAAACAAAAACCAACACTCACTTCATCATTTCAATTCACAAAGCTGCAGAAAACCACGACGCATACACTCTGACCTCACTCTTCCATTTCAAAAAAATCAACAACAACAATTGAAGTTACGCCGAGCTTCAGAAAAGTCACGATTCAAAGCAAGAAAAAGTGGTCTCAGGCTCAGCACAACAACGATAACTGAAGAAGTGAATCAGAGTAGAAGAGAAAGAAAAATTGAAAGCGGGAAGTACGCATATCTGGATTAGATTCGTGGATTAAAGCGCCATCGGAGTGACTCCGATAGGTATTCTGAATCTCTTTCCCTTTACTGACCATTTTTTTTATTTAAGCAAGTTGTGTTGTTGTTGTTGAATGAGCTACGAATCTTGACATGTTTTTGTTTCTTCCGCATTTCGTTCGTGAGAGTTTAACAGAGAGGTCAAATTCTCGGTGAGGGATATTGGTGATTTTCCGTGTTGAGAAGTAAGAGAAGTTCAGATGGAGGTGAGGTGCGAACATAAGACGGCGAAGGCATTGTGTGCGACGACCATTGTTGAGCGAACCAAGAGAATTCTGTCAAGGTGAGTGAGTTGAGTTTACGCTGAAGGAGGGTCGAGGTCGACGGATGAGGATTTTGTAGCGACGAAGGAAGCAAGTTGTTGATGATGGTTGAGCCATATAGAGGAGGATTTGGCGGAGGGAGTTTTGAGTTGTTGACGGAGAAGAGGGATGATGGAGGAGAGCCGCCGGTGAATGTTGCGAATAGAAGGTGAGGGAGAAGAACGGTTTTAGACGGAGGGAGGCTGTTGGACGGCGGCGCTTCGCTTGAGAAGGAGAAGTAGGTTGAGCGATTGAAGAAGGAGAAGGAAGAAGAGTTTGCGGATAATGTGTTGTGAGGTAAGCTGAGTCTTAGTTTTAGGATAGATTCTGGAAAATATGGACCAGGCTCCTAGGCCCATGAAATTCGTTTTTCACACCCGTGTCTCTCTCACTCACCCTACCTTACTTCATGTTCAGAATCCTTTAGGCCTACTGACTTAGGCCCATGCACCTGATGGCTATTCGCACCACCCGTATCACTACTCTGCACCCCCTTTGGCTGAGAAATTCCTTTGGGCCTGCAGACTCAGGCCCATGCGCCTGGATACTTACCACACCCACCTGTTTTACTGTTTTTGCTGGCCCATTTGTTTTTTCTTTATTTCACTTCTAGTTATGAAAATCTAAAACACTTTAATTTAATTTCTGTTTATTAATTAATTTTATTAAAATCATTTATTTAATATTAACTAATCGATTTAATAATTAGTTTTATTAAACATTTGATTTTAGTTTAATTAATTATATTAATTCATTTCCCTTAATTATAAAAAAAAATCCAAAAATACTTTTCTAAACCTTGCTAATTAGTTAAATTGATGATTAATTTTATTAAACCACTTTATTTAATACTAATTAACTTTAATAGTTAGTTTTATTAAATATTTTAGTTTAATTTGATTAATTATTTGATTTTCACCATTTTCTCTAAAAATCTAAAACATTTAGTTTAGAGTATTTTCTCCTTTAAGTTAACCTTAGGAATTTAGGATACTAACTAACTAACATGTTTGATTGTATTTCTCCCCCACTTTGTTTGATTTTTTATCCTTGTGTGGTATTCATTATTTTTTCATGTGGATTATGATCTTGCCTCTATTATATTTGTCTTTCATAATATGCTTGTCCAAACCAAAAATATTTTTCCAACTAATATCTTGACTTGAGGTCAAACCCCTTTTAATACCTTGTAAGTCGATCGTTTTCACGATCGCAATCGACCTTACAATGCCTCCTCTTGGGCTTTATACAATGATAATTGTTGCACATTTCACTTTGGTTTGTATGCGTGTATGTGACTGGCTCACTTTAATCATGGCTCGATTATTCCCACTTGATTAATTACACCCTTTTTCCATAAGATTAAAATCAACCCTTTTTACAACAATAAACAAGCTTGATCCAACGTCAAGTATTTTCCAAAATAAATTCAATTAATCAATTCATCCTCAAGCATTCACTTGATCCACATATCAAGTCCCTTACCTCTTGTAATTCGAGTGCTTTTGCCTCGCCATCGACCTTACCTTGAACCACTAGGATCTCTTTTCCATTAGTTCAATCCTTTAACCTTTCCGTACGCAAAGTCAAACCTCGATCAACATCGAGCATTTTTCAAATCAAATCAATACATTTAATCATACTTAAACATCATTTCTTAAAAGGTGAAAAGGAGGGGGATCAAGTCTTTGGTCTTTCTCTTCAATTGTTTGGGTGACCCTTCTCTTACTCGTGCGTGGACAATTGACGCCTTTAAAACACTTGTAACTCAACTACATTTAATTTTTTTTCCAAGCAATTATTAAAACACTTAATACCTATTTAAACACATTTTACTAAAGGTGAAGTGAGGGTGGTCGAGTCTTTGACCTTTCTCCTCAATTGTTTGGGTGCGAGTTCTCTTACTCGTGTGTGAACAATTGACACTTCTAAAAGTCGTAAACTTTAACCTGTCGATTGTTTAGGTGCGAGTTCTCTTACTCGTGTGTGAACAATTGACACTTCTACAAGACATAAACCTTAATTCGCCGATTGCTTGGGTGCGAGTTCTCTTACTCGTGTGTGAGCAATTGTCACCTCTAAAACATCCAATACGATCAAAATTATCCTTTCCTCGCCTCCGTACGACCGAAACCTTAAAACACATACCAATTAAATTCTTTTTTCAATCAAATCTTAACACACTTAATCCAAATCAAACAACTTTTCACAAAAAGAACATTGTTTAGTCCATTTTTCCGCGCATATGAACTAGTGCTTCAGCCTCCCTTGACGAGCAGACAAGCCAACGTTTAGCAGTTAGAATGTGAATTAAACACTCGTTCATTTAAAAAACACGAACCAACCAACCGTAGTCCCATGAACTACGAATGCTCTGACTTTCCCATTGCACGAGGGAATACGTAGGCACAAGGGTTCTCAATCCTTGTTGAGCACCCTAATAATAAAACCACCCGTTTTCCCCTTAAAAGCAAACCCTTTAGAAGATAACAAGCAAACGTAGCTAACTTTCTCACGAATCGAATCAAGAGGTTCCCGTTGAGTACAACGGACGTAGAGGGTGCTAATACCTTCCCTTTGCGTAACCGACTCCCGAACCCGAATTTGGTTGCGATGACCATTTTCTTATCCCTTTCAAAGGTTTTCTCGATATTTTCCTTTCCCTCTCTTGGGATGAATAAAATTCGGTGGCGACTCTGTTTCGAACAGTTTTTTCCGCGTCCATCGCGAGGATCGTATTTTTCGAGGTACGACAGTTAGCAACCTCCTTTTGGTTCAACACCTTGTCTTCTGATCAATAATTGTTCATTGATTCCCTATCAGAGTCACGATCATTGGTCCCTTTTGGTTAATCACACTCAAACTATTAAAACCAATTCTCTTTTTCCCCTTGCGGAGTTCACAACCTTCTCTTGGTTCCTCTCCCTTTGCTTGGTTAACCACTGCCTGTCAGTTAAAACACCAATTTGCACTTGTTCTTAGTTAACCACGGTCTATTTGTTAACATATTGAGTTTCTCTTGGGTTAATCACCTTGTCTTGGTTAATCACCCATTTTCCAGTTAACCACAGCTTGTCTGTTAACATACTGAGCTCCTTTTGAGTTAATCACCTTCTTTTGGTTAATCATTCATTCTTTTTGGTCAAACACAATCCTTTTGTTAAAAATAATACCCCTGTGAGTTAGTAACCTTCTCTTGGTTCAAATACTCACACCCTTGGGTTAGTAACCTTCTTTGGTTCAAATACTTTTTTTTGTTGGTCAAGTACTGCTTGTTCAGTTAGTACCAACATCCGCAGTGGGTCACAACCTTTGCTTAGTTCTACACCCATTCTTTTGGTTGATCACAGTCTATCTGTTAAAACCTTTCTCCCCGCAGAGCTACAATCTTTTATTCCTCAGTTAACCGATGTTTATCAGTTAATATACCAAAGTCCCTTCAGAGTTAAACACCTTCTCTTGGTTCAGTACTCTCTCCTTTTGGTTCATCACAGCCTATCTGTTAACACCAATCCCTTTCTTCCCCATAGAGTCTTACCCTCTTTCTTCGGTTAACCACTACAAGTTAGTTAATATACCGAATCCTTTTTCTTTTGGTTTCAACACCATCCTTTTTGTTTGGTCCCCAGTAGGATCGCTAACCCTCTGATTCCCAGCATAATCACTTTGTTCTCTTACTCCCCAGTGGAGTCCTTATTATCCTTTCGCTCCTTTATCTTCTTGGTTTTAACACCATTCTTGCACTTTATCCTCAGCTCAGTTACTATCTTACCTTTGCCATTCTTTCTTGGTTCTAGCACCAGTCCTTTTGCTTCCCCAACGAATTTTTCTCTAACTCTTTTGCTCTTGGTTTCGACAATACTTCCTTACTTCTGTCTTTGTTCCCCAAACTACGTAGGCTCTGAATTCCTCACTACCATGAGGATACATAGGCACGAGATTGCGAGATCTTGGCAAGCCACCTTCTTCCATCCCCTTTCTCTTTCCCTGGTTCCATGAACTACGACACTCTGATTTCCTCATTGCACTATGAGGGTACGTAGGCACGAGGACCTTAGTCCTCCGCAAGCACTTTCTTTTCTTTCTCTTTCTTTTCTCTCTCCTTTTCGTTTAGCTAGAAGCCTTTAGATAGATAACCTATCCAAGCCTAGAAGCAAGCGAAATGGTTCCCATCGAGTACGACGGATGCGTAAGGTGCTAGTACGTTCGTTTCGCATAACCGACCCCCTGACCCGTTTCTCTTCCCCTTTGGGTTTTATCGATATTTTCCCTGTCCTCTGGGACTAAATAAAGTTCGGTGGCAACTCTGTTGTATCTTTGAGTGTGTGATTCACTCAGGTATAATCCCGCTAGCTTCAGGTGTCCTTGTAAAAATTTTTGAAATATCCAAAGACATCCTATGGATGATGTATTCAATCATTTAGGTTGTGATGGAACTATTCAAAATTACACAAAATGGGTATGGCATTATGAAGTGACAAAAAATACCTTTGTGGCATACAATTAAATTTAATGATGACTTTATGAATGATACTCTAGAAGACATGATTTGTGATATTGGAGTAGATGCTTTCAAGAAAGCTAATGTGGTAGATACTTTGGAAAGAGACATGGAAGAGTTGTTGTATTTGAGATGAAAATATTTTACAAGATTGTTAGTTGTGTTAAAACTATTTAATCTTAAGGCAAGATTTGGGTGGAAGGATAGAAGTTTCACTGAATTGTTTGAATTGTTGAAAGAAATGCTTCTAGAAGGTAACACGTTGTCGAACCGTAGTTATGCAACCAAAAAGATATTGTGTCCAATGGATTTGGACTGTGTCAAAATACTTGCATGTTATAATGATTTCATATTATGTTGGAAAGAGTATGAAAACTTGAAAGAGTGCGCGAGAAGGAAAATGGTGTTGAAGACGATGACGATGTAACTAGAAAGGGTGTTCATTCCAAGGTGATGTAGTAATTATCAATAATCAAAGGTTCAAGAGATTGTTTACTAATGTAAATTACAGAAAGAATAATAAATGACATGCATATTAAAGAGTGTTTGATGGAAAAATTTGCCATGTAGCCGATTCATTGCAATGGAAGAAAATTGATTCCTTATTTCCAGATTTTTCCCTTGAACCAAGGAACCTTAGGCTTAGAATTTCTACCGAAAAAATGAACATGTTTGGTAATTTGAGTGCTAACCATACGTCATGGCATGTTCATCTCATAATTTACAACCTATCTCCATGGTTGTACATGAATCATAAATATATGATGTTATCAGTGATGACTTCGGATCCAAGACAACCAGGGAATGACATAGATGTTTATTTAACACCATTGATTGAAAATTTAAGACTTTTGTGGAAGGAAGGCGTTGATGTTAATGATGTGTATACATGTGATAACTTTAAATTATGTGCCGTGTTGTTTTGCACAATCAATGACTTTCCCGCATATGGTAATTTGTTTGGGTACAATGTTAAGGGACATAAAGTGTGTCCTATATGTGAGTTTGATACATCTCACCACTAATTACAAAATAAAAAAAAAGACTATTTATCTTGGGCATCAAAATTTTTTAAGACCTAATCATCCATACCGTAGATCGTGGATGGCTTTTAATGAAGAGCAGGAGTTTGATATCGCTCTAAAGCCCTTAACCGGGAAGGAATTTTATAAAAGACAACAACACATTAATGTTGTCATTGGAAAGAAACAAAAAGGGTTCGTGGAGAAAAGTATTTGGAAAAAGAGGTCGATGTTCTTTGATCTTCCATATTGGTCTAGTATTCATGTAAGATATTGTCTTGATGTGATGCATGTGGAGAAAAATGTATGTGATAGTTTGATTGAAATAGTTCTCAACATTAAAGGAAAGACAAAAGATACTAAGAAATCTTGTGAAGATATGGTGTTGATGGGTATACGAAAAGAGTTAGCCCTAAAAGAAATAGAAAATAGAACATATATGACAGCTCACATCAACATGGAATGGTGTAACCAGAGTACCTCCATCAAGTACCTTTTCAAATACATTCACAAGGGATACAGTCGAATCACGACTGCTGTTGTGCCAGCAGCAAACTCATCAATCGGAGGACAGAACAGAGTTGATGAGATTAAGGAGTATCTGGACTGTAGGTACGTTTCGCCAAGTGAGGCGTGTTGGAGGATCTTTTCTTACAACATCCATGGAAGAAAGCCTGTAGTAGAGCGAATGTTTAACCATCTTATAAGTGAGAAACCTGTCTACTATACTGATTTCGAACGGATGGAAAATATATTGGAAAACGCAAGCGTAACAGAATCTATATTCACTTCATGGTTGATTGCAAATTCACAATTTGCCGACGCACAACATTTAACTTATGCTCAGTTTGTAAGCAAATTTATGTACGTCAAAAGGAGTAGAACATGGAAGCCACGCAAAAAGGGTTTTACCATTGGTCGTTTGATTTGGGTTCCTCCGACAATGGGAGAGCTATTTTATCTTAGGACGATGCTCACTGTTGTAAGAGGGCCAAAGACTTATGAAGACATTCGTAAGGTGGGGGAAGTACAATACGATTCTTTCCGGGATGCATGTTTTGCAATGGGTTTCCTGGAGGATGATATGAAATACATTGGAGCTATAAGAGATGCAAGTCTTTGGGGATGTGGACATTTTCTAAGGAAGTTATTTGTCGTCATGCTGCTTTCTGGGACTATAAACAGACCTGCTCATGTTTGGAATGAAACCTGGTCCTTCTTATCCGATGGTATCTTGCACGCGCAGAGGCAACTTGCAAACAACCAAGGTATGTCAACTGTTGTCACCATTCATGGCTTCATATTTATTTTGAATCACGTTATGTACCTCCTAAGAATAACATTTCAATTATTTTAACACTTTTAAGAATGCTTTCCCAAAACTGCAGTTGCAGGAGGATGACTTGAAAATTTTGACTTTGCTTGAGATTGAAGCCTTGCTGCAAGCAAATCGTAGGAGTCTTGCAGACTTCAAGCCAATTCTGTATCCTAATAGTTATGTACTTCAACAACTTGGTAACAGACTTATATATGAAGAGAGAAGTTATGATATCGGCGTTATGAAAACGGAGTTCACCAAAATTTTCAATGCACTGACGGGTAACAGATTTGTTAACCTTCTTATTTTTTTCTCTCTTCCAACCCTGTTAAATATCAACTTGTATATTATTGTTTTTTAGACGAACAACGACAAATCTTTGACAAAATCATGCTGGCTGTCTCACAACAAAAATGTGGTGTGTTCTTCCTACATGGATACGACGATACCGGGAAAACATATATGTGGAAAACACTTGCAACAGATTTAAGATCCAAGCATGAAATTGTATTAACGGTTGCATCAAGTGGGATTACTTCTCTTTTATTGCCTGGTGGAAGAACCGCCCATTCAAAGTTTAAAATACCTGTCCTGACACTTGAAAATTCAACGTGCAAGATTGATTTTGGTGATGATCACGCCGAACTGCTCCGACAAACAAAGTTGATAATTTGGGATGAGGCCCCGATGGAAAGCAAATTCTGTTTTGAGGCGCTTGACAAAACTTTAAAGGATGTCATGAGTAAGCATGGGAATTCTGATGTCGTGTTCGGAGGTAAAGTCATAGTTTTTGGTGGAGACTTCAGGCCAATTTTACCCGTCGTTCCAAGAGGGAGTAGGTCCGACATTGTTCACACAACCATCAACGCATCATACATCTGGGATTCATGTTAGGTATTAACGTTGACACAAAGCATGAGACTATGGTGTGGACGATCTACTGAAGAATCGCATGAAATTACTGAATTTCAAAATGGCTATTAAAATTGGGTGAAGGTAGGATATCAGAACCTAATGATGGATAAGCCGATGTTGAAATTCCACCAGAGATACTTATTTAAAATTTTGATGACCCCATTGTTGCAATTGTTGAAAGCACGTATCCTTCGTTCATGGAATCTTATACGTCTTACGATTACTTAAAAAGCCGCGCAATATTGGCATCGACTATTGAGGTGGTTGACAAAATTAATAATCATGTTCTCAATATGATGTCAGGTAATTTTAAAATCACTTATCTACTTCATGTTACTTCATTTCATTCATTTTCCCGTATTATTAACAATTGGTTTGGGGAATATTTTCGTTGGTTTTTTGTTGACATTTCATAGGTGATAGCAAGGATTATTATAGCTCTAACCCGGTTGATCGATCTGAAATTCATGATAACAGCATTATAGAAGTCCTGACTCCGAAATTCCTAAGCTCTTTGAGGACGTCTGGCTTGCCGAACCACCACATTAGGTTAAAGATAGGGACCCCAACCATGCTTATGAGAAACATCGATCAAGCTGAAGGTTTTTGCAATGGAACAAGGCTAATTGTCACAAAAATGGCTAACCATGTTCTTGAGGCTGAAATTATGGGCAGAAAAGGCCATGGAAAAGTCATAAACATTCCACGAATGGATATGTCCCCGTCCCAATCACCTTGGCCTTTCAAACTAAACAGGAGACAATTTCCAATCATTGTGTCCTACGCCATGAAAATTAACAAATCCCAAGGGCAATCTTTGGATTGGGTAGGCCTCTATATCCCAAAAGATCTCTTCAACCATGGTCAACTATACGTTGCAATCTCGAGGGTAACTAGCAAAAAGGGTATCAAGATCTTTATTCATGACGAAAAAAACAAACCTAAGTTTTCTACTGCCAACGTCGTGTACAAAGAAGTTTCCAGCAACATATAGATGGTAATTCCACTCACCTTTTCACATCATGCGAAAAGTTTTTCATTCTGTAATACCACCCATTTCCTTATCCATCTATTTCTTACTGTTATTATTAACTATATCGCTTACAATTGATTATTATTTGATTTCTAATTCCTTTTTATATTTTTTAACAACATTCCTCATTCAAGGGAAATTTGCTTTTGTATGTCATTTTTCTCCATTACAATATATTGGATTTGTGTGCTATAAATTTCTCTTCATTCTCTCCTGTGACTCACTTATCTTCCTTTTCGTTGCAGGAACATTTCATTTCCCATCCGCAACAATGGAGCCATTCAAATGGGTGCAACTTTTTCATATATTTTTAGGTCCTGTTCTTCATTTCTTTTGTACCCCACCCTTTGTTTAATACCATGTGGTGTTTTATTCTTTTCCATTTACTTTATATTACTTTAACCTTTTGGCAAATCTTAATTTATTCCTACACATTTCTAGCTCCTAACATTTTCCTTCTTCTTTTTTTTCTTCCTCAAAACCAAGTGTCAATTATTTATTTAAAAACTTGAATGTAAATACCAAATACCAGACACATTTTTTCCTGCACGTTGCATATCTATCTCTATCTTTGGATAAATGCATTATATTGCAGTTTTTCATTTCAATATTTCCTACGTCACTATTACTAACAAAATATTACTTTCTACATTCCTCCTCATTTCTCAAAAATAATCCACAAACCAACAACACTTAACTTCACACCAGTATTTAACTACTAAGTAATCATAACCATAACAAAATATCACATGTCATTGTGCTTACATTACATACTGAGTCATACTTACTTATACACGAGTACAAAAACCACTAATTAATTCAACATCATAATGCCACTAGGGGTGGCAAAACGGGCCCGGCCCGTTGGGCATGCCCATTTTACCCGCACTTTAGTGCGGGGTGGGCCAATGATTTAGGCCCTTACCCTCTAATGTGTCCGCCCTGCCCCGCCCCGTTTTCTTCGCGGGCTTTTGCGGGCACGAGCATTTACATAAAATTTTGCATTTTTAAGCTTAAAAGGTGCAGTGCCCGCGGGTTTTCCCCGCCCCACCCTCACTTTTTTGCGGGGTGGGCCTAAGTTTTAGGCCTGCATCCTCAACTATGACTGCCCCCCGCCCCGTTTTTTTGCGGACATTTGCGGGGTGGGCCTAAACGGGGCGGGCATGCCCGTTTGCCACCCCTAACTGCCACTAAGTTTCCAACATATCACCAAAACACACATTCATACATTATCATTAACTAATAACAAAACAAACTTTCATCATCGTAACACCTAACACCCTTCAATCAACAATTCACAACGGCCACATAAAGGCGATGAGATGGAATATTTATGCTAAACCGGAGCATGTCACCCCTCCTAAGCTTCCTGTGCTTGGCAAACTGGTACCACCCGTGCCCAATTAACCTTTCCATCTTCACGACCTTTTGGTTGTGCTTTGCAGAACGCACCTTCGCATGGTAAAGCCTCCCGGTGTCTGCATCAACAAGCTCTATTTTCTTCTGCTTTGGTCCTAAGATATTCTTTGCAACTTCCCTTGGAAAGTGCTGAAAATTTATAAACATTGTCATGACGATTACCATATTGCACGTCTATAACCCAATATTTATAATTATGATTAAACTTCAAACTTACCATAACATTTCTCATCACTTTGTAACCATAGGTTATGTGCCTGACCCAGGAAAATTCATCCTCAACTTTTTCGTCCTCGGATCCATCTTCTTCTTGAACAACATCTTTCTCAGTTGAATTACTCATTCCCTGAACATTGACTTCATCAACTTTACCGTCTATCTTCTTAGTAATGCCACCCTCTGCACTTGGTCCCCCTTGAACGTCCCCCAAACCTATTGTTGCGGTGAGAATCGGATAACAAGCTATTAATTAACTTGCATCACACTTCTTTGAATTCACAACCGACTTTGATTTATCCAAAGGAAAGGTTCAAGATCGAGAAAACCTAAAGGGGGGAGATCTAAGGTTCGGGGGTTGGTTATACTAAGGGAAGGTATTAGCACCCTAAGTATCTGTAGTACTCTACGGGAACCTCTTGTTTTAACTTGTTACATCTTACTCGCTTGCTAAGGGTGCTATGCTAAAGGTTGAAAACCCTAGGGGTTTGTATCTAAGTATACTCGACAAAGCATCGCACTTTGCGCCTACGTATCCTTACGGGAGTGGAATCAGAGTATCCGTAGTTCACCGATCTAAGGGTGAGGGATAGGAACCATTGACTATGGCCAAAGTTCCAAGGGGAAAATGAGTATGAGCTCATTCTAGAGTTCACGATAACTCTCTAAATCTACGTTATAGGGGAAAGTGAGTTCTCATGATGATGAGAATCACATGGAGTTTAAGAACTCCAACCTACTTCTAAGTTATGATTTCATTGGCTCATGATAGCCAAGAAATAAGGGTGAGCCTAGAAGGATAAGGTAAGATGGTTTGTTTAGTGACTTTCAAGAGTCAATTTAAAGTGATCTCCCTTTGGAATGGGGGGAAAGATAATAGTTATAAAGATCCTAAAAGATAACAAGTTAATAATTCAAACATGATGATGCAAGAAGACATGGATAAGATAATGATATGAAATGAAGTTTGTGAAATCATACAAAGTAGAATCATACATATTAGACAATGATAAAACATGATAGATAGACATAACATGGCATGGTGAATAAGAAAGTGCAACAAAAACCCTAATAAACATTTATGATCTAACCATGCAAAAGGCCTCAAAAATTAATATTTTCACTAATTTCTTTTTACATTTGAAAAATAGATTCAATAAGGTGAATATAGCAAGTAAGTTATGATATTTTGAAGATTGGAGCATCAACTTAAAAATGATAAAATTAACAAGTGATAAAAAAAATTAGGAAATGGCATTTCTAGGACTTGAACTCAGGTCATTGCGCATACAGCCTAAAACCCAACCAACAGGCCAACGCGCGCGTTTGAACACATAATGAAAACACAAATATATATTGTGAGGCGAGCGAAATTTAGAAAAATAACCAAAAGGACTGGGGCGAGGGGGATTCGAACCCCAGTCATTGGCATAGATAACACTTATAACCCTCCTCCTGGACCAGCGGTGCTACGCTCTCATCCGTTCAATATACAACTCAAGAATAATATAAAGTAAAACAAGTCATAAATCCAAACCAAGGCAATACGCGTATCATACGCTGCGCATACACTCAGGATCCAACCATAATTCCTCGTACCCAGCCAAAGTTCAAGCCTCCATAACTCAGTCAAAATACAACCAAATTACACAAAGCAAAGGTCTAAATTAATCAACAAAAAACAAGGAATACAATAGTGTCATTCATTTAAGCTAAAACTTAACATACAATACACACATATGCTACAAAGAAGAGGTATCACAAAGGCTTGAGAACAAGTCATGAACATATACACATACATTAAAAGAAACAGGACAGGTTAACATAACAACGTAAATTTGCCAAAGATTAAAATTTTGGGTGCATGTAGTTGACAGACTAGCAGCATAGAGGCATGAACCTTGTGTAGGACCAAATGCGAAACTCAATGACATATTGCATATTGATGAGCATATCAAGGAGTACAAACATGAACAGATGAACAAGACATGGATTTATGCTATAGCAGAGATACATCAAGAAAATATAGGTCATAGCAAGGATGGATGTTTGTCAAATAGTAGCTCAAATGCACAGAAATGTCATGTTGTCATTTAGCAGCAGTGTTAGCAAATAGTGTCATGACATAGCAATGACAATAAACACATATCCAACATGGACTAGTCAAGGACAAACTAATGATTTAACAGGTTCATGGCAGTTTGGTACAAACACATATGTTCACCAAATTGAAATATACTAAACAATCATTCAATGCTAATGCACACATCTTAAACACAAGACTTCAGCAAGGTATGATGACTAAATATGAACATGGCATGAACATTGTATGCACAACAAAAGTGAGCAGAGATGTATGACTGTGTCAGTTCATTCAAAACCAGAGCTAGTCTAGAGACCACATCAATAAGTTGGCAGTATGAATAAAAAAATAGTTGTGTAGCTTTAACAAGGCAATAGAGCAAAAACACAATTTTTGGCACTTCAAGTAACCTGACTCAAAATAAAAAACATGTGTTCATAACAGCTATCATGTTCAAGCGAATTTTGTACCTTAAACACCAATTTTGCTAAAGGTCTAATAAATAACATTTTAAAAAGAACAAATGGGTTGCAACATGTATTCAGTGCCTAAGTAGGCAGTTTTCAATAACATACTTCCAAGTATTCACAAAGGAATTCAGACATGTTAACCTACACCATGAAAGCAGGAATTGGACAGGTCAAGCAAATGTACCCCAAGACTATTCTAAACAACCTTGACAAACCTTAAAACATGTTGGATGAGGGTTACCAAGATGAAAACAACAAAGTGAAACAGCAAATACTTAGTATGTAAACAAAGCATTATTTAAAACAGTTCATACTACCAATAAGCTCAAAGGAAAAACAACTATCACTGCTAGCATACCAACTCATCTTAACTCTTAGATACTAAAGTCTATACACATCATGATATTTCAAACATGGTACTCAACAGAACAAAGGCAAACATGAAAAATACAACTCAACACCAGACATATATCTGCCACACATATGGAAACCAGCTAGCACATTTGATCAGTAAAACATAAGGCCACAAACCACGCCAATACTCTATGGAAATGAAGAACACTTTTAACAGGGCATAAACATTGAGCAAACATAGATACATATAACTTAAACAAGGAAACACATGGATATCGAGCATCAGTCAAAATTTCATACCAAAATCTTGGAAGACTAGCACATACACTAATAAGCATGGAGCAAACGACAAAGCATTCATAGATACATAAATCAGAGATATGACAGATGGACATCCTACATTAGTTTGTAACAGGGTAGTCAAGGTAAACATTCCATTATGAGCACTATCACTCAAAGCACAACAAAGGTCAAAGAAACCTCTAACATGATGACAAGAACAGGACTTAGCATAACATTACAATGAGACATGAACAAAACCAGTTCTACAGAGTATCATTCACATTCAGAATAGATTCAAAACATGTCAATATTGATGTTAAAGCATACGCATTCAAACACAGATCAACAGGAATAAAATGGACATGATATTTATGATGAAAATGACAGAAATATTAAAAGGGATTGGAGGTTACCTAGTGGAGTAATGTCCACTGCACCTTCCACTTGTGCTAAACCCTTCCTTTGAACGAAACTCCAAGAAACCAAACTCTCCCTCTCTTGCTCGTGTAAAATGAAACAGAAACTCTTAGCGAATTTTGTGAAACTTCTTGGTGAATTGAAATGTAGAAACTGGCCCTTTATATAGGCTTGGCTAATGGACCTGGGTTGAATCTCAAACACTTGGTGGGCAAGGTAAGGGCTAGGGTTTAACATTTGAATTCAAATGTTGTTCATCCTTGGGAGACAGACGCTCCCTTGCTGCACAAATGGCTCAGAGATGCATGGTCAAATGCTCGTTTGGTGTATTGCTTCTGAAACAAACCTTTGTTGCCACACAGGAAGGCTTTGAAAGAGAAATTGATGGGGACAGCGCTATGACGATCTTGCAGGGTGATGCAGAGTGGATGATGAGAATGGTAACTCCCCAGAACTGCTTTTGATGAAACCAGATGAAGAAGCTTAAACGGGAAAGTTTGGGAGAAACCAATTGAAAATTCACGCCAAAGGTTGAGGATTTGAGGATGAACTTGTTTGAATTTTCCTTCTTCCCTTCTGAGTTCGAGAGCAAGGACGAGGGAGAAGAGAAGCAACTTGGTTAATTTGGTTTTGCTAGCGCCACATGTTGCTTCTCCATTGGCTGATAATTGGGTTGAAAAGTCAACATACTCATACTTGATTTCTATTGGTTATTTGACAACGAAAATAACTCCAATAATTTGTAACATATTCCTTTCTTTCTTTTTTGGTCACGATGGGCTTATGCAATGTGGGCTTAGGAATTAAAATGGTTTTGGTATTCTTGTTGTAAACAAAGGAGATTAGGAAAAATAAATAATAATGGATGATTTGGCAATTGATTAGGATTAAATGTGGTTTAGGAGAATTAAATTGAACAAATTGTATAAAATTGGTTAAATGAAAAGGTTAATGAAATAGGTTAAGAAAATGAAGGTGACAATTGAGGGTAGATAAAGTGGGTAGAAATTTGGTCATGGTGGGGTTAGGGTTATGGAGGCATCTCTTAGAGACTTGCTTGATTCAATGCTCCGTCCCAAAAGCCTTGATCAATCACTCCTTGAATCTCCTCAAGATAAACCTGATAAAAAGAAACAAACACAAACAAAAACCTGATAAAAAGGGTTAGTCATGCAGCATGCTTGACCTAAAATGACATGCAAGAGATCAATGGATCTAAGGGAAAAATTTGGGGTACAACAGTTGCCCCTATTTAAATATCTTCACCGGAAGGCACGAGGAACGATGATCCTCGGGACGTCAAGGTGAAAGGTATTTAAATATAGCAAACCAAAAATTTTGCCTTTAGATACAAAGACATGCGATGCTACTAATATGATGATATGATGCCATGAAAGATGCAAAAATGCTTACAAAACAGGATACCCAAGAAAGAAAAGCTACCAAACACAGAGGAAAACTTCACTGGGGAAGCAGAGAAGGTTAGTATCCACGAGGAAGAGACTCTTCAAGGATGCAGGCTAACCAACAAAAAAGACTCACCGGGGAGACCCCGAGGAAACACCGGGGATAGAAAACAAAAGGGTAATCTCCACTAGGGAAGGATCTAGGGAGATGGACGACAGGTTCAAACATGACTGGACGACATCGGGGAAAAGACACAATCTTACTGGGCAAGGAACCAGAAAGAAGACATGATCTCCACCAGAGATCAGTTGAAACAAAAAGATAGACACCCGAAGAAAAGATTTTCTGGGGATTTCTTATGCTGAAGAGTTCAAACGGGATCTTCAAGAAAAACCAGAAAAGACAGAGACGAACTCTACGCGCCAGATAAAAAACACCTGGAATTTAAAAATTAATAAGGCTAATGAGCCAAGAAAAGACTCTGGTATTCACAAGAGTTAGTTGAAATAACAAATAATTGCTTTATCAGTATGAGCTGGATTGGTAATTTGGGTTTAGATTCATATTTGACCAGATTTAAGCAATACAGGTTCACGATAACCGGAAATAAGCAAATGGTTCACGATAACCGAAAAAGAACAACTGGTTCATGATAACCAGGAATACAGATTCACGATAACCTGATTTCAAACAAAATGGTTCACGATAACCAGAAATACAGATTCACGATAATCTGATTTCAAACAGAATGGTTCACGATAACCAGAAATACAGATTCACGATAATCTGATTTCAAACAAAATGGTTCGCGATAACCAGAAATACAGATTCACGATAATCTGATTTCAAAGAAAATGGTTCAAGGTAACCAGAGGTACAAATTCACGATAATCTGATTTCAAAGAAAATGGCTCACGATAACCAGAGGTACAAATTCACGATAATCTAATTTCAAAGAAAATGGCACACGATAACCAGAGGTACAGATTCACGATAATCTGATTTCAAAGAAAATGGCTCACGATAACCAGAGGTTTATAGTGTTAGTGGTTACTGAAATTTTAGGTATCCAAATGAGGTGATATAGATGATAAAAGGTCACAGGTTAGACTTCCTGGGGAATACCGCAAGAATGGTCAAAACCTGGCGCACAGAGGCAAAGAAACCGGACACAAGCAAAGCAAAGACAAAGAACCAAAGACCCACCAAAGGGGAAAAAATAAAAGCAAAACAAAACCACACAAACAACGAACACCCAGATGCAAAGATGCTCAAAGCTATGGTATGATGCGAATGCTCAATGATATGCAAGAGACGACGGACCGGAGACGGCCAAAAGGGAAAACACCGTGTCTACCACGAAGAATCACACTGAAATCTGAGCAGATAGTCAGTCTTCAAAGTCAATTATGGGAACATCCCTAATTTACTAGGGAAACAAATTTTCTTCAAACATCTTGCATAGATATCGGTGAAACACCCTTAGTAGTTAGCCATTATTAAAGCGTTTAAGTTAGGGAGACATTGCCAATCTTCTTTAGAGCTCAAAGTTCTTTTTCAAAACATTCCGCTTTTAAAATCATTATTAATAAATAAGTGAAATTTTGCATAACAGTGAAAAATGTCAAAGTAATGATAAATATCAAACAAAGAAGTGGCTAAAAAAACTGATTTCATTAGAATGGTAACTTGCCAATAGCAAAGCTCCATAGATCATTACAATTGAAAAATGGCAAAAGGAAAGGATTACATCATATTCAATGACCTACTCCCTACTGACTAAAATTCTAGAATCCTTTTCAAGCATAATATTTCCGTACAGAGTCAGCATTCACGGGGTGTGTGAGCTGTTCACCGTCCATTGTTGTGAGGAATAAAGAACCTCCTGAAAATACAATCTTTACCATAAATAGGCCTTCGTAATTAGGTGCCCACTTGCCATGAGCATCCCTTTGAGATGGCATAATCTTCTTGAGTACAAGCTCTCCTTCTAGAAATTCCCGGGCACGGACCTTCTTGTCGAACGCCCTCTTCACTCTTCTCTGATACAGATGACCATGACTCATAGCAGTCAGCCGCTTCTCGTCAATGAGGTTCAGTTGGTCATATCTCTCTCTAACCCATTCAGCTTCGTTAAGCTTAGTTTCCATCAGGATTCTCAGAGATGGTATCTCCACTTCAATGGGGAGTACTGCATCCATTCCATATACTAGAGAAAAAGGGGTTGCCCCTGTCGAGGTTCGAACCGAAGTTCTGTATCCGTGCAGAGCAAATGGTAACATCTCGTGCCAATCCTTATAAGTCTTGACCATTTTCTGCAGGATTTTCTTGATGTTTTTGTTGGCAGCCTCGACTGCTCCATTCATCTTAGGACGGTAAGGTGAAGAATTATGGTGCTCAATCTTGAAACTATCACATAACTCTTTCACTGTCTTGTTGTTCAGATTTGTTCCGTTGTCAGTGATGATCCTGTTGGGAATTCCATAACGACAAATGATGTTATTCTTGATAAAACGAGCAACTACTTGCTTAGTCACATTGGCAAAGGAAGCAGCTTCAACCCATTTAGTGAAATAGTCAATGGCCACTAAAATGAAACGATGACCATTGGAAGCCTTCGGCTCAATAGCTCCAATCATGTCAATGCCCCATATGGAGAAAGGCCAAGGGGATGACAACACATTCAACAAAGTAGGAGGAACGTGCATTTTATCCGCATAGATCTGGCACTTATGGCATTTCCTGGCGTATTGGATGCAATCAGCTTCCATAGTTAACCAATAATACCCAGCCCTCAAAATTTTCTTAACCATGGCATGTCCGTTGGCGTGAATGCCAAAGGCTCCTTCGTGAATGTCGTGGATCAATAGGTCTGCTTCTCGTCTATCAACACATCTTAGCAGGACCATATCATGAGTCCTCTTGTAAAGCACATTGTTACTGAGAAAGAATTTGGATGACAATCTTCGCAAAGTCTTCTTATCAAGATTGGAAGCATTGACAGGATATTCTTGAGTTTTTAAATAATTCATGATGTCGTGAAACCAAGGTTTTCCATTTGTCTCTTCTTCAACTGCCTGGCAATAAGCGGGCCCGGTCTTACGCTCGATACTGATGAGAGGTGCTTCATTGTGAAACCTGACTTGCCACATTGAAGCTAACATAGCTAGGGAATCAGCTATGTGATTTTCAGTACGGGGAACATGGCGGAAAGTGATTTCATCAAAACACTTAATCAATTCCATAATGTAAGCACGGTAGGGAATGGGTTTTTCATCTTTGGTTTCCCATTCACCCTTGACTTGATAAATGACCAAAGCAGAATCACCCATAACTTCAAGAACATTGATTCCAAGATCAATAGCAGCTTCTAGTCCCAAAATACACGCTTCGTACTCAGCAATATTGTTTGTGCATTCAAAATCCAATCTTGCTGTGAAAGGCGTGTAACCACCATTGGGGTTTATCAACACAACACCTACGCCATGTCCTTTGAAATTGGAGGAACCGTCAAACATCATCTTCCATTTATAACTGGTCTCAAAGCCTTCATTAGGGCCAGGCCCTTCACAATCTTTTACTACCATAATGTCTTCATCCGGGAAGTCAAACTTGAGCGGTTCATAATCTTCAACAGGCTGATCTGCGAGGTATTCTGATAATACACTCCCTTTAATAGCCTTCTGAGGTACATACTAGATATCATATTCTGACAATAGCATATGCCAACGAGCCAGTCTTCCTGTTTGAGCAGACTTCTCAAAGATGTACTTTATTGGATCCATTTTCGAGATCAACAAAGTAGTGTGGCATATCAGATACTGCCTCAAACGTTTAGCGGCCCATGCTAAGGCACAACAGGTTTTCTCAAGTAATGAATAACGGCTTTCACTACCAACGAACTTCTTACTCAAGTAATAAATGGCATGCTCTTTGCGACCAGTTTCATCACGTTGGCCCAATACACAACCCATGGATCCCTCTAGAACAGTCATGTACATAATGAGAGGTCTTCCAGGAACAGGAGGAATCAGAATAGGTGGTTCCTGCAAATAGCTTTTGAGCTTCTCAAAGGCTTGTTGGCAATCAGCATTCCACTCTACAGTCTGGTCTTTACGGAGCAATTTGAAGATCGGTTCGCAAATTGGAGTCATGTTGGAGATAAATCTGGATATATAGTTCAAACGACCCAGAAATCCTCTCACTTGTGATTCCGTTTGTGGAGCTGGCATTTCTTGGATAGCTCGCACTTTGTCAGGATCTACTTCGATTCCTTTCTGGCTGACGATAAAACCAAGCAGCTTCCCTGACCTGACACCAAAGGTACATTTGGCTGGATTCAACTTTAACTGATACTTCCGGAGTCTCTTAAACAGCTTCAAAAGATGATCCAAATGTTCTTCCTTGCTTCGAGATTTAGCAATCATGTCATCCACGTACACTTCAATTTCCTTGTGGATCATATCATGGAACAAAGTTACCATAGCTCTCTAGTAAGTTGCCCCTGCATTCTTCAGACCAAAGGGCATAACTTTGTAATAGTAGGTCCCCCACGGGGTGATAAATGTAGTCTTATCCATGTCACCTGGGTCCATTCTAATCTGATTATAACCGGAGAAACCGTCCATGAAGGAGAAAACTACAAACTTAGCTGTGTTATCCACAAGAGTGTCAATATGTGGTAGGGGAAATCATCTTTGGGACTAGCTTTATTGAGATCCCTGTAATCTACGCACATTCGTACTTTACCATTTTTCTTCATGATTGGCACGATGTTGGCTACCCATTCTGGGTATTTTGAAACGACCAAGAATCCCGCATCCAGTTACTTCTTTACCTCATCTCTGATTTGGAGAGCCATATCTAGTCTACTTCTACGGAGTTTCTGCTTCACGGGTGGACAATCAGGCTTGAACGGTAGTTTATGAACTACTATATTAGTATCCAATCCAGGCATGTCTTGATAAGACCAAGCAAACACATCTACATATTCTTCCAACGGCAAAACTAAACGTTGTCTGATCTCTGTCCCAAGTGTTGCCCCAATCTTGACCTCTTTCCTCTTTTCTTCTGTGCCAAGGTTGATGACGTCAACTCTTTCTTCATGTGGCTGAAGATCCGTGTACTGATACTCACACATTTCTGCCAAATCATCGGGGACCTCATAATCCTCCTCTTCCTCAGCTTGATAAATGGGTGAATCAAAGTCGATAGTGAGAGTAGGGTCATTGAATACAACGGGTTTGGGAATCATTCTGCATGATGGATGGATTTATCTTATTAAGAATGCACAAACAATGAACGCAAGAAGGAGAAAAAGAATGCAGTTTTGAAAAGATTGCCATTTTTCTTAAAACGGAAACAGGAAACAAAGACAAAGAATTTTAACAAAACAAACACTTTCATTGATTAATAAGATTTAAAAGCGGTGGCCCATAAAAAATAATCTGAAAGCCTTGGGCAAGGCTGCGGAATTGAAAACATCAAAGCTAACAAACAAATTACTCTGTCAACGGGTACAAAGTAGGTATCTCAATGGCTTCCCAGTTACTTAAGGCAGCGTCACACCGAAACACCAAGTGATCGATATCTTCGTCTTCAACATCTTCAATAATTGCATGGACTTGTTGTCCTCCACTGAAGAACACTTCTTGAATGGTCCTTAGTCTTCCCTTTGTTGAAGTAGATTTTCCCTCAAGAGTTGGTTTGTAACCCAACCCTTGGTATTTCTCTCTTTCTGGAACCTCGACGATCTTGCCCCAGCCTTCAGGTACTCCTCATCACAGAGTAGATTGAATGCTTTTGAAAGAAGCAAAAGATGGACAATCAGAGGCCACTGGTTCCTTGTTATCAAGCATAACAGCATTAGCTATTTCAAGAGCCTGGAAAGAAGTTTCCAAAGCATCTTTATCCGCTTCAATGTAACGAAACGAGGATAAGTTACTGACCATAAGGTCCTCTTCACCATGTATGATAACCAACTTCTCATCGGCCACGAAATTCATCTTCTGATGTAAGGTAGAGGTTACAGCACCAGCTTCGTGGATCCAAGGTCTACCCAGTAAACAACTGTAGGCAGGGTTGATATCCAAGATCTGAAAAAGGATGTTGAATGTTTGAGGGACAATCAAAATAGGTAGCTCAATTTCACCCATCACCGATCTTCTTGAACCATCAAAGGCTTTGACAATAAGAGAGGTGGGTCTCATTATGGCTCCTTGGTAAGACAATTTATCAAGAGTTCTCTTTGGAAAAATATTCAGGGATGAACTGGTATCTACGAGAACTCTGGCCATCGTATCCTCCTGACATTTTACTGATATATGTAAAGCAAGATTATGATTCCTTCCAGCTCGGGATAACTCCTCATCACTGAAGCTAAGAGTATTACAGGCTGTAATGTTGGCGACGACATGGTCAAACTGTCCGGTTGTTATATCCTGAGCTACATGTGCCTGGGCTAGTACTTTCTGCAAAGCTGATCTATGAACTGGCGAATTAACTAACAGAGATAAGATCAAAATCTTGGACGGTGTCTGATGGAGCTGGTCTATCACTTTGTAATCACTCCTCTTGATGATTCTTAGGAACTCTTCGTCTTCTTCTTGAGAAATTACCTCCTTTCCCTTATCTCTAGCTGGGATGGGGGCAACAGTCTCCTTGGGTGTGGTTTCCTTGGTAGAAGGAGTGTAGACCCTTCCACTTCATGTCATCCTCCCAGTTCCAACTATATTGGTCACATCTTCAACAGTAGTTCCCACCTCTTTCCTTGGAATCACGTCTTCTCGCCTTCTGCTACCCATAACATTCTCATAGACCCACGGCATGGCCTTAGTCCCTCGGAACTTAAATGGAACAGGTTGTCTGATGTCAAGTTGCTTGGAATGGCTAATGGTGGAAGCATTAATCGCTTCAGGATTGTTGAAAATTGGTACTGGTTTATTAAATACAGGAACCACAGACCTAGATTTGGGTGCGTTGGACTTGGATACCTGCCCCCTTGGCTTTGGTAAGTTAAACACAGGCTCGATCGCTGCAACTTTGTTTTCCTTTTCTCTACTGAACACCTGTAGGAACCCTTCATTGATCAAATATTGAACGTCATCTTGGACTAAATGGCAGCCCTTGGTACTAGCATTACATTCTTCACAGTCATCATGGCAAACTTCAACTAACCCAGCTTTAAACAGTTTGGCATGGAAAGTCTTGATAGGAGTTTTGATCTTAGTTGCATCCAAAACTAAGACTTCATCTTTCTCATCTTTTATGGCATTAGTGGTCCCGTGGGTAGGCAAAGGATTGTTCTTCACATTTGGGTGATTATCAGCAAATGAAAGGATATTCTTCTCCATCAAAACCTTCACTACGTTCTTCAACGCTAAACAACCCTCTAAGTCATGACCAGCGCCTCCTTGATGAAAAGCACAAGTTTCATTTGGGTTGAAGAAAGGCATAGATTTCTCTGTCGGTGGTCCCAAAAGTCTGGTAACAATCAACCCTTGCTCCACCAAAGAAGGGTAAAGTTCTGTATACGACATCGGTATAGGTGGAAATGCTGGCTTTCCTCCTTGCCTCTTGTGGGGAGAATTCTGCTGTGGAACCTGGGGTCTCGGTTGCTGATAATTCTGGTTTTTAGGTCATTGCTGATAAGCTGTCTGTTGATATGCCGGTGCCTACTGCGCTGCTTGGTGATTGAATGTAGGCGTAACTGCAGCTACGTAGGGTTGTTGAGCATACTGCATCTGGTAAATTAGGTGCTGCAAGAAATTTGGTCTCTGCTGTTGCTGATACATTGGTCGCTTCCATCGAGGGCTCTGGGTCTTCCCTGCCATAATGGAATTAGTTTCTCCCTCCTTCTTCTTATGAGAATGACTAGGAGACTTCTTAGTACTGACGCTAGCTGAACTACTCGGAGAACCAATCACTTTTCCACTCTTTAATCCTGCCTCTACCTTCACGCCAATGGCAATAATATCAGCGAAATTCGCACTGACACTGCTGATCATTCTCTCGTAAAATTCAGGCTTTACTGTGTCTACGAACCAATCAGCCAACTCTTTCTCGGTCAATGGTGGTTCGACCTGAGAAGCAGTCTCTCTCCAACGTTGTGCGTATTCTTTGAAAGTCTCAGTACCTTTCTGGGCCATACTCAGTAACTGTCTTCGGTCAGGAGCTAGATCCATATTGTATTTGTAGTGTTTCACAAAAGCATCAGTTACATCCTGGAAGCAACAGATCTGGGACTGGTCCAGACTTAAATACCACTTAGCACCAGCTCCTTTCAAACTGTCCTGAAAATAGTGGATCATCAGATTGTCATTGCGCACTTGCGCGACGATTCTTCGGTAGTACATAATCAAATGGGATTTGGGACATGTGGCCCCTGAATACAACTCAAAACTTGGTAACTTAAACTTGGGTGGAATAACCAAATCTGAAACCAAACACATGTCTTTGATGTCAGTACTGAAAGCATTACTCATCTCTATTGCCTTCATCTTTCTTTGCATCATTTCAACACTTTCTCTCAACTTCTCGTGTCTATCATCTCCTTCTTCCGACACATCAATGTAGTCGTAGGGCTGGTGGTTATGGAAAACCGGATGCACTTGCGTTTGTACTGCTGGTGGAGCATAAGTAGGAATAGCCTGAAAATTCTCATTGACCAAAGGAATTGCTTGTTGTGTTGTCAAAGGAGCTGTAGCACGGATAAAATCTTCTGGCATGCCCAGAGTAGGGATGACAGGGATGATAGGAGGTTCTACCATTGTGGTGACGATTTCAGAGACCACAGTGGCCTGAGTGTCCATCTTTGCTTTCATAACATTAATTGCCTCGAGGATTTGTTCCATTCCTCCTCTTATCTCATTCAGCTCGTTGTTGACTCTGTCCATTTCTCCACAAGCCTCTGACATCCTGAATCGAGCTCGGGCCCGAGTGTTGTAGTTGTGGCGGGGATTCAGTGTGACGATTCTGAAGAGAACACGGTGACATAAGACAAAGACAAGGAAAGAAATGCACATGAAGATGCAAATGAGGATGCACATGCAAATGCAAGCTAAACTATCAAGAAACCAAAGAAATTTTGCAAATAATATAGATAATAGATTCCTTGATAAAACAAACTTCTTCATTCAAGAGTCTGGTGAACATTACATCAGGAGCAGTGCATTCCATACTCCAAGTACATAAGTAGAAATACATTAAAATGAAAAGGAACAATGATAACAGAAATGTCAACAGTGACACTAGAGATTGAATCCACCGGTTGATGATCCTTCTCCTCCATTGATTACTCTCATTATTTTGATGGTGCGCTCCTTTGTTTCCTCCTTTGTGAGAACCAATTCTCCTAACTCTTCCATCATCTTCTGCTTTGTCTTGGTAGGTGATTCATGGTAAGGATGTGGCTTCATCATTACATGAGCTATGTCACGAGACCATTGCAAGTGAGCCTCTGTGACTGGGCATTCAGCCTTCCATAATTGTCTGTTAATCTGACGCCAAGCGCGCTCCAATCGCATCTTCATTTTGAAACCTCCTTTTTCATCATAAAACATCATCTGCATATCTTCGTTATCTGGAATTCCTTCCTTCAGATGACCCAACTGACGACGTGCAAGGACATGGTTGTAATTGATACGACTGTTCCTTCCCATGAGAGGCACATTGGGGTAATCCCCACAGCTATGGATTATGATGATTCCTTCTTCAGTTGAATCATACCATTCGATGTCGATATGCTTCAACTCCATCAGCTTTTTGGACCAAATCTTACAGTCTTCGACCTCCCAGAAAGTCGGAGTCTTCGGCAGATAAGAAATGCACCACTTGTAAAAGAGGGCTACGCAACAAACAATTGGCCCACAGCCTCTTGTGTATCTGGTCTGTATGGAATGGTAAACATCAGCTAGCAGTGTTGGGACTGGATTGTTGACTGCAAAAAGCTGAATGGCCAGGGTGTCCACAAAGTTCTTGGCATTTGGGAACAAAAGCAATCCATATATCATCAGAGCTAGAGTTGATTCAAACAAAGCTTCATTTCCTCTGTTTTTGAAGTACAGAGCTTTTTCCATCAAGAACTGGGCAGGCAGTCCACGCTTTCCTCCCTTGTTGGTCAGGTTGGCTTAGATGTCAGATAGTCTGATTCTGGTTACTCTGGCAATATCTCTGGCGGAAGGCATTTCTTCAATCCCAGAGAAAATGGGAGCTTCTCTGACTGGAATTCCTATCATGGCTGAGAATTCCTCCAGGGTTGGCACCAACTGGAATTCAGGGAATACGAAACAGCGGTATGCGGGGTGATACAACTGGACCAAAACTTCAAGAGGCCCTACAGTCACTGGTGTCTTCATCAGTGGAATGACGCATCCATACCTGTCAGCGAAGGCTGACTGGTCTTCAATCATCTCTCCTAACCACAAAAAACGCTCCACCTCCGGTAGTTCAAAGAAATAAGGCCAGACTCTTTTCCCTGTAGCATCCATTTCTACAAAATCTGCAAAACAAGATTAGTAAGTTGATAGTTTAGCAGGAATGCAAAGTTTCATGGAATTCAGACACTTACAAAATATCAAGAGATATCAAAAGACCTCATTTCCATTAAATAAAAGGTGAATTACAATAGTTGATACACTTCCAAAAGCCCTAAACATAAAGCTAAATAAAAGCTAGAAAGCCCTAAGGAAATCCTCCTAAGAGCCTTGTGTTGAGTCTTCTGATTTCTTTCTCCATCTGATCCCTTTCTACGACGAGGTTATCAAGAATAGATTTCCAAGCAGGAGGCTGACTCTTAGAGGAACTTGGATCTTCTAGGGCCTTTCTCTTCTTGCATAAGAGTAACTCTTCATTCTTGGTCTGTAGCTGCTTTTGGAGTTCCAGATTTTCTTCAACAACCACTTGATACTTAAGCTTCCAGACTTCTTCTGACCTTTGGGCTTGTCTTAAAGAAATCTCCATCTCTTCTTCGCTTGACATGAAGTACAAAACAGGCTCTTTCTTCAAAGTAATGGGTTCTTGCCTTTTGTAAGGCATCTTTAACTATATAGCTCTTCTTCTAACCCATTGGAGATAGGGCTCCAAGGACACACAGTTAGGTCTTCCTAAAGAACTTCTTCCTCTTTTGCGCTTGCTACCCCAAGCGTTCAAGATCAATTTCTTCTATTCTTCGTTCTTGTCATATGTTTCAAAGTAAATACTTTCCACATGAACACTGAGAGGTTTGTCTTCCAAAGGATACCCTAATTGGCGTCGTGCCAATACGGGGTTATAACGGATACCTCCTTTAATGCCAAGAAGAGGCACATTGCCATAATTTCCACAGCTATCTATAATCAGGATTCCATCATACACCCTATTATACCAGTCAATGTCTGCATGGGAGAGCGCCATAACTTTCTGAGACCACCATCCTTTCTTGGAATCCCAGAATGCGACTGCCTTTGGTAGATGTGAAATAAACCATCTATATAGTATGAGGACACAACAGGTAATCTGTCCATTTCTATGAGCGTTTCTTGTATGGACTGAGTGGTAGGCTTCAGCAAGCAGGGTAGGTACTGGATTTCGTTTCAAGAAGATTTTGATTGCATTTAGATCCACAAAGTTGTCAATGTTTGGAAACAAGAAAAGTCTATAGATAAGCAATGCAAAAACAGCTTCAAAGGCATCCCTGTTGGAGTTTTTAGCAAAATAACGAGCCTTTTCAAACAAGAACTTAGCTGTTAACCCAAAAATTCCTCCCTTAGAGATTAAATTACTTTTGATGTCAACTAACTCCAGATGGGTTTCCTTGGCTATTTCTTCCTCTTTAGGATCCTTCTCAAAGATAGGAAATGGAGACTCATCCTTGATAGGCAAACCAATTATCTGAGAGTATTCCTCAAGGGTAGGTAAGAGCTGATAGTCGGGGAACGTGAAACGGTGATATTTTGGATCATAAAACTGAAGCAAGGTTGAGAGGAGTCCTTCATCAATGGTCTTCTTCAACAACACCCACAACTTCCCATATCTGCTTATGAATCCTTCAGGGTCTGTTAGCAAATCTCCCAATTTCCTTAGGTCATCCAATTTGGGACTCTTGAAAGTGTATTTGATGGTGTTTCTTCTTGAGCTATCCATGATATCCCTCTGATATAAGAAAAGAAGTCTGAGTTCCATGAAACAGATGCAACATGAATGCTTATGATGTATGAATGCAAAGCACGCACAAAGCATACACAAGCAAAGGCAAAGGGAGATAGGTTGAGCATGGAGCCAAAGGTTCACCCTTCCCATTGGTATGTTCTATTGGTTTTCACCTGCTGAACGGGGTTCTAAGAAGTTCCCAGAGTCGACAACCCATCTTTTGGATTTTAACGATTTCCCAGATGACTTGGTAATCAATAAAATTCTCAAGAGGATCTCGTCTGAGTGTAATGTCGTGTGACAACCAATTTAGAAATAGACTCCATCATGGTCACCGCACTACATCCTAACAGGCTTAGTGGGGTTTGGTAACTACAATTCTCAATATCACGGGCTCCTAGGTCGAGAGTAGAACACTTTCACGAACGGATTCTTTCAACATAACTAGACTCTCAAGAGGGCCTCAACTGAGTAATGGTGTTCTCAATTCAACTTTTCAGGATTCGACTCCCTCAAAGCCTCCTTGAATACCATCGTCTTATCCTAATTGCACTCAAATCCAGGTATAGGATTTATCTCACCACTCAAGAACCAAGCCAACCGAAGATAATCAAGCAAAGCACATATATTGGCAATCAAACAGATATACACAAATATTGCAAACATGCATAGATAAAACAAACATAAACAAGGTGGGCTTAACCCTAAAAAATAAAACATCCCCAGTGAAGTCGCCATTTCTGTTGCGGTGAGAATCGGATAACAAGCTATTAATTAACTTGCATCACACTTCTTTGAATTCACAACCGACTTTGATTTATCCAAAGGAAAGGTTCAAGATCGAGAAAACCTAAAGGGCGGAGATCTAAGGTTCGGGGGTTGGTTATACTAAGGGAAGGTATTAGCACCCTAAGTATCTGTAGTACTCTACGGGAACCTCTTGTTTTAAATTGTTACATCTTACTCGCTTGCTAAGGGTGCTATGCTAAAGGTTGAAAACCCTAAGGGTTTGTATCTAAGTATACTCGACAAAGCATCGCACTTTGCGCCTACGTATCCTTACGGGAGTGGAATCAGAGTATCTGTAGTTCACCGATCTAAGGGTGAGGGATAGGAACCATTGACTATGGCAAAAGTTCCAAGGGGGAAATGAGTATGAGCTCATTCTAGAGTTCACGATAACTCTCTAAATCTACGTTATAGGGGAAAGTGAGTTCTCATGATGATGAGAATCACATGGAGTTTAAGAACTCCAACCTACTTCTAAGTTATGATTTCATTGGCTCATGATAGCCAAGAAATAAGGGTGAGCCTAGAAGGATAAGGTAAGATGGTTTGTTTAGTGACTTTCAAGAGTCAATTTAAAGTGATCTCCCTTTGGAATGGGGGGAAAGATAATAGTTATAAAGATCCTAAAAGATACAAGTTAATAATTCAAACATGATGATGCAAGAAGACATGGATAAGATAATGATATGAAATGAAGTTTTTGAAATCATACAAAGTAGAATCATACATATTAGACAATGATAAAACATGATAGATAGACATAACATGGCATGGTGAATAAGAAAGTGCAACAAAAACCCTAATAAACATTTATGATCTAACCATGAAAAAGGCCTCAAAAATTAATATTTTCACTAATTTCTTTTTACATTTGAAAAATAGATTCAATAAGGTGAATATAGTAAAAAGAAGAGAAGGAAAAGGATAAAAATTAAGTAAGTTATGATATTTTGAAGATTGAAGCATCAACTTAAAAATGATAAAATTAACAAGTGATAAAAAAAATTAGGAAATGGCATTTCTAGGACTTGAACTCAGGTCATTGCGCATACAGCCTAAAACCAAAACCAACAGGCTAACGCGCGCGTTTGAACACATAATGAAAACACAAATATATATTATGAGGCGAGCGAAATTTAGAAAAATAACCAAAAGGACTGGGGCGAGGGGGATTCGAACCCCATTCCTTGGCATAGATAACACTTATAACCCTCCTCCTGGGCCAGCGGTGCTACGCTCTCATCCGTTCAATATACAACTCAAGAATAATATAAAGCAAAACAAGTCATAAATCCCAACCAAGGCAATACGCGTATCATACGTTGCGCATACACTCAGGATCCAACCATAATTCCTCGTACCCAGCCAAAGTTCAAGCCTCCATAACTCAGTCAAAATACAACTAAATTACACAAAACAAAGGTCTAAATTAATCAACAAAAAACAAGGAATACAATAGTGTCATTCATTTAAGCTAAAACTTAACATACAATACACACATATGCTACAAAGAAGAGGTATCACAAAGGCTTGAGAACAAGTCATGAACATATACACATACATTAAAAGAAACAGGTCAGGTTAACACAACAATATAAATTTGCCAAAGATTAAAAATTTGGGTGCATGCAGTTGACAGACTAGCAGCATAGAGGCATGAACCTTGTGTAGGACCAAATGCGAAACTCAATGACATATTGCATATTGATGAGCATATCAAGGAGTACAAACATGAACAGATGAAAAAGACATGGATTTATGCTATAGCAGAGATACATCAAGAAAATATAGGTCATAGCAAGGATGTATGTTTGTCAAATAGCAGCTCAAATGCACAGAAATGTCATGTTGTCATTTAGCAGCAGTGTTAGCAAATAGTGTCATGACATAGCAATGACAATAAACACATATCCAACATGGACTAATCAGGATAAACTAATGATTTAACAGGTTCATGGCAGTTTGGTACAAACACATATATTCACCAAATTGAAATATACTAAACAATCATTCAATGCTAATGCACACATCCTAAACACAAGACTTCAGCAAGGTATGATGACTAAATATGAACATGGCATGAACATTGTATGCACAACAAAAGTGAGCAGAGATGTATGACTGTGTCAGTTCATTCAAAACCAGAGCTAGTCTAGAGACCACATCAATAAGTTGGTAGTATGAATTAAAAAACAGTTGTGTAGCTTTAACAAGGAAATAGAGCAAAAACACCATTTTTGGCACTTCAAGTAACCTGACTCAAAATGAAAAACATGTGTTCATAACAGCTATCATGTTCAAGCGAATTTTGTACCTTAAACACCAATTTTGCTAAAGGTCTAATAAATAACATTTTAAAAAGAACAAATGGGCTGCAACATGTATTCAGTGCATAAGTAGGCAGTTTTCAATAACATACTTCCAAGTATTCACAAAGGAATTCAGACATGTTAACCTACACCATGAAAGCAGGAATTGGACAGGTCAAGCAAATGTACCCCAAGACTATTCTAAACAACCTTGACAAACCTTAAAACATGTTGGATGAGGGTTACCAAGATGAAAACAACAAAGTGAAACAGCAAATACTTAGTATGTAAACAAAGCATTATTTAAAACAGTTCATACTACCAAGTAATAAGCTCAAAGGAAAAACAACTATCACTGCTAGCATACCAACTCATCTTAACTCTTAGATACTAAAGTCTATACACATCATGATATTTCAAACATGGTACTCAACAGAACAAAGGCAAACATGAAAAATACAACTCAACACCAGACATACATCTGCCACACATATGGAAACCAGCTAGCACATTTGATCAGTAAAACATAAGGCCACAAACCATGCCAATACTCTATGGAAATGAAGAACACTTTTAACAGGGCATAAACATTGAGCAAACATAGATACATATAACTTAAACAAGGAAACACATGGATATCGAGCATCAGTCAAAATTTCATACCAAAATCTTGGAAGACTAGCACATACACTAATAAGCATGGAGCAAACGGCAAAGCATTCATAGATACAAAAATCAGAGATATGATAGATGGACATCCTATATTAGTTTGTAACAGGGTAGTCAAGGTAAACATTCCATTATGAGCACTACCACTCAAAGCACAATAAAGGTCAAAGAAACCTCTAACATGATGACAGGAACAAGACTTAGCATAACATTAGAATGAGACATGAACAAAACCAGTTCTACAGAGTATCATTCACATTCAGAATAGATTCAAAACATGTCAATATTGATGTTAAAGCATACGCATTCAAACACATATCAACAGGAATAAAATGGACATGATATTTATGATGCAAATGACAGAAATATTAAAAGGGATTGGAGGTTACCTAGTGGAGTAATGTCCACTGCACCTTCCACTTGTGCTAAACCCTTCCTTTGAACGAAACTCCAAGAAACCAAACTCTCCCTCTCTTGCTCGTGTAAAATGAAACAGAAACTCTTAGCAAATTTTGTGAAATTTCTTGGTGAATTGAAATCTAGAAACTGGCCCTTTATATAGGCTTGGCTAATGGGCCTGGGTTGAATCTCAAACACTTGGTGGGCAAGGTAAGGGCTAGGGTTTAACATTTGAATTCAAATTTTGTTCATCCTTGGGAGACAGACGCTCCCTTGCTGCACAAATGGTTCAGAGATGCAGGGTCAAATGCTCGTTTGGTGTATTGCTTCTGGAACAAACCTCTATTGCCACACAGGAAGGCTTTGAAAGAGAAATTGATGGGGACAGCGCCATGACGATCTTGCAGGGTGATGCAGAGTGAATCAGAGTGGATGATGAGAATGGTAACTCCCCAGAACTGCTTTTGATGAAACCAAATGAAGAAGCTTAAACGGGAAAGTTTTGGGAGAAACCAATTGAAAATTCGCGCCAAAGGTTGAGGATTTGAGGGTGAACTTGTTTGAATTTTCCTTCTTCCCTTCTGAATTCGAGAGCAAGGACGAGGGAGAAGAGAAGCAACTTGGTTAATTTGGTTTTGCTAGCGCCACATGTTGCTTCTCCATTGGCTGATAATTGGGTTGAAAAGTCAACATACTCATACTTGATTTCTATTGGTTATTTGACAATGAAAATAACTCCAATAATTTGTAACATATTCCTTTCTTTTTTTTGGTCACGATGGGCTTATGCAATGTGGGCTTAGGAAATAAAATGGTTTTGGTATTCTTGTTGTAAACAAAGGCGATTAGGAAAAATAAATAATAATGGATGATTTGACAATTGATTAGGATTAAATGTGGTTTAGGAGAATTAAATTGAACAAATTGAATAAAATTGGTCAAATGAAAAGGTTAATGAAATAGGTTAAGAAAATGAAGGTGACAATTGAGGGTAGATAAAGTGGGTAGAAATTTGGTCATGGTGGAGTTAGGGTTATGGAGGCATCTCTTAGAGACTTGCTTGATTCAATGCTCCATCCCAAAAACCTTGATCAATCATTCCTTGAATCTCCTCAAGATAAACCTGATAAAAAGAAACAAACACAAACAAAAACCTGATAAAAAGGGTTAGTCATGCAGCATGCTTGACCTAAAATGACATGCAAGAGATCAATGGATCTAAGGGAAAAATTTGGGGTACAACACCTACAAACCTGATAATGCAGGAAATGATTGTGTCATACACATAACAGCCTACATAACTATCATGAATCCTGTTCTGAATAGAACATCTCAACATTCCTAAAACATCATAAAAAAACCATCATGTTTAACAAACTTGGATGCATAATGTTTAACAACAATGAATGAATGTTACATCATTTTATACCAATTACTTCTAACATAGCATCCGACAAATTTTTAACAACCAATAACACAAATTTCCTAAATCCTACAACTTACTTCCTCATTCCTGAATTATTCAATTACTTAAAATGGTTTACCAACTTCAAATAACATTAATTCACTTGATTGTCACCAAATGATACATAACTTTGTACGCAAATTTCATATCACAAAAACATCAACACATCTTACATGAGATCCCACATATACACTATTAAATCTAAGTATTTGCAAAATTCGGAACCGAAAGCATTCAATCAGCATCATAACTTTAGTATTCACTTCCTATACTATGCATTACTTTAAATAAATTATACTTAAAGCCTACTTGCAAATTCACACAACAAAAACATCTTGTTAAACCTACTACAACATCATTGTAAAACTAATGTAACAAAAACAACGGTTACAATTCACTCATATGATTAACACAACATTACCTTCCACGTGATGGGACACCCTTATCAACATCTCCAGCAACTGGGGCCTTGCATGCCCTAAATTCCACAGGACGTGTCACAAACGTCGGCTTCGGTATGGATCTGCAGGTCGTTTAAGCATACATCATTAAATTTAATCTGTCAACATTACAAGGACTTTACAACAGCTTATACTTAGAGTCTCACATAAACATCCAATACTTTCAAACTTTACTATTTGCCTTACAAATTCTTTGCATGTCGTGTAAATATTAATACATACCTAACCATGACATTGAGACGACCTTCCCCTTGCTTTCCATGGCCTCCTTCGTCCCCAGTGGCCAAATCTACAGCCGCATCTTTGTTCCCAACTCCCTTCCATTTGGAAGATCATGTTTGCTTCCTGAAGCCTCAGCTACCAGCATCCGAAGCTTCTCATCGATCATTTCTTTCTCCCTCAGCCACTTCTGATATGATCTGCATGCAAAAAATTGGAACTCAATGCATTAATCTATTAAAATGACAAAATCCTTGACATGCACAGGTTTAGAACTTACTCAGCCTGTTTCCTGGCAATTTCAACAGGATCCATGGGAAAGCCTTGCGCCGTATCTTGGTTTCTTCAGTTTCTTCTCTCTGCCCACTTTTGTTAACTGCAACTCTAACCCAAAACCACACGTTTTCCTTTAATAACACCCCAAGTCTCCACCAAAGGTTAGTTTGGGGAACTACACCACTCCAACTTTTTAACACTTTTGTTGTTTATACTCCCCAACCATGTTTTTTCCGCTATCTATTTCCAATGTCTATAAATTAACACGTTTAGGTTACCATTTTTTATTAACTTATTTAACACGTTTTTGTTTTTTTTTTTTTTTTTTGCAGTTACAAAAACATTTACTCCATATGTTTAGACTAATGAAACGCATCGCACTATACACTTTCAATATCTATAATTTTTGTTTTTAATTTTTTTTTCCTTTAAGTACTTTTTGGACTATCTCTTATTATATTTTTTTTTGTTTGTATTCTATATCATAATAAATATTCCTTTTTACCAATTATTTTTTCCCCCTTAACTATCTTTATATACTTAATATTCTTTTTCATATCATCATATAATTTCTATATTTTCAACTTTGTTTTTTCAAATTTACTATTCTTTTTTTTCTCATTTTTATTGCACTCAATTTTATACCCAGACCGGTACTCGTGCGAATGCACGGGTATCCTACTAATTTATATGAATGTAATAATCTACACCCAGTTTTCCTCTCCTATGCTCCCTTCTGATTTGGAATCACTTCTTATTAACTATTATTTTACTCCCTCTAATTTTTTATGTTAAAGTTTTTTATGTCATAAAATCCATATTGCAATTTTTTAAAGATGTTGATTCCTAAGTCCAAAGATGTTGATTGCATAGAGCATTACAGATCCATTGCAATGGCAAACTTCAAGGATAAAATTATCACAAAATTTTTGGCGGATAGGATTGCTCTAGTTCTGCCCTAAATCATTTCTAAGGAGAAAAATTTGTTTATTCATGGTAGAAGTATCAAGAGTTGTATATGTCTTACATCTGAAATGGCCAACATTCTCCATAAGAAGTCTCTTGATGGGAACATAACTATGAAGGTTGACATAGAAAAAATGTTTTCTCTTTGAGCTAGTCTTTTCTCTTGAAAGTTCTGAAGAAAATTGGTTTAATGAAAGTTTTTGTAAGTGGATTTATTGTATTTTACATTTAACAACTATGTCTATTTCTATTAACGATGGTCTGCATGGCTAGCTCCAATGTCAGAGAGGGATGAGGCAGAGAGACCCTTTGTCCCCTATTTAGTTTTGTATTGTTGGAGACATGCTTAGTAGAGGTCTGACTAGGCTGGATACTTCTAACAAGATTAAAGAGATTAAAGCCTCTAAAAATATGGTGGTTCTTTCACATACATGATATGTTGACGACATAATGCTTTTACCTAAAGGAAATATATATATTTTGGATGATATTGCTACTATCTTCTAACACTATGTTGACTGCTCATATTAAGTTTGTAATACATCCAAGTCAATTATGTATGCTAGTTCAAAGTCAGTTTCTATGCATGGTATGTCGGCAAACAAAATTGGTTTCACTATGGGTCAGATTCATTTCATTTATCTTGGGGTCCCAATCTTCAAAAGGATACCCAAAAAGGTTTACCTCCAACCAATTGCTGATAGAATCAAAGACAAGCTTACTGCATGGAAAGCATTTTTTTGTCTATAGTTGGGAGAATCCAATTTGTTAGATCGGTAATTCTAGGAATGATGATGCATTCTATTATGATATACTCTTGGTCGGCGAGCCTAATTCAAGATGTAGAGAAATTGTGTAGGAATTTTATTTAGAGCGGGGATACCCGAAAAAGATAACTTGTGACAATGACCTGGAAGAACTATCGTAAAGATGTCAAGAACGGATGCTTGAGATTGAGATTTTTGCGTTTACTGAATTAGGAAACAGGCTTGTATCAATGTTGGTGCATTTCGAATGACAATGAATATTGGGCATCTATTTTGAGGGCCAGAGTTTTGAAAAACGATAGTTCGGTTAAGTACAATATTTATTCTTCCATCTGGACAGGAAGCAAGGACTTTATTGGGGATGTCGACCAAAATTCAACATGGTTAATTGGAAAAGGAAATTACATTAACTTGTTGTTGGACAATTGTTGCGGCAAAAAAATGGTTGATCTTTTACATATTCCTCCTAATTTACATCACAATTTGAAAGCTAAGCTTTTAAGAGATCATAAAGGACATTTCAATTTCCTTGCCTCCAGCCTTGATACAGTTGTGTCCGAATTTGCCTCAACTTACTGCTAAGGATTTTATCAATACATTCAAAGGAGATATGAAGGCTTGGGAGCCGGAGGGTAATGGGAAGATATGTTAGATCTTGTGTTGGGGGTCTGCTGCAAAATATGAACCAGAAGAAGATGAAGAAGACGGTACGATGAAAGTTGCCCAAAATAATTCCAAAGAGTGTGTTTACACTAAACTTTAGGTTCGATTCGCCCCCACCAATTACGCAAGTTGGATACAAAAGGGTTAACCGGCGAATCCCCTTCAGGATACTTTGGAAACCTTAACATGAATCGCATTTTCACATTAAGCATATCGATCAACGATATTTTACAGAATAAAGTTCTCTCATTTATTCTCGTGCACAAGAAAAATAAAGAAATGACTTAGATATCATTTTTGGCACTTGAAACAAATAACTTTTGTGTATATTTTATGGCTGACAAGTATATCTATTTATAAGAAAACTTGTACCGATTGGTGTGGAGAGACAATGTTTCATTTGATTCCAACATGACCATTCACGAACCATTGTAATCAATCACAACAAACTTTTTCATGAAAAGGTGTGTTGATCTAGTGGTTGCACCTTTTGACCACGCACCTTATCACAATAAGGTCTTTGGTTCAATTCTAGAGAGTTGCAACTTTTGGCCATTTATTTTGGTAAATTAACCATTATTATTTATCAATTTAATATTTTGGAAATTTCTCCAACAATCCCCCACCATTTTCAAAATATATCTAAATACATTATTCAGGAAATTTCATGGTTTCAGATAAAGGTATCTTACGATTTGAACCAATACTTAGTAAGTTAAATTTTCACTCATCCCCGAATAGATTGGTAGACAAGCTTTGAACCAATTATTCATTAGAACAAGCGTGCATAACTCACACATGAAATCTCGATACCATTGATCGAATTATTAATATGACACATTTAATAAGGCCTTGTGTCTTATATCCTTTTCATGAGAATTTAAGAGTCAAGTCCTTGAACTCTATGAAGCGGCACAATTTCATTCTCTTATAGGTAGACTATATCAGAAATGCATCCATAATTATGCATTCCAGCAAACATATGCTATATGTCTATTAAGAAGAAAACTTCATCCTACCACACTTATTCTTATGGTCCAAGTACTTTTACCCCTTGGGATGTATCTATTATTAAGTACTTTAATCACTCTAATAGTGTACTTTCACCATTGAACTCAAGACTTAATATTAATCAAGTGTGAGTTGAGTTTCCACCATTGATGATTAAATAGATATGGGCTTGTTCCACATCCCTAATGATGTCTTCACTGTCTTCAATTATATCCAAAGACATCATATCTTTGTCAATTCCTTCGTCAAAGAATTGCAATATTTTTCCAAACTTTAATAATTTTCGAATATTCAATTTTTTTTTAACTAATCATGCATATGATTACTTTATGTACTCTTGATAGTATTTACCAACTATCATCAAATTATGACACTTTTGTCATATTTGTACAATTTCCATATACAACATATATTCTATATTCTTGATAGTTTTCATAAACTATCATCATGACACTTTTGTCATTCATTTTGTCTTATACACAAATTTTTATGTCAATCTTCATTTACCAACCTTTTTATTTTTCTTGCTTTTGAATTTATTATTCTTTTGAAGTGTAGGACATTCATTTTTAACATGTCCTATTTCTCCACATTCAAAGCTCCATTCCTTTCTCAAGAATTTTGAATTTCTTGATTAGAGCATCATCTCTAAAAATACGATTTGTGGTTTGAATTTCAACAATTCATTAAGAATCTTTCTCACGAGATTCTTCAGTTATCAAAATCTTGAATTTCTTATCCTACGTGATAAGGATCTCAAAGTTCCATGTCTCAATAGTCAATAGTGTTACATTAGACTCCAAATTCAGATATCTATATAAATTAGCATTCATCTTTGGATGATTTTTATATGCCTTATAATAGTGAGTCTTATTGAATACAAACATGTTATTCTCATAAATTTTAAATCAAAATTTAATTGTATAATTTAAAATCACAAATTTTATAAACTTTTAAATCACAAACTCTCTTGCTATGGTATGTGCTCTTCTGACTGCGAGACTTCACAACATTTATTTTTTTGTTGCAGGTATGCAGAGAATATTCGGAATTGGTTTGCAACCATGTTGAATAGAGGCATTCCTATCATATGCTTGAAAGACTGCTATAGAGTAATGGATAATACTGATGTTGTTTCTTTGCAATGCAGAGTTGTGATAATTATTGTTGTCATCAACATTGTTCACAACATATGGGATCCTAGAAATCTAGCTCAGTTTCAAGTCTGCTTCAAGCCTTGGAAGTCTACTTGCCCCTCCATTAGTTCTTTAACTTCATTGTCAGGAAATCTTACTTCCAAGAGGGCAAATTCTTCTATACATGACTTTGTTGCCCTAAAAATATTCAGAGTCAAATCTCATGCTCCTAAATTTCAAATCTTGAAGGAACTGTTATAGTGTCCTCACCCTCAAAACTAGATCAAAGCTAATATTGATGGTGCATCAGGTAGTACATTCCTTCGAGCATCTTGTGGGGGGAATTTTTAAAAACCATTTGAGTGAGCATTTAGGTAGTTTTGCTTGTAATATTTGTCAGAAAAATTCTCTTTTTGTTGAGCTTATGGGAGCAATTCTTGCTGTGGAGTATGCAAATAATCATCATTGGGTTAGATTTTGATTAGAGTCAGATTCTAAGTTAGTTGTGCTCGCGTCCAGTAAATCATCTGTGGTGCCTTGGAGGCTAAGAAATAGATGAGAATATTGTATTCAAACGTTGTAACATGTTATTTTTTGCGACTCATATTTTCATATATGGGAATCATTGTGCAGATAAATTGACTAATTTAAGTTTTTAGTTACTAAATATACATGGTGGGATGGTATACATATCAATGTAGTTATGGATTTACATAGAAACAAACTAGGTTTTCCTAGTTTTAGAATTTGCTAGGTTTGAGGTTTTAGCTTTGGTCCCCTTATTTTTGTACCTAATTTTTTTATTTATATTATGGGTTTATCCCTCTTTGATTAAAAAAAATATGCTTATGCAATTCAATTTTAGTTCTCAATTTTTTTCCAGAATAATAGTCCTATAAAATTTTGAGTCTAATTTTAGTTTCATTATTAACTTCCATTAATAGAAGTTGACGAAGCGTGTCAAATGACAATTGCAGAAGTGGCAATGACAGAATGTCAAGAATGATAATGAGTCTGTTTGTTTTAGCTTTGTTTTTATGTGATTTTTATAGTGTAACATAATTTTGTGTAAAAAAAATTACAAAGAAATTTTTCATAAAAGTTTCAAATAAAAATTTAGTTTGAATAGTTATTTTTAAAATGTTATTTTAAATATTTTATCATTTTATTGAAATTTTTCTTTGGACATCAAAATTTCAAAAAATAACTTATTTTTAAAGTTATTTCAAATAACTTTTTAAAAATCATTTTTTATATACAATTTTTTTTTTAAAATGCGATTTCAACTAATTTATTATCTTCAATAATGTATGATTATGTTATAGCATGTCAAAATTAGTCTTTTAATTAAGAAAAAACGAATATAAAAAACTTTTAATATTTTGAAAAACGGATTTATAAAATTTATTTTTAAAAATACAATGAAAAAATTCATTTTTTTAAAGCTAAATATGTCTTTTAAAAAATTAAAAATAAAATAAAAATAATATTTTAATTATTATATGTTATAACTATTATTATTAATATAAAAACGAAAAAAATTCGATTGCTAATAGAGAAAATGTTCACTAATTTAAAAAGTGGTCGAATTAGAGATTGAATTATAGGTTTATTGAATAATTTCAATATTCTTCACAACTCCCATAAATGAAATTAAACTAGTATATGTGACATCATCAAGAACCCACCCTTGTGCATTCATCTGGTGAAAGAGTTTCCATGCCAACCAACTTTACCTCCATGTGATGAAATGTAAAGTGAAAGACTATTAGCAATCGAATTTGACACATGAGAGTAGAGGCTCAACTAATAAACTAATAATCATGTTGAAATTTCATCTGTTAAAGACTTTTCATCAACTTAAATGTAGACATTTCATCAAATTGAGTGTGTTGATTAAGTTTTCAATGTTGCTGCAAGAGATCAATAGATTCTGTTAGGTAGAAGCAAAGGTCAAACATTTTTTCATGTAAAGAAAGATAAAAACAAGATGAAGTCCATGGATGACAATAGTAACTATGATGACATAAATAATAATTGGGACGGGGGATTTCTTCTTCTGTTTCTCTTCACCATCATCATTACCAACAAACTCATCATTCTTCTTTCAGTATTTTATGTCAGTAGAGCGAAAAGTTGAATAACTATATTGCCCAAAAGTGCAACTCGATCACTGATCTTGTACTCTATAGTGTATGCATAGATTGTTTTGTCATCACATTAAATTAAGACATTTAATCTAATGCAGGAGATGGAATGTCATAATATCTGGTTTCTTACTAATAAAGAGGGAACTGTAATTTCTTCACTCTTTTTGAATTCTTCTTAGCTCTAGGGATGGCTATTTGACCCATCTTCAGTGGGTACCCATAAAATTATCCATAATAGATAGGGTAAAAATCTGCAAAAATAGGTACGGGTACGGGCTCGGATAATTACCCACTTAAATAAGTGGGGATGAATGCGGGTCTGGACACCTTAGCACCCAACCCGTCACATACCCGCACAATATATATTTATATATTTTAATTTATATTATTATATTAAAATAAATGTTTATAAAATTTAAAAAAAAAATCAATTTTAAAATACTACAATTTAATATAAGTGATCATTTATTTCATAATTCAACAATAAAAAATTTTAAAAACTTTTATTATTTTTTTAAAAACTTAAAATATTATGATATTTTATACTTGATATATTTATTTTTATTAGAAATGTGGATAACGGGTACGGGTATGGGCATTTATATACCCATAGAGTACGAGGACGGGTGGCAATTTTGATACCCAAGCGGGTATAGACTCGGATACGGGAATTTTTTTCAACTGCGAGTATGAGGACGGGTCCTATAGTACCCTACCCATATCCTACCCATTGTCATCACTACTTAGCTCAAAGGGTTTTCTTCATAGAACAATCTCACTTGATTTGTTTTCTATAGAGAATGTTTATAGGTTCTAGTTGTTTGTACGAGTACTCGCTCCAACATTCAATTTTTTTATGAGTTTGAACATGGAGAACCCAGGAAACACGTAGGAAAACTGTTTTTAGATCTTAGCAGTGTTGTTTCCACCACTAAATGAGAAGTGATAGGTTTGTTATTTATATATGGATTGATTTATTATCATCGAAAAAATATTAAGTTTGATGTCATATAAATCTTTGAAACATCTTGACTCCGGTATCCACTATTGTGTTATTTTTTAATAGATTTCGTTTGATTTTAGATTTTTTTTTTTAATCAAGGATTAAATTGAAACGAGTACAAAGGGTACTCCAATCTGGTTACAAAAGTCGAAATAGGCCTCGACAGGCATAGAAATTACCTATCAAATGCAACTTAAGCTAAAAATAACAACGGAACTTTGTTAAAATCATAAAAGTTACATTTGAAATGAGTAATATCCCCTATGAAAGACCATCTCCAAATCGTGTATTTAACCGACCACAAGATATCAACAATATTCCAAGTAGAGTTCCGAAAGATTATACCGTTCCTAGTATTCCAAATGGTCCAAATAACCGCTAACCAAATGCTACCTTCTCTTCCCGGATGTATCTTCTTAGATTTGCAACACTCAAACCAATCTAAAAAACTCCCCTTTAAATCTACACTCTCCAGAGCCGAAAAACCAATCCAGTCGGACACCTCTTTCCACACCAAGGCACTCACCGGACATTTCTCCATCAGATGTTGTAAGGATTCCGAGGCATCGGAACAAAACACACAATTAGAAGTTCCAGATGTAGGAATGATACCTCTAGCAATAAGAAGATCCCTTGTCGGTAATCTATTTAGAAAACTCCTCCAACCGAAAGCTCTAATTTTTAGTGGAACCGAGACTTTCCATATCAGCCCCAAAGCTTTATCATTCCTCAAAGGCGGCCCGAAAGGAATCCGATAAACATCAGTCAAACAATAAAAAGAACTAACCGAGAAAGAATTGTCCCCATCGGGCATCCAAACCACACTGTCCTTCTCAGTATAATTCGGACTGCAAACAGCTATACGCGAGAATAAAACATTAACCTCGGCTGCAACACCCGGAGCATTTATAGCAGAACCAGGACCTGCTATATCAGGACCACGACCATAATTCGCATCCGCAGACAGCATGCGCAAGCTACCGTTGAAAACTGGCTCACGGCCAGAACCAGCTTCGAACGCTCCAGCAGCCGGTCCCGTAGCCAAATCAACGACCTGATGTTCAAATCCCCCAGCATTGCTCGGAACAAAAATAAGACCAGAGGGATTCAAGTTGTCCACCAGAGAGCTGCGACTGTGCGTACTAACACCTGCATGAAAAACATTATCAAAACCAGAAACATTGATTCCAAGATCTCCCCGTATCCATTCTCCATTAGACCAACCACCCATTCCCGCCACCGCAACATCCTTCAAACAAGATATTGAATATAATTGAGGGAAAAGAGATTTTAAGCTTCCGCCCCCCGTCCAATTAGCGTGCCAAAAAGGAGTCGCAAAACCATTACCAGCAACAAAGGAACAATTATCAAGAAAAATGTCTTCCGAGTAATACTTCGAGATAGATAAAATGTCTTTCCACCAATTCGAGTAAGAGCTCCAAATGGAAAAAGAACAGCCGTCGCGACAAAGGTGCGAATTGATATCCCCATATCGAGCTTGCAAAACTTTGTACCAAAGATCCTCCGAACCGTTTAAAATTCTCCATTTCCACTTCTGAAGAAGAGCTACCTTAAAATCCTCAATTCTTTTCAAATTTAAACATCCATTATCATAAGGTAAACAAAGAGACTCCCAACTAATCCAATGCGTCCTTCTACTCTCCTCCGAACTTCCCCACAAAAAACCGCTTTGGATTTTGACTAACTCCTTACGAATCTTCACCGAAATCTTGTAAAATGAAAGATAAAAAATCGAGAGACTATTAAGAACCGACTTAAGAAGAGTGATTCTCCCCCCAAAACTTAAGAACCTTCCTTGCCAACATAGTAACCGCTTTTCCAACTTCTTCACCAAAAATGACCTAGTGTTAATTCTCCTAGGATTGAAACCGATGGGAATACCAAGGAAGAAAAATTCTTTTCTCTCCGTACGACAAGAAAGAAACAAAGCCCCGGCTTCAAGAAAATTAGGAGAAACATTAATTCCAATGAGTTTACTCTTGTGGAAATTAATTCCAAGACCCGACACCATCTCAAAACCTCTAAGAACCGCTTTTATGGCCCACAAATGTCTCCAACTACCGTCTCCTATCAAAAGAGTGTCGTCCGCAAATTGAAGAACATCAACAAAACATTTACCTTTCACATTCAACCCCGAGAACTCTCCTAACGACACCGAATTCTTCACTAAAGCCGATAACCCCTCCGCAACCAAGACAAAAATAAAAGGAGAGAGCGGATCTCCTTGTCTAAGGCCTCTTTCTACCAAAAACTCCTTAGTAGGGCTACCATTCACCAAGACGGACATCTTACTTGAAAAAATAGTAGCTTCCATCCATCTCAACCAAAGCTCCCCAAACCCCATTTTTCTCATTATGAATCTTAGAAAATCCCAACACACTTTGTCATACGCCTTCTCAAAATCCACCTTAAAAAGAGTGCACCCGATATTCTCTTTGCTCGCATAATCTACCAATTCGTTTGCAACCAACACCCCATCTAGCAATTGTCTCCCCGGAACAAAAGCGCTTTGAGAGGGCGAAATGATGGAATCCAAAACACCCTTCAATCTAGTCACCAAAAGCTTAGATAAAGCTTTATACAAACAACCCACAAGGCAAATGGGTCTATAGTCGTCTAAATCCAAGGGATTCACACGCTTAGGAATTAACGTCAAAAAAGATGAAACAATAGATTTAGATTACAAAGCACCCCTATGAAAGTCCTTAAAGAATCTAAAGAAATCTTCTTTAAGGAAATGCCAACACTTTTTAATGAAATCAAAAGAATAACCATCCGGACCCGGGCTCTTTGAGCCCTCACAACTCCACACCGCTCCTTTGATTTCCTCCTCCGAAAACGGACGTTCAAGGAAATCCCTCTCTTCACGGGTAATAGACTTGAAATGCAAACCATCCAAAATCGGTCTATTAACGACGGGTTCAATGAATTTAGAAGCAAAGTGCTCCCTCACTCCCTCTTTTACCTCTTTAACCGATACTAACATTCCTCTCTCCGAATTCAAAGGACCGATATGATTACGCCTTCTTCTTTCCTTCATCACGCAATGAAAATACTTACTATTGTTGTCACCGTCATTTAGCCATTTTAATCTAGACTTTTGGATGAGCATATTCTCCTTAATCCTCAAGTTCAACCAAAAACGACTATGGACCTCCTTGCGATCAACGAAGAAATCCTCCGACAAAAGTCCCATATCTCTATCCGCCTTCTCGTCCCTCTCATTGATTGTTTTCACACAATCTTCAATATCAAGATCGTACTTACTGAAAACCTCAAAGTTCCATCTTCTAAGGCTACCTTTAAGAAGTCTAAGCTTCTCTTTAAGAACAAAATCGCTTCTTCCCTCTACTTTCAAAGAATTCCACTCCTTCTCCAGAAAACCAAGAAAATCCTTGTTAGAAAACCATCCATTGTTGACTTTAAAAGGTTTCGGACCCCAATTCGATGAATCCGTTACCAACCAAACCGGGCAATGGTCCGATATATCTCTATCCCCGATAAGTTGACCAACCTTTCCCCACCTATGAATTACCTCCTCCGATAATAAGAAACGATCAATCTGACTCATGGAAGAGCCATCCCCTCTATACCAAGAGAATCTCTTCCCTTTACAATCCACATCTATCAACTCACTATCTTTAACGAACCCCAAAAACTCCTTCATATCGGAATTACGAACTTCCAATGCCCTACCCTTCCTTTCTCTAGGAGAGGTAACCGCATTAAAATCTCCAGCTATACACCACTCACCATCCGCATGATTCGATTTTAACTCTAACAACTTACTCCATAAAATTCTTTTCGAAGCCAAATCACATGGGGAATAAACATTAACCACATAGTAAACATGATCTCTCCATAATGTCTTTACGCCCACAAAACCTTCGCCTTTAAAGCTGCAAAGCACCTCCACCCTTCCCTCCTTCCAAAGAATAATTAAACCTCCCGAACGCCCCGAGGAACCGGAGAAAGTCCACCCAACCTCTTCCTTGGACCAAAAACTCTTAGCTAACTCAATAGACACCGAAGTTAATTTAGTTTCTTGGATAAGAAACATATCCGCTCTACCCTTTTTGATTATGTTAATAATCCTCTTCCTCTTCACCAAACTCCCTCCCCCTCTAATGTTTAAAGATCCAATAATCATTTTCGATCTGTTGTTGACGCCTTCGGTCCTAATTTCTTACCTCTGTCCTCCTTCTCTAAATCATCAATTATCTTCTTAAAATCTTTCTCCTTATCCACAGCCACCACCCCCAATTTCAAAATAGCATCCCAGAGTTTGTCTCCAATGCTGGAATCAAAAAATCCCCACATTCTTTCATTGCATCTAATAATATCTGTTTCTTTATAATTATCCCCATGATAAATTGTCGAATAGGAGCTCCGTTGAAAATCCTCGTCCCTAGACAAACCATCCGTCAACTTTAATTTTTTAATACCCCTCTTCTTATTCCCTCCTCTGTAGCCTTTTATGTACTTGTTGGTGCCCAATAAACCGTGTGGGCCATGCAAATTCAAAAATTTTAATCTTTTATTTTTCCTCCTCTTAGAACCCGCGTGGACCCCATGCGATTGGTAACCAACATTTTCCTCGAAAGTACAGCCCACAAAAGAAGCCTCAGACGACACTCAACCTAGAGCAAGCTGCGACTTTCCTTTCTCATTATTCACCTTGGGACTGACAGAAAACCTTTTTGCCAATACTAAAGCATCATCAAAAGTACCAGCCACCTTCTGAACCCCTACCTCGACTCTCTCAGCTATATCAGACCCCAAAGAATTAACCAAAGGTCCGTCCACAGCTATGTTCACTTCCCTCTGGTTATTATCCAACTCCCTTTCCTCTTCAGCATTACCATCTAAAGAACCTCCGTCGGGAAGACCGACGTCCTCCAAACGAACCTCAACATCGTCCATCCACCCCTCCTCAGACTCAGAAGAAGAAGATACCGCAGTCTTCTGCAATTCCGACTTGGGTGAAATACGCATTGGTCCATACGTATCCTCGCGAAGGCTGATAGTAAAAGGTTTACCGTCGATCTCAGCCACCAAACTTTCCTGAAGGCGAAAATCAGAGGGAACACGAACCATAAACCTGGCTATGTCCATATGAGTTCCTTCAGAAGAAATAACATCAGAGCACATGTACTCCCCCAAACTATTCCCAATAAGCTCGAAAAACTCTATACTCCAAACATGGCATGGAATGCCATAAGCCCTTACCCACGACACTCTGTCCTCATCTACATCCTCTTCCTTCCAAGGGCGAATGAAACTGAACCATTGCTTCCACCAAGAGGATCCTTCATCAACCAAATCCTTGATAAACCCAGGTTCTAAATCCTCTAATAAGCACAGAGTTGAACCCAACGGGGTCACCTTTATGGTGAACACACCCTCAGAATCAAAATGGCGTTGCATGTTAAAAGGCATTCCCTGACTAAGAGTTGAACCCACATAAGCTTGACGCATTCTATTATTGATCTCTTTGCTGGATTTAAACACGTAAGACGACGAAGAAACCAGAGTCTTATTCTTACCCAAAACTTCTGCGAAAGTTTGAACTCCTACAAAACCCCTATTAACCCTCGCATCTTTAGCCAGAAAGCCAGGAGCTCCTCCTCGCCCCCCTCCATGAGAGCTCCCAGAACGAAACATGTTGTTCTTCAATAAACCCCTCTCGAATCTTGGCGGGTTTGCATGGAGCTTCTTGCCTCCAATGTGGACGTTGTCCAACTTAATCCCGAGTATTCTTTCATCATCCACCTCCCTAAACCTAGCAAAACCAAAACGGTTTCCCAGATTGTTACGTCTCGGAGAAATGAGAACTTCCACCACCTTGCCAATACATCCAAACAATTCGAACAAATCGTTTGCCCTTGTCCTATCTGGAAAATCAGAAATGTAGAAGAAGCTCACTCCGTCCAGATCTCTACCCATCATCCCCCTACCGAAGGGGAATACATCCCACCTGCCAAGCGACGAACTCTTGTTCCTCCGGTTAACCTTGATTTTAGATTTTGTCTCATCTTTTGGGAACGAATTTTATATATATATATATATATATATATATAGGAAATGCTAACATATACCCAAAATTGGTGGGCCCCACACAAAAATACACTACATTTATTTTCTTTCTATTTTTATTTCTTCATTTTCTAATGTGGGTCCCACCCAAAATTAGTGGGCCCCACAAAAAAATACACTAAGGTGTATGTTGCTAATGCACACCTACATGGGTGTGCATTAGCATGATCATATATATATAGGGTTATGCTAATGCACACCCATGTAGGTGTGCATTAGCAACATACATCTTAGTGTATTTTTGTGTGGGGCCCACCAATTTTGGGTGGGACCCACATTAGAAAGATGAAGAAAAAAAATAGAAAGAAAATAGATGTAGTGTATTTTTGTGTGGGGCCCACCAATTTTGGTTGTATGTTAGCATTTCCCATATATATATATATATATATATATATATATATATATATATATATATATATATATATATATATATATATACAGTAGAAACTCTTTAAATTAATACTTGGTAAATTAATAAACTCTCTAAAATAATAAATTTGTCCGGTCCCAACTTGGACCAATGTAAAAAATTGAAAAACTCGATAAAATAATAAGATAATAATTTTTCGGGAGATCCCTTTATAATTTTCGGTCCCAAGAAAATCATAAATTAATAATTCTTAGAAACAGAAAAAAAAATATATTACACTCTATTGAAATATGATTCAATAGTCATCTGACCGCTTAAGTGTGTTTGATATTGTTCCTTGACTAACTTTCAACTGAAATTTTCCCTCAAGCCATCTCTGCAAGTCTTTTTGTGTGCTTGCAGGATTATCTCTCTTGTACTCACACAACTCCTTACGTATTTGATCTGACATAGTTGATTTTGCAACACCTTTTAGATGAGAAGCCATCTTGTGAGATATGGTTTGAATACTCTAACACATTCATGTAATTTATATACAGTATGCCAAACTTGCTTAAGAATACATTGAACACATTTGTTCCTCTTGTTTACATGTACTGTACTTCAAAAGTCATTATTGATTTCCAATGCATATGAACACAGTAGTTACTAATTTACGTTGAGTCTCAAGGTTCGCTGCAACGTAATTCTAAGAGGCATAGACTAATTTGCCTTTTTGTTTGGTATGTACAATATAATTACTTAAAAACTCTTTAAAAATTAATAATTATTAATTTATCAATAAATTAATAACTCTCTAAATTAATAAATTTCTCCGGTCCTGACATTATTAATTTATAGAGTTTTAACTATATATATATATATATATATATATATATATATATATATATATATATATATATATATATATATATATATATAATGTTATTTAGTTTTAAATCTACGTGATTTATTTTAGAAATTTCCTTTGAAAGATTTATTTTGTTTAAGATTGGATATGCAATGAATTTGTTTGTGAAATTATATTGGCTTTGTTAGCCGAATTGACTTTATATAAGGAGAGAAAACATATGCTTATAGTAACATTCATATTTTTTTAAATTAATATTTTATTTAATTATTGGAGTGTTTACGTGTGTTATAGGTACTATTTTGGTGTTTTAGGAGATGTAGGAGTATTTTAGTAATTTAATTATTAATGAGAATATAGAATTTGAGAGCAGAGAAATAAAATAAGATAACTATTTAATAATAATTGGATTAATTAGAATTATTAGAAATAGTTCATATTTTGTGGATTTTATTAAATAATTATTTAAGTACAATTTTTATTAAATAAAAATGTGATATTTAATTAAAATATATATATTTTTTGGAATAAAAATAAAAATTGAGATTTTACGTAAAATTGTCAGAATTATAGAGTGTGAGTTAGAAGGGGGTGTAAAGCCTAATTAGGATATTTTAGAATAATATAAATTCTTAAGTTAAAGATATAATTAGGGTAACGTGAAAAAGTTAGGAAATTGGGAAGCGGCCAAACTGAAGATTTGGAATACGCAGAGTTGGGGAGCGATCCTAGGAGCGTGAATGTTTGGTTAGAAAGCTTTAATTTCAAGGTAGGGGAAATTGCTTTACATATGGGTGACTATTATGCAGCCAAGATGGTAAGGGTTCCTTACCATCCCATCAGCGCCATGTATATTAGTACTTTCTTCAATTTCCTGTAATATGTTCGCCCAAATGGGGTTTGGGCAAAACTCCATTGGCAAATTGTTGGTCTGTGTGTTACTGTGTTTGGCCAAATAGGGTTTGGGTAAAATCGAATTGGTATCGATAAATAAATATTTTTCTTATCTGTGTATTGTTGTGGTGACCAAATGGGATTTGGGATAAATCCCCTATGGTCACCTAATATGATTTGTTGATGATTGTCATATATTGTGGTAATATGCTGTTATGAAATGTATTTATGTTAGTTGTCATAGGAGTTTAGTGTGTTTATGTGATTTTCCCAATTTCTGTAAATCCTTATTTCCCCAAATTTTCCCAAAAAGTAAAAAAAAAAAATTAGGCGATTTTAACAAAAAAAAAAATAGTTGGAGACCTAAAATCGGTCAAGTGAACAGTGTCGCACGGTAGAGCCGCAATGACAAAAAAAGCAGGTTGCGCGTAAAAGCTGTTGCGGCCGACAAAGAAAAAAATGGTAGGTGTTGTGGCATCGTACGGGTCCAACGTTAGGTCCTAGAGGTTCGGGGCATTTTTTGCCAATTTCGAGTTTGGGGTGTTTTTCATTGATTTTTTAGCAAATTTTGACATTAGTGACCTAAGGCTCTATTTTGAGAAATTTGAGTTAAACTGCCAGTCCTTAGAGTTTGTAGAGTTATCATCTGTGAAGAGTCATCAATATAGCATTTTTGAGGACTTTAGAGTACTTTTGAGTACTCTAGGGTAAGTTATGAATAACATAATAACTTGTTAAGATGTCTCATGTTCAGAGACGGACACAGTTTTAGAGGAACCAGAGACATGGGCAATCACTAAAAAACCTCTGATCCTAAAAACCTGGAACCACATGCATATTGATGGAGGAGTTGGTGCATTAGCATTTGCATTATAAATTTAAATGTGATTGTGTTGTGTGAGAATATTATACTTGTTGTTGTTGTTTTTTTTTTATTTACCATCCTGCTGTTAATTTTCACCATTAAGATTTGTAAGGTGTATTCTCACCTCTTTTTTGTTATTGTGGCATTTGTGCTCCTCTGGGTATAGACAGTCAAGTACAACAGTAGTCGTTTGAGTTAGAGAATATCGTCGATGCCTCTTTAGTTTTTATCATTAGGTCTTATAGAAGTCTCTCTAGTATGTAGCACTGGGGATGAGTTGTTCATTTTTTATTTGCGTTATGTCTTACTTATGTTAGAGTTTTTTTGTTGTTGTTGAGACTTATATGTCAAGCTTGATGATTTCCGCTGCTTATTTTCAAATGAATATGTTATGTTGATATTTTTATGCTATGGTGAAGTATGCGTGATACTCTAAGAGTGGAATTCTATTTGAAACATCTTATTAAATGTCGAGTCAGAGATTAGGGTGTTACATTCATCATATAGACTTGTAGTGGATGTTTTGTTGATTAAGAAACAAAGTGTGTCTTGGTTGTGTTCAACTTTGTCCTATGTTATTTTATATCATTCCTTTGAGAGACAAATTTGTGATTTTTTTCATAAAGTTTATCACATTGTTATTGTTGAAGACTTACAAACACTCAGGAGAGTGTTTGAGTGGATGCGAAGGGGTCTTAGATTCAGAGGGAGTCTAAGTTGAAATTCATAAGTAGTATTAGGAAAAAGGCCATTAACGAGGGATAATTCAGATAATACCGTTGTGTATTATTGACTACTTATTATTAGTGAATTTTCTTTTCATTTAGCTATTTCCCTCAAGACGTAGCTGGCAATTGTACCAAACTGGGTCAACAATTTCTCGTGTCTTTTATTCATTACTTTATTTTATCGTTCATCTATTATTTTATACCATCTTGTCTGACACATTGATTCAACATTGTGTGTGAAATCTTGTGTCTAATCAATCATGATTTTAATTGGCGTCACAGCAGAGCATCGTATTCCATTTAGGTGTTTTCTAGTGTGACTAACCTTTTATGTTTAAGATGGACAATATCAAGGAAGGAGGATTTGTTAAGCTCCCACCAATTCTTGATAGAACGAATTATAATTATTGGAAGGATCATATGGTTGCTTTTCTCAAGTATATGAATAACAAAACTTGGGAAGTTGTTATCAATGGATGGACACCCCCTACGATCAAAGTTGATAATGGTTTTGAAGCAATGAAACCTGAAAATGATTGAGACCATGTTGAAGGTGAAGTCATCCTTCAACATTATTGTGCTCTTATGTTATTTACAATAGAGTTAACAATAACATTTTTAATATTATTAACACCTACATTAATGATAACGTGGCATGAGAAACTCTTGAAGTGGCTCGTGAGGGAACTTCTAAAGTTCAGATATCAAGGCTTTAACCCCTCATTATCAAATTTGAAAACTTGAAGATACTTGAGGAGAAAATTGTTAATGAGTTCAATATTTGTCTTTCTGACATTTCCAATAACTCTTTTTATCTTGGTGAAAAGATGTTAGATGAGAAACTTGTGAGGAAGATTATGAGATCTTTTGCGAAGAGGTTTGATATGAAGGTTAATACCATTAAGGAAGTATAAGAGGTTTCCACAATGAAAGTTGATGAATTGTTTGGCTCTTTGCTCACTTTTGAGATGACTATTGATGATAAACTCGAGAAAAAAAAAACAAAAGAGTGGCATTTAAAGAAAATATGACAGATCATGAAAACTTTTATCTAATATCACTAATAAAAATATTACGAAATCTATTTCTATGTTTGCTAAAAAATTTATCAAGGTTATAACAAGACTTGACAAAATACCTGTGAACAATGTTTTTCCCAATGTCAATGACAATCAACAACAAACAAATAAAATGCTACAATGCCACCTTTTCGAATGATGAATCTGAAAGTGAATTTAATCAGACGAGTAGTGTTGTGGCATTTACTACATGTATCAAATATATTTCTAATATTGAGCCTATAAGAGACGAAGATGATCTATCTAATGATGTCATTGTTGAAGCATAGAAAACTTTTTATTTAAAGTGGATTGAAGACTCTCAGGTGAATGAGAAGTAAAAGGAAAGAATTGAGACTTTTATTCAAGAAAAAATCAGACTCATGCTTACTATTGTTGAGTTGAATCAGGAAGTTCACGTATATTTTGAACAAAAAAAACAATAAAAATAAGAAAAACAAGACAAATATTTTGAACAAAAAACAACACCATAACTCATAAAGTGAATGGCGGAAAATGTTTCACGTACGTAACTTTCCTTAAAAATATTCGTTGAAAATGAAGACAAAGAAATGAGTTACTTGGTTCATCTTGCAAGGATTCACAACACCTTTCCTTCATTCATACTAGTTGGAGAAGTTATGTTGGAGTTTTGTAAATATATGATGGGGTTTTGAGAGATTTGGATAATGCGAGAAAAATTAAAGTTTCACTTTGAGCGCAATTTGTTCTGAAGTGAATTAAGTTAACTTATATAGGTAAAATATTTCACCATGGTTGATAAGAGGAACCGTGGTGAATTGTCCCGATATTTAACTATGGTTGTTAATGTGGACTATGGTGAAAATGTTTAATTTTCATTTAAAAATAAAAATTAAGGGAACACCCCCTTTTTGAAACAAATATATATATATATATATATATATATAATTGATGGTGTTGGGATTCAAAGCGTGTCACTCTTTCACATATCACAACGGTTGTTTGGCTGGACTGTGGTGATATGTGACTTAAAAATAAAAAATGAAAGGTGACTAATGAATATATATATTACTTCAGTTGGATAAGTGTGTTAAACATGTGACTTCACACACAAGAGTAAGGGGTGAATTGTGTGGTTCATAAAAACTTGGTTTTGAAAAAATTCAGATTATGATCAGAGTTTAAAATCATTTTGAAAATGATTAAGTATTAAGCAGCAGAAAAATAAATTGCACAATGTAAATTGCGGAAATTAAAGAGTTTAAGGGAAAAAGAGAACACCGAGAATTATAGGGGTTCGGCCAAACAAGAAAAATACCTACTCCTCTCCCCATGAATTGATCCTGAGAGTATCCAATAAACTTTGAGAACTTTTAGTAGGTAAAACTCACGAACCTCTTATACAAGGAAAACAATTTACTTCCAACCAAAAACAACAAGACCTCGAATTTAGCAGTTCGAGACTTCTCTTCTAAACGGTGTATTGAAGTGGTTAGTCCTTTTTCCATAAACGGTAAATCGAAGTGGTTAGTCTTCTTTCCATGAGAATCTTGGAGTGGTTAGTCTTCAAGCTTCTAAACAACTTTTGTAAGCTTTTATCACAGACTAACCAATAGCCTGAGACATTTTAATACCGAGCTAATCTTGGAGTGGTTAGTCTTAAATCTTGGTTTTACACGAACTAAACAATAACCTGGGACATTTTAATATCGGGCTAAAATCGAAACTTGTCCAAGCTTTTAATACTGGGATAAGCATTCACCTATCCCTGGTTTTACCATGGGCTAACCAAAAGCCTAAAGAGATTTTACCACAGGTTGATCTTGAGCCTAAACAAGGGCTTGATCAATTAATCCCCAAACACTACGCCAAAAATGATTTTTGGCAGCACTACATAGACAACGCTTTCTCCCAAAAGCGCTGCTATAAGTTTTAATAAAAACAAAAAAAAAAACAAGGAAAAAAAGCGCTGCTAAATGGGGACTTTAGAAAGCGCTGCTAAAGGCCCGAGGTAGGTTGCACTTTAGAAAGCGCTTTTTAGAAAGCGCTGCTAAAGGCTACCATTAGCCAGCGCTTTTGAAAAGTGCTGCTAAAGGCCTTTTGTACACCACACTTTAGTCAGCGCTTTTGGAAAGCGCTGCTAAAGGCCTTTCCCATACCACACATTAGAAAGCGCTTTTAATTCAGAAGCGCTGCTAAATGCACAACTTAAGAAAGCACTTTTCAAAAGCGCTGCTAAATGCACCACTTAAGAAAGCGCTTTTCAAAAGCGCTGCTATAAGGCTTTTAAAATATAAAAAATAAAATAGGAACTCCCCTCATTTCCTGAAATCTGTTTCTCTTCTGCCCTAACGTTCACTCTCTCTGTATCTCCATCGCGCAACTGCTCCCTCCGCCGTATCTCCATCTCTCACGACTTCTCCCTCCGCCGTAACTTTCAGGCTCTCTCTCGCGAACGCTCTCCATCTTTCGTGACCGATTCTTTTCTTCAAACCCTTCCCTCCGCCGTAACTACACAGGTATGTTTTCGTTTGCTTTTTTTAGTGTTGATGTTGGAAACATTGTTGATTAATTGCTAAATATTGTTGTTAAATATTGTTGTTGCTGCTGTTGGTTTCGATTCTACTGCTGCCATATCTGTTTTGATGTATGTTTTTATTTTGAGGATTGTTTGGTTGTTAACGGTTCCGATTACGACATTCTGAACTTGGAAATATTGTTGATTGTTAAATATTATTGTTGCTGTTGTTGGTTTCGATTCTACTGCTACCATTTTTGTGGTAATTTATGGATTTCGACATCGCCAATATGTCATTATGCCGCAGATTTTACTCTTGATACATCCATATACTTGATACATTTATACAGTTGTTGCTTCTATGTATTTGTTGTCACAGTTTTTGTGCCTTCGATCGATAGCATTTAGATTATGTATTATTGTCTTGTTTTAGTGTATAATATCATGAGAATCTTGCTGATAATACTGATTGAGTTCGAGTTTTAGTGTGCTGCCTGAGTTTAATTGTTAATTGAACTAGTGATTGAAAGTGACAATGAAATTAATTGTTAATTGAACTAGTGATTGAATTTATTTTGAGAGTTAATTGAAAATGATAATGAAATTAATTGTTATTTTGAGAGTTGATTGAAAATGATAAATAATGATTGAAGTTAATTGTTAATTGAATTTGAATTGATGATTCTTTGTTGGATAGAACTTTGAAGTTAATTGAACTTAAGTGTTGAAGTTGTTTTTTTTACTTACTTGAGTTGAAACATTAAGTATTACTGTGTCATTTGTGATGAATCAAAGTATACCATGTTACTTGAATAAATGTGATTGAATTTGCATGTCGATACCATGTTGCTTAATTGAAGGAACTGATGATGTTTACTAAATTTGATTCTTGAGACTTTGACTTGTTTCTCCGATATATCTTGTTTGTCCTATTATATGCTAAATTTGTCCTGTTATATTTGGTATACACCATCAGTTACTAACTTAGTGAATTTGCTATAGGGGTTACTTGTGAAGAGTCGAGTTCGGATCGTTTCCAAGAATCTTACACTGTGTGGTTCTAGAAGTTGCTGACTTCTCTACAGGTAATTAGTTATTCTTTTGTTTTTGTTTAGCTTACTTAGTAAAACCATGGATAAAAAATGGATGTCTTCCAATCGATTGTCAAAAGAGTACGAGAATGGGGTATCCGAATTCGGTAAGTTTGCTGTTGAACACGCCAAAGACCCCAGTCGAATCACATGTCCTTGCTTAGGTTGCTGTTATGGGCGTCGGATTGACGCAGTTCAGTTGGAATCACATTTAATGAGGCATGGAATTGTTCGAAGTTATACATGTTGGATATTACACGGCGAGATAAGTAACGAGAATGTTAAACTGGGGGATAATACGAACTATGCTTCAAACAACAATGGCACAGATACATACGATCGTGATCGAGTCGAAGAGATTCCAGAAGCACTTGAAGAAGATCTTCAGGATTGTACCAAAATGTTTGAGAGGTTGGTAAGCGATGCAGAGAAAGTGTTGTATAAAGGTTGCACTAAATTCACAAGATTGTTTGCGGTATTAAAGTTGTATAACTTAAAGGCGGGTAATGGATGGTCGGATAAAAGTTTCACAGAGTTATTAGCCCTTATAAAAGACATGCTTCCGGAGGATAATGTTCTTCCCAATCGAACCTATGAGGCCAAAAAAATGTTGTGCTCTATTGGCATGAGCTATGATAAGATACATGCTTGTCCAAACGATTGCATTTTGTTTCGAAATGAATATGCATCGTTAAATGAGTGCCCTAAATGCGGAGTCTCTCGATATTAGAAAACATTGTCTCCAGCAAAAGTCTTATGGTATTTTCCTATAATTCTGAGATTTAGATGCATGTTTCATAGTGAAACCGATGCAAAATACTTGACTTGGCATGCAGATGAAAGAACTATAGATGGAAAGTTTCGACATCTGGCTGATTCACCACAGTGGATGAAAATTGATAATGATTATCCTGATTTTGGAGAAGAAGCAAGAAACCTTCGCTTGGCATTATTTACTGATGAAATGAACCCACATGGTCTTCAAAGTATCTCACATACCACATGGCCTGTGATTATTATGATTTATAACCTACCTCAATGGCTATGTATGAAGCGTAAGTACATGATGTTATCTATGTTAATTTCTGGGCCTAAACAACCAAGGAATGACATAGACGTATACTTGACACCTTTAATCGAAGACTTAAAGATTTTATGGGAGAACGGTGTGGAGGTTTATGACGGATATAGGAAAGAAAGTTTCAATTTGAGGGCGTTGCTGTTTGGCACAATTAATGATTTTCCAACACACGGAAATCTGTCAGGGTATAGCATTAAAGGTCAATGTGCATGTCCTATTTGTGAAGAAAACACAGATTGGACGCGATTAGAATTTTGTCAGAAGAATGTCTTTCTTGGTCATCGTAGATTCTTAAATTCTAATCATCACTACCGTGGGTGGAGAAAAGCATTCAATGTAAAACCAGAACAAGGTAGAGCTCCACCTACATTGACAGGTGACCAAATTTTTGAAAAGGTGAAAGATGTGAGTACTCAGTTTGGCAAGCCTTTTGCACATATACTTGTCAAACATGGGTGGAAGAAGAGGTCAATTTTTTTTTGAATTGCCATATTGGAAGTCGTTGTATGTAAGACATTTTCTTGATGTTATGCATATTAAAAAAATATATTTGAAAGTGTTATTGGTACGTTACTCAATATACAAGGAAAGTCTAAGGATGGTCTTAAAGCAAGAAAGAACTTGATAACGATGGGAATAAGAAATGAATTAGGACTCTTGAAGAAAGGAAAATGAACATATCTACCACCAGCTGCTTATACTCTATCTAGAAAGGAGAAAAATATATTGTGTAAGTTTCTAAGTGAAGTTAAAGTTCCAGAAGGATACTCTTCAGATATCAGAAGACTTGTGTCTATGAAAGACCTCAAGTTAAAGAGTTTAAAGACACATGATTGTCATGTTATAATGGAAAATTTTCTACCAATAGGTATTTTGCCAGAAAAAGTAAGAAGCACAATAACTAATTGTGTTCTTTCTTCAGGTCAACTTGTAGTAAGGTGATCGATCTTGCGATCTTACCAACGTTGCAAAAAGAAATAGTTATTACTTTGTGTGAGCTTGAAATGTATTTTCCTCCCTCGTTTTTTGACATAATGGTACATCTAGTTGTTCATCTTGTGAAAGATACCCAATTGTGTGGACCAGCTTATATGAGATGGATGTACCCTGTTGAACGTTATATGAAAATATTAATAGGGTATGTGAAAAACCGAAGTCAACCAGAGGGTTGTATTGTTGAATGATACATTGTTGAAGAATCGATTGAGTTTTGTACTTAATATTTGTCTAATGTTCAATCCATTAAACTCCCCAAATCTCATATTGTTGGAAAAAAAAGAAGGATAAAAGTTAATTGGAAATAAAATTGTGACAATATCTAGGGCTAAACGGGAGCAAGTGCATTTGTATGTTCTGCACAATGACAATGAGGTTGAGCCGTATATTGAAAAGTACAAGGATGTTCTCCGAGGTTTAAATCCGAATAGAAATGAAAATTAGATAGTACGAGAGCACAATTGGAGTTTTATACCATGGTTTAAGGATCATATTTATTCAAAGTTTTATTTAGATCCCGCTTCAATAACAGAAAGGTTGAGATATTTAGCATATGATCCAAGTTTGCATGTGTTTTCTTACAACGCATACGCAATTAATGGATACATATTTTATACTAAAGAACAAGATGATAAAAGTAATATGCAAAAGAGTGGTGTCACCTTTGTAGCTGAAGCAATGCACATTTCAAGTGTGAAGGAATTAAACCCCAAATATGCAAATATGTCATATTATGGGGTTATCGAGTGCATTTGGGTGTTTGATTATGAGAAGTTTCAGATTCCTATCTTTGGTTGCAAGTGAGTTGAAAATAATAGCGGCGTACGAATGGATAAGTCAGGATTTTTACAAGTGGATCTTAATAGGGTGGGGTACAAAGATGAGCCTTTTATTCTAGCCTCTCAAGCTAGACAAGTGTTCTATATCACTGATTCGACAAGTATGAAGTGGTCTATAATGCTTTTATCTAACAAAGTAATTGATGATGACATTGGAGATCAAGGTGATATTAATGTTGAGAATGAATCGTATGTTATAAATGATCAAGATGAGAATATTAGAGCGGATGAATCATATATTAGAAATGACCATAATGAGGGAATTTGGATCAATCCATCCGTTTGTGTTGTTAAGAGACAAGTAAATCATATTTCTACCAAGAAAAAAAAGAGATTTTATTGAAAAAGGTAATAGTAAAATTATATATTCTGTCATTCAATAAAATTATATATTTGTGATTTTATATATTCAATGGATTATGGATTTTTATATTTGTCATTTCATATTTATGTTTTTCTTTATTACAGGTCAAATGGCTAGTAACGAGGAAAACTCACACGATACTTCCAAGAATGATGCAAATGAATCAGTTCATGATGCAAAAAGAGATATTACAAGAGGAATAACTGTTATGAAGGGAATCATTCGTGCTAGAGACAAAGGAATAAAATATGACGTTCATTGGAATGAAACAGGACAACTAGTAGAGTCTAACGAAGCAATGTTGACAAGTTACATTGGTGCACTTGTTCGTTCGCAAATTCCAATTACGTGTGATAATTGAAGAACTCCATCTTTGAAACCCGCCAGAGAAAAAATATGGAGTGAGATACATGTACCATATGTGATGTTATTTGTTATTGTTGACGATTATGTCTTTAAATTACTTATACTAACACATTGTATGTATTTTTTTTCGTAGCAGTCTTTTAACATTGGTGACGACCGAAAAAAATATTGTCTTCAATTAGCTGGAAAAAGACTCAAAGGGTTTCGAGCATTTCTAACAAACAAGTTTCTTAAGGATGCCCAAGGAAACTTTATTGAATCAGAGCGTCTAAAGAACTATGCGGACTTGATTTCACCTGAAGAGTGAGAAATTTTTGTAGCCAAACGAAGAACCCAAGAATTCCATGTAATGTTAATTTGTCATGAATATTGTATTATATAATTGTTGCATTTGTATTTCGGATATGACTTAAACTTGTTTATCCAGGATGTGAGTGACATAAACCACCAAAGAGCATCAAAACCCCCGTATCCATACAAAAAGGGGCGTTTGGGATATGCACGCTTACAACAAAAAATAGTAAGTATATATAAATGCTATGATTTATTTGTTCCCCATGTGTTATAATTGATCTTATTATTTGTCTTAATGTGTAGTTAGAAGATGAGAAAAGTGAAGAAACATCTCTTCCGGAACACGTTTTGTGGAAGGCTGCTCGGGTGGGAAAGGATGAAGTTGTTAGGGAAGATGTTCAACAAGTTTTTGAGCAATGTGTAAGTATAAAATTATTTCTTTAATTAAATCAACAGTTTATTAACTGTTCTGGACTGGGTCGGGGACCTACTCCACAGCCGAGCAGGCCCAGCCCACACACTGGGGTGGCCCATACGAAGGACTTAGTCAAGCCAATGTCGGGCAAGTGTCACACCACATTGTCGGGCACAAATGGCGTAGAGCTTCAGGCAGAAACATTGAGCCTTCCCCGGAGTTCTCCCCTCCTCGACACGAGGGCGTTGCTCCCCGACAGGAGTCGTCTCCGTCCTCGCAGCAAGTCCTCCTCGCGAGGACACGTCTCTCCCCGACATACAAGACTCCTCCCCGCGAGGACACGTTCTCACGTAGCCGCTCCACTCCCGATGGAATCGGTCTGCCCTAGTTTCGGAGATCTAGGAACGGTTACCCCAGGGCGAAGACCACGTGCTGGTCTTCACTACGCCATGTAAGCCCTGGCAGTTACTTGGATTGGGCCTGGCAATCCAGCCCAATGCAAGTAACCGTTGGCCCCGCGCTGGGGGCTCTCTATAAATACCCTCTCACTTGAGAGGGCCAGGTTATGTTCACTTCTACTCTCACTTCTGTACTTGCTTTTTCTCTGACAACCACCTTACTTGAGCGTCGGAGTACCTTGCAGGTACACCCCCCGGCCGTCTTTCAACCTCACCGGAGCTAAAGTTCAACAAACGTCGTTGGCCACCAAAAATTGTCTGATCCAGGTACGATCAGTGGCGCCGTCTGTGGGAAATTATAAGCTTCCCCGTTTTTCTGCTCGATAAACCAAAGCTTTCTCTATTCATCACCAACATGGCCAATCCGACAGTTAACCAGGCTCTGGACACCGTGCTCGCGCAACTTGAGAACGGGAACCACCGTGAGGACGCCGTCATCCCTAACGGCGGCGAAGGCGACATAAGAGATGGGCAGACCGCCTCCCCGGACTCCCAAGATGTGGCTTACAACGCCGCCCGCTAGGACGATCAGCACGCCATTCTCCAACCAGTTGCTCCGCCGCCCAATGCGGACCCAAGCACCGTGGCCCTGTTTGCATTGATCAACCAGACCAATCAGCTGATCGCGCAGCAGAACACCATAATTGAAGCCTTGGAGCAAGGACGGGAACAACGATCTTCCCTGCGAAGACATCGTCGTCCCCCATCACCTCGCCGTTCTCCTTCCCCGCGAAGGACCGCTTCTGAAGAATCTCGGACCCCGTCGCCGGTACGCTAGGGTCGCCGACCGCGTCTCGAGCGCCCCCAGCCGACGATCTCCCAGAAACGCCCTCGTTCTCCGCCTCGGAAGGAACCCAGGCCTCCACCACCTCCAAGAAGTCCAAGCAGACCAAAGAAAGACCAAAGAACCGTTTGAGGAACTCCCCTCCACGGCACCATCGATCACCTTCGAGATCCCCGGCTGGTAGCGACGACGAGGACCAGAGGACCCCTTTGTCGTGGGAAATCATGAACACCCCAATTCCTGCGGGCATGGAGAAACCCCCACCATTGGGGACCTATGACGGGCTGACCGACCCTGACGATCACGTGGAGAGTTTCGAAGCAATGCTCGACTTCTGAAATGTCAGGGGAGCCATCAGGTGCATGCTGTTCCCCACCACCTTGTGGAAGGGAGCCATGACTTGGTATAAGGGTTTGTCACATGGGTAGATCACGTCATGGAAGCAACTGAAGCAACGCTTCACTAAACACTTCACCGCGTCTCGTCGACACCCGAAGACGGAGGCTGCCTTAGAGAGCATCTTCCAAGGGAAGAACGAATCTCTCCGAAACTACATCGAGAGATTCAACAAAGAAGCTGTCGAGGTCCACACGACCGACGACATGAAGAAATATTTAATTATCCATGGACTGCGTGCCGGGTCTGACTTTGCCAAATCCATAGGCCTCTGAAGACCCCGGCGTCTCGAGGACCTTCTCGCTCGAGCCCAGAAGTACATCGAACTCGAGGAGACGGAAGCAGCTCAGATCGCTCTTGAGACGAGATGCAGAGAAGGCCCCCACGGCCACAAAGATGAAGTCTCTTCTCCCCAACGAGGAGGAGAAAGAAAGAAAGAGAACTGTAACCGTGATCTTCGGGAACCGCGCAGACCAGCTGGCCGATTCACGGAGTACACCCCGCTTAACACTCCCCGGTCTCGGATCCTCTCCGAATGCCAGAATTCCGAGTTTGTGAAAGGAGGAGTTCGCTTCCCGAAGCCCACTGCTCCCAAATCAAACATTGACAAATCAAAGTACTGCAGGTTCCACCGGAGCCACGGGCATGTGACCGAAGACTGCATCCACCTCAAGGATGCAATTGAGATCCTCATCAAAGAGGGGCACTTGAAGAAATACGCCCAAAAGAACGACCCTCCTCGTCCGAGCTCACGGGAAGCACAGAACGTCGAGGAGACAACACCTCCTCCCAGCGACAACCAGCTTCAGGTCGCCCTCAGCGTCACTAGACCCGAGGACTTCTTCGTCCCCCCGATCATTGAGGGCGAAGAAACAATCCGCAACATGTGGGCGACCTTCCCCGACGATGACCCCGTCACTGCCCGCAGTACCTGGGAAGGTTTTCCCAAAGCAATGGTCATCTCCGGAGGCGGTCCCGAGAAATTGTCGGTTGGATCAATCAAGTGAATGTTTGACGAACTGGAATCCGCGACATCGGCGAAGGCGACCACCCTCGAGAAAGTCCGGGGAAACTCCAATCCATCACCTTCTACCTCAAGGAACTCCCCGGGGGAGCACCAAACGCCTCTATTCCCCTCCTGATCAGGGCACAGATGGCGAACTTTGACGTTCGAAGGATCCTAGTCGACCAGGGGAGTTCGGTCGACATCATGTATTCTCATTTGTTCGGGACCCTTCAGCTGGACGAGAGGCATTTGACCCTGTATGTCGGTTCAGATCTACAGGGGTTCAATGGAACCACCACCAGACCATGGGGTTACGTGGAGCTAATGGTTACATTTGGGGCCGAAGACACGACCTGACAGGTGAAGATCCGTTTCTTGGTGGTCGAATACCCGTCCCTCTACAACTGCATCCTCGGGAGGACCACCCTGGCTGAACTCACGGCGGTACCATCAACGGTCCACCTCAAAATGAAGTACTACACGACAAGGGGACGAGTAGTGACGATGCACGGGGACATCGACGAGGCCAGAAGATGCTTCGACGCCGCCATCAAAGGCCTAAGTTCCATCGGCCCCAAACCCAAGACCATGGCCAAGCCACCCCAGGATGCCAAACAAGTACCTCTCCCGCGCGTCAACGCGGTCGACCTCGACAGCAGGTTCTCTGGCGAGCCCGACGAAGACAGAGTCAAAGATCTCAACCACCAGGCAGAGAACAACGGGCAGCCTCTCCACCCAGCGCGCCCCATCCCAGATGGTGTTTTCGAGCTCGTGACCCTCGAGAACGATCCAGACCGCAACGTGAAGATTGGCGCCGGGATCCCCGACCTGGCAAAGGAGCAGCTGAAAGCATGTCTAAGGGAGAATGCTGACCTCTTCGCGTGGAGCGCATCCGAGATGCCTGGCCTCGGCCTCGAGGTGGCTTTCCATCAGCTCGCAGTAGATCCGGCCGCTAGGGCCATAGCACAACGTAGGCGTAAGCAGTCTCCCGAGAAAGCGAAGGCTGCTGAAAAAGCTGTAAAAGACCTCCTAGAGGCAAATTTTATTTCGGAAGCCAAATACACGACATGGCTGTCCAACGTTGTACTTGTTAAAAAGAATAATGGAAAATGGAGAATGTGCGTTGATTACACTGATCTTAACCGGGCTTGCCCGAAAGACTGTTATCCCTTGCCTAACATCGACCAGCTGGTCGACAACTCTACAGGTTACAAACTATTATCCTTTATGGACGCTTACTCAGGAAACAACCAAATTCCCATGGACAAGGTCGACAAACAACACACGACCTTCATGACCGCGTCGGGCAACTACTATTACAACGTAATGCCCTTCGGTCTGAAGAATGTCGATGCGACCTACCAACGGATGATGAACAAGGTTTTCTGGGCTGAAATCGGCGACATGCTCGAGGTCTACATGGACGACATGATCGTCAAGTCTGTAGAGGAAGTCGACCACGTCGCGCACCTCAAGAAATTTTTCGACACAACGAGGAGGTGCCGCATGAGGTTTAACCCCGACAAATGCACCTTCGGTGTTCGGGCAGGCAAGTTCCTCGGTTTCTACCTGACGGAGCGAGGAATCGAAGCCAACCCCGACAAGTGTAGAGCTTTCTCCGAGATCCCCACTCCGAACTCGAAGAAATCGATACAATCGCTGAACGGGATGCTCACTGCCCTCTCCCGCTTCGTCGCCAAATCTGTACAGTACGCACTCCCATTTTTTAAACTTCTTCAACAAAAAGCGGAGTTTGAATGGAGCGAAGAATGCGAGCAGGCACTCCTCCACCTAAAACAAGTATTATCACAGCCCCCGGTCCTCTCACGGCCTGAGAACGGGGAGACACTCTTCTTGTATCTTGCGATCACGAGTGAAGCAGTCAGCGCCGTCCTCATTCGGGAAACCTCGGACGGGCAGAAGCCAGTTTACTTCACGAGCAAAGCCCTCCAAGGCCCCGAGCTCAGATATCAACAGATTGAGAAAGTCGCCCTGGGCCTCGTCACCGCGGCCAGGAGGCTACGCCACTATTTCCTCGCCCATACCGTCGTCGTAAGGACCGAACAACCTATAAGGCAGCTCCTCGGACGACCGGACATGGCGGGGAGGATGCTCAGGTGGTCACTTGAGCTCGCCGAGTTTGACATCCAATACGAAGGGAGGAAAGCCCTGAAGGCATAGGTATTGGCCGACTTTGTAGCTGAGATGACCGTCCCGGAACCTTCGACCAACGGGTCACAAAAATGGACGATCTACGTCGACGGAGCATCCAGCCCGAAGGGAAGCGAGGTGGGCATCATCCTCGAAAACAAGGAAGGCATCCTGATCGAGGTATCCCTCGAACTATCCTTCCCGACGTCGAACAACCAAGCCGAATACGAGGCCTTCCTCGCAGGACTCCGGCTGGCCGAGGACCTCGGCGCCAAGGAGGTCAAACTTTTCACCGAATCCCAGCTCGTAGCCTCGCAAGTCCGAGGAGAGTACCAAGCCAAGAACGACAGCCTAATAGAATACTTGGCCTTGGTAAAAGAAAAGATGAAAAAGTTCACCTCCGTGAAAGTAACTCACATCCCCCGCGAGCACAATGCCCGAGCAGATGTCTTGTCGAAATTGGCGAGCACAAAGAAGAAAGGCGGGAACAAATCCGTCATACAAGAAGTGCTTTCACGCCCGAGCATCGACAAACCGGCCATGGTTTCGGACATCAACGCCATAGGGGACAGCAACTGCTGGATGACCCCGGTATACGAATACCTCATGACAGGCAAACTGCCCGAAGATCCCAAAGAAGCAGGAATGGTAAAAAGGCGGGCGTGCTCCTACACTGTAGTCGAGGATAAGCTATACCGGCGAGGGTTCTCTATCCCCCTCCTCAGGTGTGTCGAGGAGACTAAGGTCCCCGACATTCTCCAGGAAATCCACGAGAGAATCAACGCCCAGCACCTCGGCGGCCGCTCGTTAGCCCGTAAGGCGCTTCGAGCAGGGTACTACTGGCCCACCATGCAACAAGACGCCAAGGAACACGTCAAGAAGTGTGATAGATGCCAGCGACACGAGGACATGCACCTCGCTCCTCCCAGCGATCTCAAAACGCTATCTTCCCCGTGGCCGTTCGCTTGGTGGGGAATGGACATCCTCGGCCCCTTCGTCGTAGGATCATATCAAAACAAATACCTCATCGTCGGGGTAGATTACTTCACGAAATGGATCGAGGCGGAAGCATTGGCCAAAATCACGGCCTTTAACATACTGCGTTTTTACAAAAGAAACACCCTCGCCCGATTCGGCGTGCCTCAAGCCATTGTCACCGACAACGGGACACAGTTCACCGACAAGAACTTCCAAGACTTCGTCACCAAACTGGGCACGAAGCAGCACTTCATGTCGGTCGAGCACCCCCAAACAAACGGGAAGGCTGAGGCGGCGAACAGGGTAATCCTTCGGGGATTGAGACGCCGATTAGGTGACGCCAAACAACGGTGGGTCGAGGAGCTACACAACGTCCTCTGGGCCTACCGAACGATTCCACACTCCACGACCGGGGAGACCCCTTTCCGTTTGACCTACGGAACGGAAGCAGTGATCCCCGTGGAGATCAGGGAACCCTCGAGGAAGACAGAAGCCCCCCTCGACAGGGACGCAAATGATGAAGCCTTGAGGGAAGAGCTCGACTTCGTCGAAGAAACACGCTCGGGCGCTTCTCTCCGAGAAGCGTCACTTAAACAAAAAATAACACTACGTTATAACGACAAAGTTATCAAACGTGGTTTTCAGGTAGGCACCCTCGTTCTACGTAGGAACCAGAAGGACTCGCGAGAAGGCAAACTCGCCGCGAACTGGAAGGGCCCGTACCGCGTCCACGGGAAAACGGGGACAGGAGCCTACTTCCTCGAAAATCTGCACGGGGAAGAACTTGCTCGACCATGGAATGCTGAAAAGCTCAAACAGTACTACAGTTAAGCACTGCCCGCGGCTCACTAGCACCGCGATCACGGGGACACGCTTAGGTACGAGCGCGACACCCCTATACAGAACACGATGATCAGAGACTGCGTTGTGTGTGCGCGAGGACCTTTAATCCGATGGGGATACCTTGATCGAGGCCCACCGCTATTGTACCAACCGGGCAGAACACCCAGCTCGTGATGGGAAGTTCATGCCACGAAGCTAAGACCTCGACCGAGCTCTTAGCCTCGTTGAAGGTCGGAATACGCCTCCGGCCACCCGAACAGCTCTCCACGTGGTCAGGAACTATCAAGGTCGAGCAAATCCCAAAGCCTTATTACTTAGACAAAAATAAAGTATAACAAATAATACATCACACACAATTCAAACCATGCAAACAATACTAGCAAGTAAACAAGAGTACGTTAAAACAGGCAGAAGCCCAGTGTACAAATATTACAAAAATGTCAAAAATCCCCTGGCACATATGTCGGGCACAAATCATTACAAAGAAAACGGCGCACAGGCCAAACAACCAAAAGAACTACACAGCGATCTCATCCTCGACCCACCTTTCATCTTCCTCCTCCCCCTCCTCTGGAAGATTGAGCTTGTCGTCGACCACACGAAGGAACGGGTCGATTCTGTCGAGCACCAGCGGAACCCCTGGATTCTCAGCGCCGATCTGATCCACGACATTCTTAAAGCCTATCTCCAGAGCTTCCAGACTATCTGCCTGAAGCTCCCGAATTTTGCTAATCAGAGCGGCGCGGTCAGCAAGGTTTTTCTCCACGGGGGATTCATTCTCCGCGGGACGGACAACAGCCTCCAACTCCTCGACCTTTTCCCGAGAGCGATCAAGCTCCTCTTGAGTCGCCCTTAGAGCATATTTGACCTCGTTCAGCTCGCGGAGGGTGTTGGCGTGGTCCTCGCACTCCGCCTGGGCCTTCAGCAGATCAGCCGCAACCCTATCCTTCTCCTTCTCGAGGGCAGTATAGTCGTCTTTCAGCTTCTGTAGCTCGGAGGAAGAGGGGGCCCCATCGTTCAATATCAAAGCAGTCTCAAAGACCCGCATCATGGCCGCAAGGTCCTCGACAAGCGCCTCTCTCCTGGCCGCCCCGTCCATATCCAGAACCGCCTTCACCTCGGCATCAGCGATGACAGGGGGCTTCCCCCGAAGAAATTCTGCTGGAAATGGCAAGCGGGCATCTGAAACTTCTCCGGAGAGACAAGGTCCACGAGATCTACGAGGACAGGCCCCTCGGTCCTTGCTTTCTTGGCGGGGGTGCTCTCCGGGGGAGGAGACTGGCTGCACTGTGGCGAGGAGGAGCCACTCGTCGTTCCAACCGGCGCCACAGTCTGGATAATCTCTCGGACACGGCTCTTGTTACGCTTGGGTGCCCGCTCGGCGGCCAGCTTCATGATATGCTCGGTGGCGTTAGACATTTAAGCTGCAAGAGAAAACACGGAAAAATTTAGCACAAAGAGACAAAGCTAAAGAAAGGCCCGAACAGGGCGAGAAAATCCCACCTAAGAACCTCTTGGCCTCGTCGGGAGACTTGCATTCGAGGAGCCCCCGGGTGTTTATATAGCGAGCCTCTCGCACAACCCTCCCTTGGGAGTCGAGGAGGAAGTTTCCATCCTTACCAACACATTCTGCCCGGTTGAAACCATTGACAAATGCGACCAACGTGGCATACACCCCCTTGTCATCCTCCGACAACGCGCTATGTTTCACGACGTAATCCTCCGTGCCGAGCGCGAAGTGGGCGTCCTCCTACTCTAGGGGACACTTGGACACGAACCTCTCTCCCCCGGATCCGTCAGGCACAATGTCATAAAGTGTACCCACGGCGGAGTGCGTCGCGGGCATGACATAGTAGAACCTTCTCTTGAAGCCCCTTATTGAATCTGCGTACGCCTTGAACAACTTCCTGTGTTGTTTGAGAGAAACCCAACTATATCGCCCATTGTCCGTTGAGCGTTGCAAATGGAAGACGCGGAAGAAGAGCTCGAGGGTGATCCCAATCTGGAGATAGTCGCAGACGATTTCAAACGCCCGCATGAAAGAAAGCGCGTTGGGGTGAAGCTGCGACGACGCCAAGTGCAGACGGTTGAAAACCCCTAGTTGAAAGCTATTGAAGGGGAGGCGGATACCGGCCTCTTTAAAGGCGAACTCGTACATGGGAAACTGCAGCCCGCGATAGTTCGAGCAGATGCGATAGTGTACCCGGGGCTGGTAAACTGCCCATGTGGCATCCTCTCCTTCAGGGACATTCTCGACAAAGGCGAACGCGTCCGTGTCGTCGTCGGAGAAACACGACCCTATACGCAGAGGCTCTTCCCTGGCCCATTCGGCTGCCGGACGCACGATCGCCTCCCCGGGGATCTGAGCGGGTCCATCCACGTCGGGTTCGGTGTCTACGTAGAGAATCCCCAGAATCCTCGCGGCCATTTTACCTGAAAAGCAGAGGAAACAGGTGAATTCATCGGTCGCGACCAAGTCCACCCTTCCACCGCCGATCAAGTGAAAGGGCAGCGAGCAAGAAAATATTTGAGGACACGGCAAACTGCCCGAGGCCGTCGCCCCGTCCTCTCTCTCTTCGCTCCCCGATCTCCCCATCTCACTTCCCCGTGACATTCATCGTGGGTCCTCGGTGTATTCATAAGAGTCCTCGGGACATTCATCTTGTCCTCGGTATGTTCATCCCAAACCACCGTCAAAACCCACCGGAACCCTAGGAACGTCCTGCCTTTCCCGGCGGAACCCTAACGGAGCGTCGGGAACACCCTCACCTCGCCGGAAAACTACTAAAAAAGAGAAAACAAAATGAACCATAAGAGATAAAGAACTTACTTGAGCAGTGGAGAGCGGACTAGAACAGCAAAAACGGCAGTGCACGACGGTGTACGGCGGCAGAGCAGCAACGGTGGCTAGATGAGATGCAGAGCGAAAAAGGTAGGAACGTGCAAATGGCACGAACTCGCCCCTTTTATAAGCCCCTCACGAGCTTCGAGGATTCCCTAGGCAATCGATTACGCTACCCTAGGGTAGCCACCCTATGCAATAATGAGGTGTGACACGTGGCACACGCTTCCCCAGGCACGTCTGTTCATTCCCTCACACGCATCTCTTCATTCACCTCGGCCTTGACTCCTCGTATCCCCGCGACGTTGCCCCCCTGCGGCCAGTCTCGCACGAGCATGCCCGTCTATTTCTGCCCGGTTTACCAACTGCTCCTCTCTAGAGACCCTTTCCCGACCGGACACACCCTCGACATAACCTTGACCCATAAGTCATCATTCCGACGCCTCAGAGCAACGACTTGGGGGGCTCCTGTTCTGGACTGGGCCGGGGACCTACTCCATAGCCGAGCAGGCCCAGCCCACACACTGGGGTGGCCCATACGAAGGACTTAGTCAAGCCAGTGTCGGCCAAGTGTCACACCACATTGTCGGGCACAAATGGCGTAGAGCTTCAGGCAGAAACATTGAGCCTTCCCCGGAGTTCTCCCCTCCTCGACACGAGGGCGTTGCTCCCCGACAGGAGTCGTCTCCGTCCTCGCAGCAAGTCCTCCTCGCGAGGACACGTCTCTCCCCGACATACAAGACTCCTCCCCGCGAGGACACGTTCTCACGTAGCCGCTCCACTCCCGATGGAATCGGTCTGCCCTAGTTTCGGAGATCTAGAAACGGTTACCCCAGGGCGAAGACCACGTGCTGGTCTTCACTATGCCACGTAAGCCCTGGCAGTTACTTGGATTGGGCCTGGCAATCCAGCCCAATGCAAGTAACCGTTGGCCCCGCGCTGGGGGCTCTCTATAAATACCCTCTCACTTGAGAGGGCCAGGTTATGTTCACTTCTACTCTCACTTCTGTACTTACTTTTTCTCTGACAACCACCTTACTTGAGCGTCGGAGTACCTTGCAGGTACACCCTCCCCCGCCGTCTTTCAACCTCACCGGAGCTAAAGTTCAACAGACGTCGTTGGCCACCAGAAATTGTCTGATCCAGGTACGATCATTAACATATATATAATATTTATGCTTTTGGATCCCCACTAATATTTTTCGTTATGCATATGAATTTTAGGAGAATCTATCTCAGTCCTTAACTCTAGGTGAAGACCAGGATTGCATGAGCATACTTAGTCGAGTATTAAATGTTCCTGAGTATTCTGGTCGTGTGAGGGGTAAGGTATTTGGGGTCACTCCATCAACCTTGTATAAGCGTCCAAAGACCTAAAATCCTAGCAATAAACAAGTGATGGAGACGTTGGAAGAATTAAAAGCTCAAGCTCGTGAATTACAAAAGGATAAAGAAAGATATATGGCAAAAATGCGCGGTTCAGAGTTTAAGGATACTAGTGACAAAGATAGTATCAATTGTCAACAGAAAATTCCCGAGGTAATATATATATTATTATGAAATTAAATTAGCACACTTTTTTTATTGGCATATATACACATTAATAATTTCATATTTATTATTGGTTTAGGGCATTTCACCTTGTCAGCTATATTTATCATCACTGACTTATCGTATGGTTGGCAAGAGAAAAGTGCATAACACTTCGGGAGATATACTTCACCATAGACCGCTCCCTGCTGGATTTTTGAAAGTTTTGATTGATATTACTTTAGAGCGGGATGCGTTACTACCTATACCTGAGGATGTTTCAGATACAACATTAGTGGGAGATGCATTAGGATCGTATGTTGCATGGCCGTCAAACCTCATTTTCATAGATGATGAGGTATCTTGAAAACCATTATGAACCTTTTAGTATTCAAATGTTTTACGAGCCATGTAAGTTATGCTTACATTTACTTACATTTTATTTACATGGTAATGTTAGACTCCTACAAAATCCAAATCAAAAGGTAAAGGAATTGTGCGGCACACCGAGTCAATTGCATCAAAAAAGAGGTACATTGATATATATGCATTGAAAATATTAATTCTATGATCCAAATTCAAAAGTTTCATGATTTTATACTTTACCTAACTTATATAATTTTTAGATTCATGCTCAAGAGTTGCAACAAGTCAGCAAGAATAAGAAGCCAGAAAAAAAGGATCTTGCAAAGACCGAGCCAAAAAAAGCATCTATATATTGCTTTAGATTTTGTCTTGAAACATTTGTAGGAACATCAGATTTGATGGAAGGTGGTATTCGTGAAATACCTATAGAGGAAGGTATTTTCAGTTTTCCTTATTCAGAAACAATTGCTAAAGAGGATTTGGATCATATTTTTCAGCATTCTAAATTAGGCATCGGTGTTATGAATTCATACATCAGGTACTCCATCAATTTTATTTAATTAATTGAAAAATTTATTTATTCATTTCAATGAATATTCTAATGTTGATTATGCTTTTATTTAAGGTTCTTGTATGAAAAATTGATGCGCTCGCGTCAATTGACAGAAAGATACTCTTTCTTATCTCCCATCTGTGTCAATGCATGTTTAATCGATCAAAGTGCAAGTGCAGTCAAAGATCACTTAGTCGATGCATTTATGGCTTACAGAGATATAGAAGAGTTGTATCTTTTACCATATAATACTGGCAATGGGTTAGATTTTCATTCCAACTTCATTTATTATAATCTTTCATTTTTGGACGTTGTGAATAAAATTTCCATCTAAATTTTTGTTTTATTTTACATTGGACACTGGTTGTTGGTTGCGATTAATCCGATAAAAGAAATAGTATATTATCTGGATTCTTTGGATGGTGATCAAACAAAATACCCAGATATGAAGAAGATGGTTGACACGTAAGTGATGAGATTGTTCTAAATATTCGTGTGTATATTTATTTATTTATGTGAGATTGATCTAAATATTCGTTTATGTTATGTTAGGGCTATACAAATATTCCGATCACAAAGACAAGCTCAAGTACCAAAGAGTAAAGCAAACAACATTACATGAATCAGAGTGCAGGTATATTTTCACAATTTTGATTATAATAGTGATGCTGCTTGATAAAACAAGTTAAACTATATATCCTGATATATATTCGTATTTTTTTGTCTATGTGTAGTGTCCTCGTCAGTGTAATGGTATAGATTGCAGTTATTTTGTTTTGAGGTTTATGAAAGAAACCATTCATTTGGGTCAAATAGAGATTCCAAACATGGTATGGATTTATAACTTAGGATTTATTTTAATATTTATCAGATATTTCATATAATTAATTACTTTTAACTAAATCATGCATATTATGTTATATTATGTAGTACTTTGATGAATTCAAGTGTGCTACGTACTCGAAAGATAAATTGGAAGAAATTAAGGATGAATGGTGTCAATACATTATTGAGATGAGGATCATATAAGGTATATTGTCTTTCTTTTGTGTGAAGTTTATGGAAGTTGTTGTCTTGTTTTGGAATTGAAGTTGTGTATAGTTTATGGAAGTTGTTGTATACTTTATGGAAGTTGTTGTATAGTTTTGGAGGTTGTTGTATAGTTTTGGAATCTTTAGATGTTAAAGGTTTTGGAAGTGGATAAGTTGTTATTAGAATATGGATGTTTTGTGTACATATGAGGTTTGTGTTGAATTATATATAATGGTTATTTTGGTGTATGAGGTTTGTGTTGAATTATATATAATGGTTATTATAAGGTTTGTGTGTTGAATTATAATGGTGTATATATATGTTGAATTATAATGGTATATAAGGCCTATGTGTTGAAATAAAGGCTTGTGTTGAAATATAAGGCCTATGTGTTGAAATAAAGGCTTGTGTTGAAATATAAGGCCTATGTGTTGAAATATAAGGCATATGTGTTGAAATATAAGGCCTATGTGTTGAATTACAGGTTTGTGATAAGTTTTGATAAAAATTGAGTGATAATGGTTAGTGAAAAATGATTCCTAAAAAAAGGACAATAGACAGCGCTTATACCAAAAAACGCTTAAAAAAAATTATTTTCAAAAAAGTGTTTTTAAAAAGTGCTTTTTACGTGTACAAAAGAAAGCACTTTCTAAAAAAAGCGCTGCCTAAAGTGGAACTAAGACAGCGCTTTTATAAAAGTGCTGCCTAAAGAAGTGAGAAAAGGCACATTAGATAGCGCTTTTAAAAGTGCTGCCTATAGTGAGATAAAAGAAAGCGCTTTTATTGAAAAAGTGCTGCCAAAGGTAGAAAGAGAAGGCACATTAGGCAGCGCTTTTAAAAGCGCTGCCTAAAGGGGACAAAAGAAAGCGCTTTTATTTGGAAAAGCGCTGCCAAAGGTAGAAAGAGAAGACATTAAAAGCGCTGCCTAAAGGAGGACAAAGGAAAGTGCTTTTAATGAAAAAATGTTGCCTAAAGGGGACCTAAGGCAGCATTTTTGCATTTAAAAAAGCGCTGCCTTTACCTACAGCAGCGCTACTTTAGGCAGCGCTTTTAAGCGCTGCTAAAGGAAAATAAAAGTGTTGCTAAAGGTCTTTTATGGCTTAGTGAAACCAAACTATTTTTTTGGGTTTAGCTTCCGACGTAAACAATTACTAAATGGATAATATCCAACCAAGGTGTAAACAAAAAATTTCCCTTGGTGAACTTTATGAAACTTTGTTCCTTATGGGACAAATGTCAAACGCGGTGTTTTAATATCAGGTTCGACAAGATAAACCCGAAACACTACAATAGAAAATACTATATGATGAAGCAGAAAAGCAGTAAATAATATGATAGTTGTTTACCAAATCGGTGAAACCACACATACGTCTGGGGGGGGGGGGCTGAGTAAACAACCCAAGAAAATAAGTTCACTATTAGTAGCTAATACAATTAGTCTTACAAGCAACAACAAACCATATGTTGTTCAATGCCTCTTCCTAACACTGCCCAATGACTTTCTATTTAGGGTCCCCCTAAAAATGAGAACCTACTCACTCTCTTCTCAATCGCACAACTCGTGATTGGAGTTTACAACTTAATAATCAATGTTGAATACTACCACTCATCTCTAGACAAACCTTTTATGCTAGGTTACTGAAACATAGTGTCGCAGTACGAAAAAATACCCGGGCGTAAGGAACACTCGAAATATAAACAAAATAGAGTCGCCACCGAACTTTATTTATTCTCGAAAAGGAAAAGGGAAAATATCGATAAAACCCACGAAAAACAAAAAGAAAATTGGTCGTCGCAACCAGATCATGTTCGGGAGTCGGTTATGCAATGGGAATGTATTAACATCTCTCACATCCGTTGTACTCAACGGGACTAATTTAGTTAGTTTTGTGTTAAAGTGTTCGTGTGATATTAGTTTGCAATCTTCTGCCTATCGAGTGAGAAATGAGAAAAGAAGAACATTTTTTTTATTAAAGGGTGCTTTTTATTATTATTGTGCTTGCCAAGATTTCAGAATCTTGTGCCTACGTATTCTCATAGTGAAATGAGAAAATCAGAGCTCCGTAATTCTACTAACTAAGAACTACTAAGTTGATTGCATTTAATGAGTAATCCTTTAGACATATCAAACATTTTAAACCTTTTCTTGTTTCTCGCTCTTGGATACTAAAACCTTTGTTTCTTTCACATCAATATGGATAAAGCATACTTGTTTCTAAAAATGTTTTTGAAGTTGTACAAGGACAGAAAACAGGTTTGGTTGATTAGCTGCTCTTAGGGATACAGACATCCAAACAAGGAACTCTACAACAAAGTTCAAATGCCTGGGAAGGAAGAGGCATGAGCCCTAATTACTCTTTTACAAGAGTTATTATGAAACTATGTGGTGAATTAAGTCAAAGTTTATTAACGAAAGACGATTATTCACACAAGGAGTACTACAATAGTATCTAAATAATTGAGAAGGATAAGGTCGATACCCAATCAATATTTTTCTTCTATAAGAGAACTAACTTAATTTAATTGATTACCGTATTTTAAAACGAAAGACAAATGTTCAAACATGGAGCTCTACATTAGTATTCAAACATCTAAAAAAGGTAAAGCCTAAACCTAATTCTCTTATATTCATTTTTATTGCGAAAGCTTTAAAAGGAACAACTTGACGTTGGATAAAGTGTTGCAAGTTGATTTATAAAAAGAGTTTGGATGTGTCAGGGGAGATACTAGACGTTGCATTCAATTGAATTTGATTTAGGAAAATGACTCGACGTTGGATCGAGTGTTTGTTTTTTTTCTTTTCCAAAAGTTGTTGATTTTAATTACTGAATTAACAATCAACTAAGATAATAAAATTTTCATACCCTCGAAAAAATGAGTGCACGACCTCGCGAAGCACAAGCGCACGCTCGCGAGATGGACTTAACAGAGTCGCCACCGATATTTATTTATTCCCATAGAGGGAAATGGAAAATATCAAATAAAACCCCTAAAAGAAAGACACGGATATGGTCATCACAACCAATATCAGGGTTCGGGAGTCGTTTACGCAAGGGGAGGGTATTAGCACCCCTCACGTCCGTTGTACTCAACGGAAACCATTAGGTTAATTGTGTGTGTTAGTGTTTGTTTAAAATGCTAGGATTCTCAAGTTATTAAAAGGGGGCCTGACAAGATTTTGCAACCCTGCTCCTACGTATCTCAAAAGAGAAATCAAGGCACACGTAGTTTTAGGTAAAAAAGTTTGTTTGTTAGTCGATTTTAGCAAAAGTTATCTTGTATTAATCGACGAAAAACATTGTTTTACCCAAAACAGGTGAGGAGCAGATGTTTGCATCACATTGAATGTATTTACGAATCACATTCACGGGAACACGGCTCGTATCTCAACTCAACGGTTGTGGATGAAACATTGCTTTGCATTATCTTAAGACAAGATGTCTTTCGTTTTTTTTTTAAGGTTTTTAGGTCGCACGATGGCGAGAAAAATAGTTTGATTGGTTGAATGTATTTTAAGCGAATGATGAACGTTTGATGAGAATCAATTTCAAAGAGTTACGCTAGAATGCTTGATCCCAACGATCCTTTTTTCATTCAAGTTGTTCTGAAAACTGTTTGATGGACAACGAACGCTTGATAATAATCAATTGTTCAAAGAGTTACACTAAGATGTTAGATACCAATGGCCTTTATTTGTCCAAGTTAATTAAAGTGTTTTAAGGACAAAAGAAAACAATGAACAGTTATTCCAAGGCGCGTGACTCGCGACCGATCATTCGAGAATTCTGCTAAAATGCTAGATTTCAACCGTCTTCTTCTTTTGTATTTTATTTTGAAAGAAAATTTAGACGTGAAAGAATGAGATCTTGATCCTAATATTAAAATTCAAATCACAATGACCAAAACACCTTTTAAAATTAGGTGAAACTATCAAGTTCTCTATATTTTGTGAACATTGACATTACGTCTCAATAATTATGTTCAATTAGCTTAAAACATTCCTTCATCCAAGTAGTACAATTTAAGTATCTATTATTATTTTTTATACTATAAATAAATAATATTGTAGAATTTAGAGGTTTTTATTTATAGGATAAGTTTCATAGTGTCAGCAACCATGTAATCCTCTTTACGTACGCCAAGAATAATTGAAAATGAATATTCGTTATTCTCAACACACATTGCTTGTTTCCTAAACTCTCTCTCTCAGCATGGGCTCTATTAACGACGACGTTCCGGAACTAGAAGAGTGCCTTCTTCAGGTTCTCTTCTTCTTCCTAATTCAAACTTTTCTTTTATTCCATAAATAAATTAACGTGTTTAACATATTTGTTTGCTTAGTTTAATTAATTAATCTCTTTCTGAAGCAGTTGCTTTTATTAAGTTTAATAGTTTATTTTTATTATATGGTTATGAAAGGTTAATCCGTTTCATGACAGTCTTATAATTAACAACTACCAGTCAACTGTTTTTCAGCTTCACTCTGTATTTTGAACTTGTTAACTACAAATGCAAATATCTTTATTTTCATATTTTATATTTTAGTTTTAGCCTAAAACTGTGTTAGTTTATGTTAATCACTCATTCATAATATTACTGTCACACAACTTCTACGCTCACGCAAATTGATTTTGATTGAATTAATTTTATTTATATGTGAGTTCAAGGTGAAATCATTTATGTTTGGATTTATTCATGTGAAGCTGAGTTGAACAATAAATTTGAGTCTATATATCACAAATAGAGGCAAAATCACCTTTGCCAAGTGATTTGCCAAAAGTGAATCCAAAAATACTCTTAAACATTTTCCAGCAATCTATTGTTGCAATTCCTGGCTCCAGCTGTCACTGATATCGACTGTTGGATGAGGACGGATCGTATTTTCAGTTGTATTCTAATTCTAAAACCGATTTTGGTGAAGTTCAAATACGACTCAGCCGATTTCATCCAATGGCCGGGATCTGTTGGCTGTAGCAACTACATGTCAGAAAATCCGAGTCCCTAAAAAAAGTGATATTTTGCTTTGAGATATGATCGTCTATTTTATTTCTTAAGGATGAAAGGAGCAAACAATACACCGGAGATGGTTCGGTTGATTTTAGAGGGAAGCCTGCTATTAAGCACAGCACTGGCAATTGGAGAGCTTGTCCATTTATTCTAGGTATGCCTTTTTCTAACATCGCCCTAACGTTTAATGCTTTAGATGATTCATTTTCATTTTGTACATGTAAATGACAGGCAATGAATGTTGCGAACGTTTGGCTTTCTTTGGCATTACAACAAACCTTGTTACCTATCTTACCACCAAACTACATGAAGGAAACGCCTCTGCTGCGAGAAATGTTGGCGTCTGGCAAGGAACTTGTTATCTTACACCTCTCATTGGAGCTGTTCTGGCAGATGGTTACTGGGGAAGATACTGGACAATTGCTGTTTTCTCTATGATTTATTTCGTTGTAATGCACTTAAGATACATTTCATCTCCTAGTCATAATCGTCTCAACACGTTTTATTATATGGTACTACTGATATGGTTGTATCTTGCAGGGGATGTGTATCTTGACTATTTCTGCATCTGTTCCGTCTTTGAAGCCAGCTGAGTGTTTGGGTTCGGTATGTCCTCCGGCTAGTCCTGTGCAATACTATATATTCTACTTCGGTCTCTATGTAATTGCACTTGGGACTGGTGGTGTAAAAGCATGTGTGTCATCTTTTGGGGCAGATCAGTTTGATGATACTGATTCTAAGGAAAAGGTCAGGAAGGCTTCCTTTTTCAACTGGTATTACTTTTCAATCGACCTAGGCGCCGTTGTGTCATGCACCTTCATTGTGTGGGTTCAAGATAATGCAGGATGGGGTCTTGGATTTGGCATTCCTGCTTTAGTTATGGGGTTATCCGTTGGAAGTTTCTTTTTAGGTACTTCTCTATACAGGTTTCAAAAACCTAGGGGTAGTCCTATTACAAGAATCTGCCAGGTTGTGTTGGCATCTGTCCGAAAGCAGAATCTGGTTGTGCCGGAGGATAGTAGTCTCCTGTATGAGATGCCTGATAAGAAATCAGGTGTTGAAGGAAGTCGCAAACTGATGCATCGTGATGATCTGAGGTAATACTTTTACTTGAGCTCTGTTTTCTTCCATAGTGTTATTGGCTTTATTCATTTTTCATGTAGAAAATCAACATTGTATGCTAAAATTTGAAATTTTGACATTTTTTAATTTTATTTTGCTTCCTACTAATAATATTTTATTAATAATGACTGAATGATATACCCTATAAAACTTCTTATTTTGTTTTTACTTGGTGTTTAAATAAAGGTATTTTGATAGAGCAGCTGTAGTGGCTGATTCAGAGAACAGAAGTGGTGACTATTCTAATCCATGGAGGCTTTGCACAGTTTCACAGGTGGAAGAATTGAAAATATTGATTCGCATGCTTCCAATTTGGGCTACTGGCATAATTTTTTCTGCTGTCTACGCCCAGATGTCAACATTGTTTGTGGAGCAAGGAACTATGATGGATACAAATATTAGTTCTTTCAAATTATCCCCAGCTTCCCTGTCAACCTTTGATGTGGTAAGCGTTGTTTTGTGGGTCCCTGTCTATGACAGGATACTTGTTCCTATCGCAAGGAAATTTACAGGCCAGAAAAGGGGCTTTTCCGTGTTTCAAAGAATGGGAATTGGCCATTTTATTTCTGGGCTGTGTATGTTAGCAGCTAGTGTTGTGGAAATTAAACGTCTGCAACTTGCACGAAAGCTTGACCTTGTCGATAAACCTGTTGCCGTACCCCTTAGTGTATTTTGGCAAATACCTCAATATTTCTTATTAGGCGCATCAGAGGTATTCACATTCATTGGGCAGCTTGAGTTCTTCTATGACGAATCACCAGATGCTATGAGGACTTTATGTAGTGCACTGCCCCTCCTATGTTTTTCATTGGGGAATTACTTGAGCTCTTTCATGCTTACTATAGTAACTTACTTCACTACACAAGGTGGAAGGCTTGGATGGATTCCAGATAACTTGAATAATGGACATCTTGATTACTTTTTTCTGCTTTTATCTGGACTTAGCTTATTAAATATGTTGGTATACATATTTGCCGCCAAAATGTACAAGCAGAAGAAGATTTCTTAAAATTTTTCAAGCACTATTGCTCATAGAAGTGGAAGCATGATATGATATTTCCTTCATTCATCGTGAATATTGTTCTCTATGAAAAATATGTGTATGCTAATTGGGAATGATGTTTAGGAAAATGGATAGTATGGGTTATTGGAACTTACCATGTTGTACATAACTATAGTTGAAGATCAGTTGAACCGCTGGGATTAAAAGGCTCTTTGGAATAGATTCAGCATATAAGCTCATTCAAAGACACGTTGATCAAGCAGACAGGAAGTTATTCAACTACTTATGGTTCAGTTTAGGAGGAAATAAAATTGGGGGAATCACAACTCAAAAAAAGGAAATAGTGAATATTCGAATGATTGACAAAGTTGTGCAGACTCTAGTGAATTTGTCCTAAATAAGTATTCTTACAAATAATTAAAATATGAAATAAAAAACATGCACAAACGATTAAGGTAGTAGTGAATATTTGTATTTATTGATTCTAATTTATACAATATAGCTAGTTCTGTATGACTCATTGTTTTTGGTCTTTACTGTATACTGTTTTTACCATAGAATATATGTATTGTTTATTATGGAATGTTAGCAACTATTGAACTACACAGTTTATTAGAGCCATATAATGTGAAGTGAAAAGCAATCTCAACTCCTTTTCAAACTAACAAAAAGGGAAACTTCAGAATGGTGGGTATCAACTTTTTACCTACCATTCTTTATAAGCATTCTGATTATAAAATAGAATACAGATGAGTGGCTCTCCACTGACATCAAAATTGGCCCCATAAATTTTGAGACAGAAGAGAATAAGAATGGAACATTTAGAGGAACCTACCCGATATCTTCTGGAAGATAGTCTATTGCAGGTTCCTACTTAGCCTATCATCTGCACAAGTAGTAACTAAAATGTAGTATTATCATTTATGCAGTCATTTATTTTTAACTTTTGCAGTCCGAAGAGAGTGTTCATGCAAGAGATGGGTCAGTAAACATAAAGGGAGAGCTTTCTATCAAGAGGGAAACTGGGACATGGAAATCATGCCCCTTTGTTCTTGGTGATTATCTGTTCTATGTGTTGTTCTCATGAGAAGTAACCAACAATTTTTTTATCTTTGTTATTTTTCTGTTTGACATGTAACATATCTATAGTCTAATACAGGTACTTTCTTTTGTGAACGTTTGGCGTATTATGGGATTGCTACAAATCTTGTCACTTATCTCACCACGAAACTACATCAAGGACTTGTTACTGCAGCCAAAAATGTTACTACTTTTCAGGGAACTTGCTATCTCACACCTCTCGTTGGATCCTTCTTTGCCGATGCCTACTTGGGAAGATATTGGACAATTGCAGTGTTCTACGGAATCTATCTCATCGTAAAATTTATAATTATAATTTTCTCATTTTCTGAAGGTTCCATAGTAGTACTTTTAGGTGATAATTAATTTTTGCAGGGAATCTGCATATTGATCATTTCAGCAACCGGTCCCTCATTGACGCCAATGGAATGTGTGGGTTCTGTCTGTCCATCAGCAACTCTAGCTCAAAGTGCTGTATTTTTCTTTGGACTCTTTTTAATTGCACTGGGAACTGGTGGAATAAAGCCATGTATTTGGCCTTTTGGGGCAGATCAGTTTGATGACACGGATCATAGGGAAAGAGCGAGTAAAGGATCGTTCTTCAATTGGAATTATTTCACTAGTAACATTGGTGCACTTTTATCCATCACTATATTGGTATGGACTGAAGAAAATGTTGGGTGGGGACTTGGATATGGAATTTCTGCATTGTTTATTGGTATTGCGATCGTAATTTTCTTTCTAGGTACACCAATGTATAGATTTCAAAGGCCCGTGGGAAGTCCTCTTACAAGAATTTGCCAGGTGATTTCTTCTGCTTTGTTCAAGTGGAAATTGGAGGTTCCTCAGGACATTTGTCTCCTCTTTGAAAGAGAAATGAAGAATTCCTCCATTGAAAGAAGTCATAGACTAGAGCATAGTGATGGATTGAGGTTATCTCATAGCTAAATGTGCCTTCTGTTAGCCAATTTGGTCTTTGTATGTGTCTTTCATTGGTCAGTTTGGTCTTCGAAGACTATAGTGACGTCGCTTCACACATTTATGGACCAACATGACTCATTACTCTACTTTGTGCAGGTTCCTGGATAAAGCAGCAGTGATATCAGATGAAGAAAAAGAGCGAGCTGAAATGACTAGTCCATGGAAGCTTTGTACAGTTACACAAGTGGAAGAGTTAAAGATTTTGATCCGCATATTTCCAATATGGGCATCCGGAATAATCTTCTGTGCTGTTTATGCACAAATGTCGTCGCTGTTTGTTGAACAAGGGAAAATGATGGACACAACTATTGCTTCTTTGAAAATTCCCGCTGCCTCTCTTTCAACTTTCGACATCATAGCTGTCATCATTTGGGTTCCAATTTACGATAGAGGCATTGTTCCAATAGCAAGGAAATTCACCAACAAGGTAAGAGGCTTCTCAGAATTGCAAAGGATGGGAATTGGTCTTTTTCTCTCCGTTATTTGCATGTCATCGGCGGCATTAGTAGAGAGCAAGAGGTTGCAAATGGCAAAAGAATTTGGTTTAGTTGACGAAAATATCCCTGTACCAATTAGTATCTTATGGCAGATACCTCAATATTTCTTGCTTGGTGCTGCAGAGGTATTCACCTTTGTTGGACAGCATGAGTTTTTTTACGAGCAAGCGCCAGATACAATGCGCAGTTTCTGCAGCGCATTGGCACTTTTAACAAATTCATTAGGGAATTATCTGAGCTCTTTGATTGTCATTATTGTTGATTACATCACAACAGAAGATGGAAATTCTGGATGGATAACTGATAATTTGAATGAGGGTCATCTTGATTACTTTTTCTGGCTTCTAGCTGGACTTAGTTTCTCGAATATGTTGGTATACATTGTTTATGCTAGACAGTACAAACAAAAGAAAGCTTGTCACATGAGTCTTCCTTAAGTGTTTGCTTTTGGAATACTTCTTTTTTAACTAAATCAACACTGCATTTTGAAACATATATAAGATAAAAGCAACATCTTGTTAACTTTGGATTTGGACTTTTTTAGGAGAAACAATGAACAAAAACTATAATATGCTAAATGAATAACAAATGAAGGCTCGGTTGTTTAATGGTAAGAATAACAGACAAGACAGGGTAAGCAATCATATCGATTTTATTTTAGTGTTTGGTGAACCAAGGATGTATGATTTCATTGTTTGCAGCTACCAGGTAGAAGTTAGAGCTCTTAAATTTAGACTATGACAGTCACTCTTATCATAATAATTCTTTGAAAAACTTAAAACATAAGAAATTATATCAAGTTTCAAAATAATACATTGATTTTGATAGAGACTCTTGTTATACAATTGATAGAGACTCTTCTTGTTATATAATTGGTCTAACATCTATATTCTTTTCAATTATTAAATATTTGGACATCAATGCCTACCTCCTCCCACACCTAGAATCATATAAGTTAGTTGGTGTTTTGTTAGTCATAATTAGATTAAGTGCAACACGGACGGAGATTTAAGAGGAAATGTTAGTTGCATATTTGAATCTCCTTTCAAGATGAATTGCATAAAATCATGTTTGATATCGAATATGCTGAAGAATTAGAAAAATCTTTGACTTGAAATTGATTAAAGACTAATCATTGGTGTATTTTCTAAGTTGAATATTTTCTCTTGACATTTTTTAATGAATGAAATAATACTTTAGATACTATATACTCATTAAGATTTAAGATATTTTATATTTTAAAAGAGAAAAATGTATACAAATATTTTATTAATTATGACACATAAGATTCATTTTCTATAGGTTAGATTTTACGTTCCCTCCTTTTATTATTGATTACGACACATAGTAGGATTCATTTCAATGGGTTAGCTTTTCCATTCTCTTATTTTATTATTTATTTAATACATTTTTTTTACTTACAAAGGTATTTTAAGGCTCTGTTTGATAAAAATAGCGGTTGATTAATAAGTTAGTTGATAGTTTATAGCTTATGACTGATAGTTGGTGACTGATAGCTTATAGCTTATAGGTGATGGCTGATGACTTATAGTTGATAAGCTAATTGAAGTGTTTGGTCAAATTAGCGGTTTAATTAGGCGATAAAATAAAATGACATAAAAAATATTTAATAATTACTATTTTATTTTAAATTATAATAAATTATAAAGGATAGTAGTAGATTTTAGTTAAAATAATAAGGGTAAAAATAGAAGAAAAAATGATAAACTATAAGCTAAAACGCTATTTAAAATAGCGTATGAAAAATAAGCTATAAACTAATAAAATAAGCTATAAACTCGTAATGAAAAAACCATTACCAAACATGTCTTTTATTGTTAAATGAACTTATAAGCTATAAGACATAAACTATAAGCTCAAAAAACATCTTCCCAAAAAGAGCCTAAACCGTAAAAGTGGATACTATACTATAGTTAACAATATGCTTTCAATTATAATAAATTACTCAATATGCATATTAAATATAATTATAAAAAAATAATTACATTTAAATCTTAGTTATGCTGTAAATAACAATGGAAATATTATTTGGTAAATAAATAACTTTGCAAATAATAGAAAAGTTTGGATGCACTTTTTATATGAATAAATCAACTATCTATCTATTAAAAAAGCATACTAGCAAAAATTCTAAATTATCTTTTGGTGGTAATATTATTTACATTACATTAAATATTATTTGGTAATTATCTAAAGAATCAATTATTCTCTCTCTTTTTTTTGTAAGCAAGTAGATTAATAAACCGAGAACTAAGGGTTTTCAAACCTGTTTACAAAAAGAAACGAGTCCGACAACTCGACAAAAAGAAAATTAGAAACCAATTGCACCTACGAAAAGGCTATCAACGGATTTTTACAAAAAACGTAAAAATTGCAATTGGAGTTGCCAATTTCACCTATAATTGACCATTTCCATGCCGTAATTTTGATACTCCAAACAATATCTAGAACGTTCCTGCTTTGATTCTCGAAAATTACTCCGTTCCTAGAATTCCAAATATTCCAGCAGATAGCCAACCAAAGGACTCCCGCTTTCGCAGTTGAAACTCCCAGTGAAAAGCAAAAGGAGAACCACCGCAAAAAACTATCTTCGGAACACACAACATTATCCACACTACTATCTACAAAACCAATCCACTCCCAAATCTCCCTCCAAATCAACCTCAAAATCCTACAACTACAGAAAAGATGAGACTCTGATTCTTCTACCAAATTACAATAGACACAAGCAAAATCAGATCCGGGCATAAAAACACCTCTATGACGAAGGTTCACCTTGGTTGGCAACCTTTTCCAAAATAATCTCCAACCAAAAGCTTTCACTCGAAACAGAATTTTAAGTCTCCATAACCGTTTCCAAACTCCCTCCACACCTTGCATATGCGCATAAGAATGGGAGTTAAATAACTCAGCTACAGGGCTATTGCCATAAACAGCAGCAGCAGCCGTACCTGCCACAAGAACCCCAGCCAAAACCTCCTCCCTACTACCTGAAACAGTCGCTACAGTACCAGAAGTCATGACAGCCTCATTCTGCATTTCCGCAGAATGAACCAGGAACAACTCTGAGCTGTGCTGAAGGGCCGAAACCTCCTCCTCCAAATGAGTACCTGCATAAGAAAAAGTTCCAGCAAGAATACCTTAAGCATTAGTAAAAAGAACATCCGCAGCAGTAACATTTTGGGAAGCTGCTAAATTATTCACTGAAGAATTAATTTCAGCCGGAGCTGCAATAAAACCCGCCCTGTAGGCAGCAAGAATGTCGACACAAGATTTAACCGAAAATCCGTGCACTGGGTCAGGCTTCCAAAACACAGAGTTACGACTGTCTCCACCAATGGTAAAATCCCTCAACAACCTCAGAAGCTCGTTCCGGCTATCTTCAACTTCTGAAAAATGACTCCTCTTGACACCCAAATCCCCCCATCTCCAGCCCCTATCCACCCAACCTCCCAAATTAGCCACCGAGGCGTCTTGAAGCTCGGAATAAGAAAAAAGAATGGGAAATTTCTCCTTGAGAGTAAAATCTCTCAACCATCTAAAATGCCAAAAAGACGTGATAAAACCGTTACCTATCACAAACTTACAATTATCCATGAAAATATCGACGTCAAGATTTTTATCTATCCCCCCAATATCTTTCCACCACACCGAATAAGAGCTACTTGCTTTAGTATGGGATCCACCCTTAACCATACTAGAACATATGTCCTCGTACCTCGCTCTCAAAATTCTATGCCACAAAGACTCCGATCCTTTCAAGATCCTCCACCTCAATTTAAGAAGAAGAGCCATATTGAAGTCCTTAATACTTCTCACCCCTAAACTGCCTTTTTCAATCGGCTTACAAACATCCTTCCATCCGATCCAATGAATCCTTCGTCTTACCTCCGTTCCCCCCTAAAGAAAGTTACTTTGCAACCTCGTGATTTCTTTAGCAATTTTAACCAGCATCCTATAGAAAGAGAGCGTAAAAATAGCTAAAGAACATAACACCGATTTTAGAAGGGTAATTCTACCTCCAAGGCTAAGGGTGCGACATTTCCAATTAGATAGCCGACGTTTAATCTTTTCGACCAAACTTCTCCACATCAAAGTTCTTCTCGGATTGAAGCCTATAAGTATTCCAAGAAAAGTAAAATTGCTTTCCTCCATCCTACAAGAAAGAAAAGAAGCTGCCGCCTCCAAAAAATAAGGATTAACATTAATACCAATGAGCTTACTTTTATGATAGTTAACACCCATCCCCGAGACAAGTTTAAAACTCCTAAGAACCGCTTTTAATGCCCACACTTGTTTCCAACTACTTTCCCCGATAAGCAAAGTATCATCCGCGAATTAGAGAATTTCAACCGAGCAATCCCTATTGATAGAAATTCCTTCATATTCACCAATTTCCACCGCCTTTCTAACCAAACCCGAAAGCCCTTCCGCTATAAGGACAAAGAGAAAAGGAGAAAGGGGATCACCTTGTCTCAATCCTCTCTCCACAATAAACTCCTTAGTCGGGCTTCCGTTGACAAGCACCGACATCTTGCTATTGAAAATTAACAACTCCATCCATCTCAACCAAATATCTCCAAAACCCATCCTCCGCGTCATGAATCTAAGAAAGTTCCAACTCACTTTGTCATAGGCTTTTTCAAAATCCACCTTAAAAAGGATACAACTCTTTCCTTCCTTCCTACTAAAATCCACCAACTTGTTCGCCACAAGAACTCCATCTAAAAGTTATCTTCCGGGGACGAAAGCGCTTTGACAATTAGATATGATAGAGCCCAAAATGACCTTCAACCTTCCCGCCAAAAGTTTAGTAAGAATTTTATGCAAGCAACCTACTAAGAAAATTGGCCTATAATCGTCAAAGCTCAAAGGGTTTGAAACTTTAGGAACTAGCGTCAAGAAAGAAGAAGTGATAGATTTCGATAAGACCGTGCCCGTGTGGAAGCCATTGAAGAAACCCACCACATCTTCCTTAACAATGTGCCAACATTTCTGAAAAAATAACAAAGAGAAACCATCCGGACCCGGACTTTTTGATCCCTCACACCCCCACACCGCTTCTTTTATTTCTTCCTCCTTGAAAGGAGCTACTAACGACTCTCTTTCCACACTATCAATGCTCCTAAAAGAGATGCCCTCTAAAGAAGGTCTCTCTTCTACCTCTTCGACGAATTTCCTTGAAAAATGTTCAAACACGTCATCCTTCACCTTACTAACCGAATTCGCCACTCCACTTACCGGATTGAAAGTCCCAATATGGTTTCGTCTCCTTCTCTCTTTCATAACTCTGTGGAAAAACCTAATATTATTATCTCCATCGTTGTTCCACTTCACCCTCGCCTTTTGGATTAACATGTTCTCCTTTATCTTTAGATTAATCCAAAACCGGCTAGAAGCTTCCTTCCTTCTAGAGATAATGTCTGCACAATCACTATCTTTATAGAGAGATAGTAAATCGTCCGCTTCATTCAACTCTCTAACCCCTTCCTCCACCTCTAACTCATACCTCCCAAAAACCTTCGAATTCCACCACCTAAAACGGTTTTTAAGGAGTCTCAATTTCTCCTTCAAAACAAAATCACTTCTACCAACCACGTTCATAAGCTTCCACTCCCTTTCAACAAAAGGAATGAAATCTTTAAATGTAAACCACTCATTGTTAAATTTAAAAATCAACCTCACATAACAAGTAGCAAAATTATTTTTCAAATTTAAAATTTCTCTTATATTTTATTTTCCCACAATTTTTCACTTTCATTTACCTTTTTATTTTTCTATTTTCTCTTTCTCTTTTTATTTTTTTAACATGTCATACCCCAAATTTTGACCACTAAGATGTCCCATCATTGTGCAAATCATCATCACAGTATGGATGTACCTTCATGCCTCATCAAATACCTCAAGGGTTGTTGAGCATTCACTACTATCAAAGATTAGGGTTTTAGGCCCTCTCAGAGTTCTTAGACAAAGGATCAATCAAGGAATGGCTTGATCTTCAACTTGTCTAGCCTCTAACATATCCACAAAGGATCAAAAGGACTCCCACTTAAAGGATTAAGCACAAGGCTGCTCCCTTCTAGGTGGATCAAGTCTCAAGATCGCCAGTATCACCAAATTAGGGTTTTGGTCTACCAGGGCCTCCAGATGGGAAGTTTCATCTGGGCACAAGCCAATGATCCAAAACACAACCTAATGTACTCCATGGAACCTCATGGACACATTCATCAAGTCAATTTTTCCTTGGGGGATGCATTCATAAAAAAATCAAGAATTAGGGTTTCTTAACCTAATTCACCCCTAAGTTGACTTTTGGGGCAAATAAAGAGCGAAGACCTCAAGAGAGGATTTGAGGGTCTCTAATGAGCTATATTGATCCATTTGTAACAATGGATTAATCCAAGAAGCTTGAGCAACAAGTCTCAATTTCACCTGCACCACAATTAGGGTTTTAAGGAAAAAGTCAACTGCAACTTTGACTTTTGACCAGGACATGCTCCCAAGCCCTAGGACATGCCCCAATATACCCTATGACACCCTTGGAACATGTCCATCAAGTTTGATTTAGGTCAAGGACATGATTTCAAGAAGAATTGCACAGTTTGGAATTCATCTGATAAAAAGTCAACTGTGCACAAAAGTCAACTTTGACTTTTTAAGATTTTTCACCAAAATGGTTTTTTAACCCTAAAATGATGTTAATGTATGATTTGAATCATCATTCATCAAGAAAAATCAAGAAAAGTTGGATAACTTGTAAAAGGGGTAACCATAAAAACTTAGAAAATTTTCTAAGTTAAAAATAAAGTGACAAGGGTACCAACTTTGAAGGATCATAACTCCTAAACCACAAGGCCATTTTTCCTCATCCAAAGATGGATTTGTAGCCCTCATTACCCTCTACAAAAACTTCAACTAGACCTAAGTCCAATTCATTAAGGATTTTGAGTTATGGAGTGATCAAAATCAAGAAATCACACTTTGTTCCAACACTTGGTGAAAATTTCACTAAGTCAGATTTTGCTTCACTTTTTGCCAAATGTAGAGGGATTTTTCACTTGGAATCAGAAGAGATCAAAATCAAACATGTTCAAATAGTTGTTGTATCATGTAAGGGCTTTCCAAAATGGCCAAGAATATTGCCAAATTCAACTTACACCATGAGATATGACATTGTCAAGTTGCCTTGCTGAAATCTGTCAAAGGCAAAGCAGATTTTGCATTTTGGCTCGATTTGCCAAAATCAGCCAAATTCAAATGCTCCTATCCACTTGGACACATCTGAGGATTGAATCTAAAGGGGACAATCACTGAGCCAAGCCTCCAAAGTCCATGGAACAAGAAATAACATGTTGAACCTAGAATGGCCAAAATAGGGACAAGACTCCAAATTTGGATTGAGGCATTCAATGGAAGCATCAAGGTGGCATGGACTGAGCCATTCTCATCTGAAATTAGTCAAGACTTATCCAAGACCAAGGGAACCAAAGCTCTATGCCCTAACCTCTAGTCAATGGCTAGGGAGACTTGCATTTCCATTGGACAACATTGGCCAAACCTACTTACCAGCTGCCATTCACTATTCCTTGCAAAACAAACTTGCTCTACTATAAATAGAGCTCAATTGTGTTCAGTTTAAGTACACCAAAGGCCTACAACACTTGCCTTTCTCAAAATCCCTTTCTCTTGGCAAAAATGCCTTTCTTAGCAAGGTAACTATTGGGTTTTGAGTTTGAGAGCTTTTCCAATCAAGCCAATCACTCACACACCTCACATACATTATATAGAAGTGATCTAAGTGCATCAATTTCACAAAATCACCAGCGGGTTGCTCAAATTTTTAATCAAGTTGCAGCTGAGATGCCACGAATTGATCCAACCAATTTCAATCAAGTCTAAGCATTCAAACACACTCCATAGGGTGTAAGGAAGCTGTTCAGATCATCACCACTCATCTGTAATACCTCCAAATCAAAAATCCCATTGCACTTGCTGTCACGGTTTAGAGGTAAGCATATACTTGGTCATCTCTCAATCTATGCATATTTCCTCGCACAATAATTTGGCCATATGTTCATAATCATGCATGAAATGTTTTCCCTCAATTAATTTCATTGTTTGAATCGTGTATCAAAAATCCTAGCCTTCATGCAGAAATTAGGGTTCTTGAGGTTTCTTCGTGATTTCATGTTGTATGTTTAATTTAAATGAAATTAAGTGTTATAGACATGATCGTGAGGTTGAGACGAGCATAATGATATGTGGATTGCATGATATGATTACGTATTCAGTGAGATTGGATGGAAAACGCAAATCAGTCAAACCCAGAAAAACGCGCGTGTTCTTGCTGTGTTCTTGGCGCCTTTTTCACAAATTCAAATATTTGAATTTTGTGATTTTGTTTAATTGATTCAAAAATTAATTTCTCTCTGAGTTTTAATGATTTTGAGTTGATTCTTTTTTTAATAATTCACAAAAATGTTAAAATATTTTATTTTATAAAAAAATCCCAAAAATATTATTTATTTCATATAATTGATATTTTTGCAAAGAATTAATATTTTAATTGTTTTTGACATTTTAAATATTTTTTCTACATTGATTTTGCAACTTTTAATGCCTTCTAATTATTTTGTAGGTCAATACTTAATTTTTGAAGCATTAATCCAAGATCACAATTTGTTTTCCATGTGTTAAACAATTTTGATCATTTTTAATTGAATTTTTATTCAATTAAATACATTTTTGAAAACAAATTAGGGTTTTTGGATTAATTCAACCCTCATAAATCATTTTCAAAACTTTTTGGGCCTCTAATAGAGTGTAAGACTCAATCCTTTTTTGACCAAATCCTTTTTGGGCCTCAGTGTATTGTATAAGTCCCGATACCGTAAAAAACAAACGGCGCGATCGTCGCCTTTTCAAAATAACCTTTGGGCCTCTCCTTGAGCTATAAGACCCATTCAAAACTTTTTGGGGCTCTATTAGAGTGTAAGACCTAACCCCCTTTTAACCAAAATCATTTGGGCCTCACTTATTGTATAAGTCCCTCTGCGTTAAAAGGAAAATCTCGGCGCGATCGTCATTTTTAACGAGAAATCAACTGGGCCTACCCTCGTGTTATAAGCCTCACTCTTCTTCTTTAAAACTTTTGGGCCTCCCCTCGTGTTGTAAGCCCCATTTCTTTTCTTTAAACTCTTTGGGCCTCTAATAGAGTGTAAGACTCAATCCCTTTGTAAATACCAAAATTTTGGGCCTCAGTCACTTGTATAAGTCCCACGGTGTTTACAAAACCTCGGCGCGACCGTCGCCCTTTTCAAAATTAACCATTGGGCCTACCCTCGAGTAGTAAGACCCATTTCTTTGTACAGAAAACCTTTCTTGGGCCTCAGTCACTTGTATAAGTCCCTCTGTACAAATTCAACAGTACGCTCACTGATAAAACCCTGGGCCTCTCCTTGAGCTGCAAGCCCCAAATCTTTCTTTTTCAAAGCACTTTCTCCTTTGATTTTGAATATACTGTTGTTTTCAATCTTTCTTTGTTGAACAACTAACCAAACAGCATGGAAGCTCTACAACCGAGTAAGTGTTTACCCGCTTTCATTTACCGCTTTCATATATATAACTGTATTGTGGGGCTGTTTCGCTGTAAGTCTTCTTTCATAAACTCATATCAACTGTGTAATAATAGTATAGATATTTAGAGTTTCCCCGGCAACTACGTCTAGAACTAGGTGACGCCGTTTCGTTTATTCGTAGAAATAGACAACTAGATCCCCAATAGGATCACCAGATACAGTTTTCTCTTCGGCTGTCCTCATTAGGAATCGTCAAGAAACTCTACTCCCAAAGATGAATGTATTCTCCGTGAATGGCATCTTTGAGTTTCTTCCAAATTCTCGAACTTTCCTGACTTTGATCTATTCTCGGTGAATAGCATTGCCTTGAATTTCTCGGGGTTTGGGGACCCACGGGCTTCTTAAAAGCATCGACCTCATCTTGGGCATCGTACAAGGACCCACAGGCTTCCTAAAAGCAACCCTCGCCTCCTCTTGGGCTTAGTACAAGGACCCTACGGCTTCTTAGAAGTATTCACAGTCTCCTCTTAGGCTTCGTATAATGATCTCTTCCCCCGGGAATGATAGCCTCCTCTTGGGCTTAGTACAAGGACACGTCGGCTTCTTAAAAGCTTCCAGCCTCCTCTTAGGCTTCGTACAAATTGTCCTGACGACCTCCTAGAGGTATAGGAACAGAACCTAGTCATCTTCATAGAACAGTCCTTTCGTAGAGTCTACTACCGCTCCTCAAAGCATAGTACAAAAGATAAAACTCTAGACTTGGACAGTCTAACTTCCTTGAGTCTCAAAGACATTCTCAAGTGACCCCTTCGTCAAATAGGAAGGAAACCCACGGACTCGGACAGTCTCAATACCCTTTGGATTTCCCGCTTCCTTAAAGAATAGGAATAACCTGGATCCTTGAATCAAATCCATGAGTACAGTGTTACTCATATAAGAACTGATTTTCTCTTTTAAAATCAGTATATTGGATTTGTCACTCAACTGAAACAGTTACCTTAGCCTCCTCTTGGGCTTTGTACAATGATTCTCCCCAGCGGAGTCAAACAACGTTTAGCCTCTCTCTCAGGCTTTATACGAGACACATAAGAGACTCCCTCGTTGAGTCAATCACCCCTTTCGCCTCCATCCCGGGCTTTATACGAGATACAAAAAGGTTCTTATTGAGCAAAACAAACAACAACCTCCATCTCGGGCTTCGTACGAGATACAAAAACTCTCTTGTTGAGTCAAATAGCCTCCATCTTGGGCTTTATACGAGATACCAAAAGACTCCATCGTCGAGTCAACCCTTTTAGCCTCTCTCTCGGGCTTCGTACGAGACACATAAAAACTCCCTCCTGTTGGGCCAATAGCCTCCTCTTAGGCTTTGTATAAGAAAACCACTGGTTGATCCAATCAACCTTTTAGCATCAAAGCTGTGCCTCGTTCACAGTACACAAACATCAACAACTCCTTTCCCTTCATCTAATCGCTGTAAGCGACAAGCCTCTGGATCATCTACATCCATGCCACTGTCCCTCTTTTAGCATGAGAAATTCCTAAGGAAAGATAGCATTGCTTTACACTGAGTTAAAGTCTTCTCCTTCAGGTTAAAATCCCCTTTAAAGGAAATTATGGCATTGCTAGGATCCGCGTATCCCGGTTAAAGTAATTCTCCTTTATAACCAGTCACCCAACAGTTGTGACAAACAAACCCTTCTTTAGAGATGACAAATTCTCTCTAAAGTTGAGACCTTCAGCTTCATATCTTGGGCTTTGAACAAGATACAAATCACCTTCAGCTTCACATCTTGGGCTTTGAACAAGATATAAACCACCTTTCGCTTCACGTCTTGGGCTTTGAACAAGACACCAAAACACCCATTTCCTCCCATAGAATAGGAGGAACTACGAACGCTCTGATTTCCCTGTTTCGGTAAACGGGAATACGTAGGCATAAGATCGAAAAGATCTTAGCGAGCACAATCAACAAAAAACCCAAATCCCATATCCCCATCAATCAAAAGCAGTAATTCAAAAAAGTCAGTCCTAACATCCTAATCCTTGTTCCCCGCCAGAAACATCCTGCCAAGATAAAAAGAAAGAAACCAGTATTGACGAAAATACAAATAACCAGTACAAAGGCCCCCCGCATTGATAGCATCCGTAACCTAACAGACCGCTGTTTAAACTCAGTATGCAAAGCAGGGTTAATTGGAGACATCTATTTCCCTTCCTTATTCAGCTCACAATAGGATAAAAAATGAATCGACCTGTAGTTTAAGCTCAACCGCAGAGAGCGACCAACGCTTAAGAACCGCGTCCAAAATCGCTCGCTATAGAAAAGTGGCGCCCACCGTGGGGCCTAATTCTGATTTCCTTTTTTCACCTCTTGTGTGAAAACCACAGATTGGGGCTTCCGCCGGGGAACCCATTTTCTGTCAGGAACTTAGGATCCTTAGCTTTAAAGGTCTAGGATGTTTAGGACAAATATATATACTGCTTTTCCTAATTGCTATACGTGTTTATTTTTCTTCTAATGGGAATGCGGGTGATGCCGTATGTGGAAAGATTGAGTATACACTTAAGATAAGTGATGGCGACGGGGTCGACCATCAACCTCAGTGGAGGCTGACCAACGCAACCCATTCTCTCACCTAGACAATGGGCCTGTTGTTAAGTCTGAGAAGCTGAGGAGCCAAACCCTTTCGTAGTGCGGAAACTATCGGAAATAGTTGTTACGTGATACTACCCTCATTTGAGGCTGGTGATCTATTCTCGGTGAATGGCACTTACTCTAAGATTGCTTTACAACTCGCTGGCGATCCGCTTGTTGTTTTGCTTTCCTGGGAGGAGTTGATGATAATGAGTACATGTACAAAATATCACCCTAGTATAAACCTTTGGGGATGGGTAGAGCCTCGACTTCATGACAACGACCCTTTGACCCCATGTTTTTTCTATGTTTTTGTGTGCTGCATTCATGCATTCATTTAAAAAACATTAAAACATTCAAAAAACTTCTCTTCTAGTCTCTCTGTTTTTCAAATTAAACAAAGACTGTGATTGCAAATATCAGAGAAGAGGATTGCGCTAATGGATTTCGGTAGAAGAAGGACTCATACGTACACCTTCAAGGTTCCAAAACTAGGGGATTTGAGAAGGTTAGCAAGGATGATCACTAGCCCTGAGGCTTTCAGAGCCAAGTACGGAGGTCTGCTACTACTGTTAAGAGTCCATGTGATTGAGGGAATCATTGACGCGCTCGTTCAATTCTACGATCCGGTTTATCACTGTTTCACATTTCTGGATTACCAGCTTGCACCAACGCTGGAGGAGTATTCTCATCTGATCGATCTACATATCACCGATCGAGCTCCATTTTCTGGACTGGAAGAAATTCCAAAGAATCAGACCATTGCAAGAGCAATTCATTTGGACGAGTCTGAGGTCAAGACTCACATGACCACTAAGGGTGGCATACAAGGTTTGCCAGCCCAGTTCTTGACAAAGAAAGCCCTGTATTTTGCCAATATAGGAAACGTGACTGCTTTTGAAAGCGTCTTTGTCTTGCTCACCTACGGGTTATTTTTGTTTCCCAACATCAATAACTTTGTTGATATTAACTCCATTAAGGTTTTTCTCATTGGAAACCCTGTGCCGACCCTGCTCGCAGACGCGTATCATTCTGTACACTTGGGAAATTTGTACAGCGGATGGGAGATCACATGCTGTGTACCTCTGCTTTATAAATGGTTTATCTCTCACTTACCCAAGTCTGCTGCTTTTTGGGATTGCAAGAGTGCCTTACGTTGGTCGCAAAAGATCATGTCTCTTACCAACTTTGATATAGATTGGTGTAATAGGATCTATGATGGAATCAGGATCATTGATCGTTGTGGAAACTTCCCCAACGTACCCCTTATAGGAACTAAGGGAGGAATCAACTACCATCCGGTATTGGTTCGTCGTCAATTTGGATACCCGATGAGGCACATCCCACTGGGTGTTCATCTGGAAGGTCTTTTCTTCAAGGAAGGAGAAAGTGACAGAGCACTAAAGACGGAAATAGTGCACGCTTGGAAGCATGTTCATAAGAAAGGACGGGAGTCTCTAGGAAAACCGGACTGTGTCTCGGTGGAGCCTTATCTCCATTGGGTACAAACTAGAGCTCTTAAGCTAAAGATGCCTTATCCTCGTTACGGAATTCTTCCGCCAAAGGAATCTGTCATGTACTTCATGATGAAAACTGAAAAGCTTCAGGTTATTCTCAACAAAGTTCAAAAAGAGAGGAGGTCTTGGAAGAACAAGTACCGCACCCTCGACGTAGAGTGCATCAAAATACAGCAACTACTGAAAAAGAAAGATGCTCTGATTGAAATTTTAGAGCAGCATGCTGTAGAGAATCAAGATGACCAAAGGAATTTGCTCACTCCTTTCACTTGGCAAAGGAATGACAACCCGACAACGGCTCCAGAGCCCCGGTCAAAGAAAAGGAAGATATCAGAATCAGCACCCGATTTCTCTTCAGAGAGGACTCGGGACCCATTAGCTTAGGCTTCTGTTTCTGCACCTTGTAATCTGCTGTATTTCCATTTCTGTAATCCTTTGAATTCAATAAAAAGGGGTTTCCCCACTGTTTGATATTTGCAATCTAATTGTCAAAGTTTATTTTGATTAAACCAAAAGAACAATTAATATAATCATTGCATTCATCATTCTCACGTAACGCATTCTTCTTACCTACGAATCTCACATTTGTGTCTCGGTTCTAGAGTCAAACTGTCTCATTCGTACAATACTCAGGCTAATCGTTAAAAAAAGATGGATGATCTTGAGGAAGAGAACAGAGAGTTGAAAGAAGAAATCGACGCTCTAAGAGAGGATATGAGAAAGCTTCGTAACGACATGCAAGCCATGGCAGAAGCTCAACTACAAAGAACTGTGATCTCAGAGATCACCTCAATGCCCATAGTGGAGAAGTATGATCCTAGGTATCAGATACCGAAAGATCGTCCTTGGGGTATGCCTGTTAACTATATCCCGGGAGGATATGTTCCGCCGATCACTGAAGATCAGGGAATCGCAACAGAAGCCGCTGGGCCTGAAGGTTACAAACTTCGGGAAAGCGAAGATGCCAGGGGCATACTAAAGACTCCTGAAGGTTACAAACTTCGGGAAACGCCAAGACTCACTGCCGTAGTTACGGTACCACCTCCTGTGGTGCACACTGTCCCGGAAGGACAGATTCCACCAATACCTGCTGGTAAAAAGGAAACTATGTTTGACCGAATGGGTGAATTCCAGGAACAGTTCCTGGAAATGCAGAAGGAGTTGCAAGCCATTCGCGGTCAGGATCTATTCGGAAAGGACGCCGCAGACCTCTGCTTGGTCCCCAATGTGAAAGTCCCGCACAAATTTCAAGTGCCCAACTTTGAAAAATACAAGGGTAACTCTTGCCCTCAGAGTCACTTGGTGATGTACGCTCGGCGAATGTCAGCTCAGACAGAGAATCAGGATCTACTGATTCACTACTTTCAGGATAGTTTAACCGGTGCCGCATTAAAGTGGTACATGGGGTTAAACCGTGCCACGATCGGCACTTTCAGAGATCTTGGCACTGCCTTCGTCCAATAATACAAATACAATTTGGACATGGCACCCGACAGAGATCAACTCAGATCAATGTCACAAAAGGACAAGGAAACCTTTAAGGAGTATGCTCAAAGGTGGCGTGAAATTGCCGCTCAAATTTGTCCACCTCTTGAGGAAAAAGAGATGACAAAGATCTTCTTAAAGACCTTAAGCTCATTTTACTATGACCGAATGGTTGCCAGTGCGCCCAGTGATTTCACCAAGATGGTCGGCATGGGCGTACGTCTTGAGGAAGCCGTCTGAGAAGGACGTTTGGTAAAAGACACTGGATCGACGAGCGGTACTAAAAAATACGGTAGTGCTCTCCCTAAGAAAAAAGAGCAAGATATTGGGAATATCTCTCTCGGAAAGCAAAGGCGACGTTATCAACCAGTAGCAGTTGTAACTCCTGCTATCAACACTGCGCCTATTCCTACATATCAACCTCAGGTTGCGCAGAGCCAACCTGATCAGCAAAGGACACAACAGCCTCTTCAGCAGGCTCATCCTCCATACAATAACAACCGTGCAACACGACCATCAGGGTTTGGTCCTATACCCATGTTGTACACAGAATTATTTCCGTTACTACTGGCTAAGGGGCACATCCAGACTAAGTCTCCTCTTACAGTACCGAAAAATCCTCCTTTTTGGTTTAAGGTGGATCAGATATGCCCTTATCATCAAGGAAGATCAGGGCATAACATAGAGACTTGCCTCAATTTCAAGTCCGATGTGCAAAATCTTGTTAGGAGCGGGCTCTTATCTTTCAAAGATATGAATCCCAATGTTCTCACGAACCCGCTGCCTCAACATGAGAAAGCTGCAGTCAATCTGATTGAGAATGAGACTAACAATGTCTATCAAATTCACGATGTACTCTTATTAAAGACCAATCTGATCAAGATGCATTGTAGACAGAGTGGATATGGCCATGTGCCACCTCATAACTATCACCAGTGTGATATCTGCTCTAAAGATAACCAAGGATGTTTGGTAGTGCAATCAGCTCTACAGGAACAAATGGATCTTGGATGGATCCAAGAGCACCGAGTTCGTGCAGTTAACACGGTCTATACGAATTCTAACATCATTCAAAACCACGACATCCGTGCGATGAATGCCAACTTGGTGGCGATGCACTTAAGGCAAAGCCAGTATCATAATCTGGCGCGACACGATTACAGTTCCTGTCTGACTTGCTCGGTAAACAAACAGGGATGCTCTTTCATACAAGAGGCCCCTCCAGCGTCAGATGGATCTTGGATGGATCCAAGACTACCATGATAGGAACTCCTATCAAATCAACATGGTTCAGATCTTCGATATTCGCGTGATGAATACCAGCCTGGTAGAGTTACATGCTGAGCAGGTCCGACTCGGATTCTTAATATCACATGACTATCAAAACTGTAAAGCGGGTTGAGAAACCAATCGAGGTTGTACCCTTGTCCAGGAGGCACTTCAGCACTTGTTAAATCATTGGTGGATGCCAATCTACATGGATGAAGATACTCAGCAAATTAGTATCAGTAACAGGAATCCTACTCGGCGTCAAAGTCAGGATGTCCGATCAGTGGAAGGTAACCTAGTGAGGTTACATTGTATTCAAAGTGGGCGTGGCCAGGTGCCACCACATAATTACGATCGTTGTAGCATCTGTTCGGAAAGTAACCAAGGGTGTTACCTTGTGAGAGCAGCTCTTCAGGGTCAGGTGGATCGTGGAGAGATTCACCCATATCCGGGTTCTGGACCCATCAACTGGACGCCGAACTACCTTGCCAATCAAGTCGAGGATGTTGTCACAATCTCTGGTCATCACCATACCAGGGATATTTTTGCCATCATCCCTCTACTTGACGAATCTAGAGTTCCCAACTGGGAACTGATCGAGATTACTTACGATGGTCAGAAAAATCAGAGGGCTCCCATAGTCATCTATCTACCGGGACCACTACCGTATGAATCAACTAAGGCTATCCCTTACAAATACGGTGCAACAATAGTCGAGAATGGAAAGGAAATTCCATTACCCTCCGTTCTGAACATTGCAGACATCAGTCGAGTAACACGGAGTGGTAGAATCTTCAACCGAGGGGTTGGGGAAGTTAACAAGGAAAAGGAACTACAAACAGAAACTCCTGATCCACCAGTCGGTCAATCCAGTAATTCCGACCTTTCGAAAAATGATGATGAGATGTTGAAGCTCGTCCAAAGGAGTGAATACAACATTATTGATCAACTGTTGCAAACTCCTTCAAAGATCTCTGTGTTATCACTGTTACTCAGTTCAGAAGCCCACAGGGAGGCTCTACAGAAAGTCTTGGAGCAAGCCTTTGTGGAACAGGATGTAACAATCAGACAGTTCGATAGCATTGTCTCTAACATTACTTCCTGCAATAATTTGGGATTTAGTGATGAGGAATTACCCGAAGAGGGTCGCCGTCATAACATGGCGCTCAACATTACAGTTAACTGCCAGGACGATGCTTTAGCCAGCGTACTGGTAGACACAGGGTCAGCCCTGAATGTTATGCCGAAGTCCACTTTGATGCAATTATCATTCAAAGGCCCTCCGATGAGAATCAGTGAGGTTGTCGTCAAAGCATTCGACGGATCCAGAAAAATAGTTATCGGTGAAATTGATCTTCCCATAACTATTGGTCCTCACACTTTCCAAGTCACTTTCCAGGTCATGGACATCCGGGCAACATACAGTTATTTATTAGGAAGACCTTGGATACATCAGGCTGGAGCGGTTACTTCAACCCTTCACCAAAAGCTAAAGTTCGTCAAGAACGGCCAACTTGTCACAGTCTGTGGGGAACAGGCCTTGCTCGTGAGTAACTTATCATCATCTGCTTGTGTAGAACCTGAGGAGGTTATTGGAACTCAGTTCCAAGCACTGTCGGTGAGCAAGGACAATCATTTCAAAGGAGGAACCTTGATTTCCTTATACAACGATGCTATCAAAGCGGTCGAGAGTATTGTTTGGTTTTTCCCCAGCCATGTTTCAATCCAGATTTTCTCTAGCTGATTATGTTATTGGTCAGGAGTTGAGCAGTTTTGAGGACCACCTCTCATTGGTGTCGATCCTCACGCAAGGATTCTTTTTTTTTTGCTATCCCCAGTAAAAGTCATATGAGGAATCCTCACCCAGAGTTTTACCCTCTAGACGTGTTATTGTCACTTTGGATGTCCCCAAATAGAGAGCAATGTTGTTTGCCTTTAAGGAGTATTGACATGGTGGCTGCTTGTCGGGTTTTATCTTATCTTGTGAATGTCTTTCCCTCCAGGTTTTTCTACCCAGAGATTTATCCCTGCTGATTCCCCGACGGAAGCAGTGCATTATTGTTTCGAGATTTTCCCAAGCATAGAGCAATGGTGTTAACTTCTTATTTTCCCTGGAAAGTCTAGGATGTACTTCTCTCTGGATTGTTTAATTCAGAGATTCCTCCTAGTGAAGATTATGCATCACTATTTCGGATGTTCCCTAGTGAAGTCACTGATGATATCTCTATTTAAGGTGTATTGATATAATAGTCACCTGTCGGGTTTTCTCTCATTTATGATGAGTATTGATCTAAAATCCCCCACAGTTTGACCTTTTGCTGTTTCCCCAGCAAGTCTAGGATGCTTTGCTCAGAATGGGTTAATCCTCTGATAGCTTTCTCGTATCTCCAGCAGATCTGCTTCGCTTTCCCAGTGGATTTTTGGGTAAATGTTTACAATCCCCAACGGGTTCATTATTTTTCCGCAATAGATATCTTCATCCTTTTGAAATGAAGGTTCATGTGAATTCTTTATTATCCCCAGGAAGAGTCAGAAGGATTTGGGTTGTTATGATTCCCTAACAGCTTCCCTTCCATCCTCAAAGCAGAGTTTATGTTGTTATCCTTTTGTGGATCATTGACGTTAGAAGATTGATATTTGGGTTTCTCCCCAAGGAGTATATTCCTTTTCTCCAGCAAGATTCGAGCCTTGTAGTAGGATTTATTTTCCTTTATGGCTTTTGTTTATCTCTTGCAGGATTTCTTCAGCTAAATATCTAGCAGAGCTGCTAATGATATCTCCATCGTGTTAAGATTAGCCGAGTATTCAGCGGTGTTGTGATGTTGATTCACCCTCTGTTCATCTTTATGTCTGTTTTGTCATCATATTCATACTCATACACATTGCGTGCACATTCATTTGTTGTGCATAGCATATTGTTATTGGATTATGCATTTTGCATATGTGTTGGTGTTTCTTTGCTCTCTGGTGCTGTTATCCCCGCAGAGCATGTGTGTTCTCTCTCCATTAGAGTGTTGACCCGTAAGTAGAAAATGCCTATCTTTGTTAATTCCCCACTGAGTTTATGGCTCGTGGAAGATATTTGTTTTAGCTTTCCTCCCCAATTCATTTATCTGGATGGAATTAATCCCTAGTTGAGATATTTCCTCCTCGGGAGAAGTCTTGTTTGGTCGTTTCTCTCTGGTTTATTTCCGGATTGAATTTTGGTCCCTTGCTTTGGCAATGGAAGCTTATTACCTTTGTCGTCCTGCCCCTTTAGTTGGTAGTAGGTGATATAGATGGCTTATTACCTTTGTCGTCCTGCCCTTTAGTTGGTAGTAGGTAATATAGTCGAGTTTGGTTACCTTGTTGTAGCTATCACTTGTTTGATGATTGGTAATATCTCCCTCATTCGAGTTTATCGCCTTTGTCGTCCTACCCATTTAGTTGGTAGTAGGTGATATTTCTTGGATCTTTTGAGATTCTTACCTTTGTCGTCCTGCCCTTTGTTGGTAGTAGGTAATATTTCTCATATCCTTTTGGTTGATTACCTTGTTGTAACTGTCACTTTGTTGATAGTTGGTAATCCCTCTTTTGAGCTTATCGCCTTTGTCGTCCTGCCCATTTAGTTGGTAGTAGGTGATATAGCTGGCTTATTACCTTTGTTGTCCTGCCATTTAGTTGGTAGTAGGTAATATAGCCCGGTTTGGTTACCTTGTTATAACTATCACTTGTTTGATAGTTGGTAATCTCTCCCCGTTTGAGTTTATCACCTTTGTCGTCCTGCCCTTTTGTTGGTAGTAGGTGATATTTCTCGTATCCCTTTTTGAGATTATTACTTTTTTCGTTCTACACTTTGTTGGTAGTAGGTAATATTTCTCATACCCTTTTGTTGATTACCTTGTCGTAGCTGCCATTTGGTTGATAGTTGGCAATCTTTCCTTTTTGTTCATGTTATTACCGGATGTCTGGTAGTAGACGACTTCTTCCCCAGCGGAGATTTTTCCCCTCCATGTTGGGACGAGTTATCCCTCTTTTTTCCTGGTGTTGGTAATTTTCCCTCAGTGGAATCTTACTCTTTTATTCTTCCCCAGTGGATATTGTTTCATCCCCTGTTGGGATGTGGCTTTTGGGATGTGGCTTTCCCTATTTGTTTTCCCCTGTGGAGTCTTTTCTCTTTGCTCCCCAACTTTTTGTTTGTCTCCTGTGGCGTTTTCTCCCCACAGAGGTCTTGTGTCTGCATATTATTTGCACGATCATATCATTTTGTGGTCTCTTAGGGCCAAAAATTGGGTTATTGTTATATTTAAGTCTCTTCTATCTCGTCGAGACAAAGATGCCCATCTTCGTATCTCTGGATAGAAGAAACTTAAATAGAGGCAACTGTAATACCCTAATTTTTACCCCTAAGATCCCACATGTCTTTTTGCATTGCATTCCATAAACAAGATCACAGGCTTTGGTTCTCTTGCCCTCCTCTGAAGGTTTGTTCTTGAGTGAGATCGCCAAGCACCCCTGTTCTCTTGTTTGTTTGATGTTTGTATTTGTTTATGTTTACTAACCATTAATTAAAATCCAAAAAATGTTTGTTTTTTTTCTTTACTAACTTTTTCAGGAAGAATTTGGATCAAGGATATCAAAATCAGTTCCTCAACTCTAATGAATTTCATCTGAACAAAGTCAAAGTTGATCTGCAAACAATTCAAAAATCATCTAATCAAGAGTTTCCAAGATTTAATTGATTATTAATCAAGAGACTTCAAGGTTCATGTGTTTATTTTCATGCCTTCTTTGACAAGTAAAAAGAATCGAGCCAGAGCCAAGGCAACACATCAAAAGGCAAATTTTCACAATTTTCACCGTGGTAATCGATTACCAGCATTAGGGTAATCGATTACTCGGTGCGTTTTTTTGTGAAAATGTGCCAAATTCAAATTCAGCAGCATTTGGCACCAATTTCATCATTTGAGAATATTCTAGATCACCTCATTTTAATTCCCCTACCTCTTCATAATTAATTCCCACCATACACCCTTATTAATCACCACTTGATTTTAATTTTACCACCAAAATTCAAATTCCAATCCTAATTTTGATTCTAAACCAAATTCCAAACAACCAAAATTTCCAAGCCTAAATCCTATAAATAGAGGCCTCGTTTCATTCATTCTTCAAGCTTTTGATAGCCAAGAAACCTCTTGCAAATTCTCTCCCCAGCCACAAAATTCACTCAAAGCTCACTTTCTTCTTTTGAAAGTTAACAAGTTTTCACATTGAATCTTGTTCAAATTTGAGCTAAACCTTCATCCAAACTGGTTTTCTTCATTAATTCTTGTAGATCAAGGCTTTGGAGTTTGGATCTTGGAGTAATTTGAAACAATTTTCAGATTTGGAGTGGTAATTCATATTTCTTCATCCTTAAGCTTCATCTTCATCTTCCACCATGTAGATCTTTGGTGATTCTTGTTAATTGATCCATTGGATCTTGTAATTGTGTTTGATTGCTGGTTTTTACTGTTCTTTTACTTAAAATTTCGTGCAATTTTGGTTCTATGATCATAAGGTGTTTGAAGAAAGTTTTGAAAGATGATCATGCTAATTTTTACACTTTTTTTTACTCTGCGTGCAGAGTAATCGATTACTTGATTCCTTGAGGAATCAGGGTAATCGATTACCCTAGGACAAAATGGTGTTTTTGGCTTGTTTTGGGATTGTTTGGTTGTTTTGCCATTTTTTTCCCTTTCCCTTTGTTCTTAGCCTTAGATCACATAATTTTGTGGTTTAGTTTGACTTTCACTTCATCTATTTTTCTTTTATTTGGATCGATGAAAGTCTTATGGATCTTAGAATTTCTTTGTTGAATTCTTGATCAAGACTAGATCATTACATTTTTCTTATCGTGCGGTATTGCTTTCGGATGACGATTTACATATCGCTCATTTAACATGCATTAGCACAAAGATCATTTTGACCGGCCTCGAGTAGGGTGACTTCAATATAAGTCACTTGGCGATTGCTTAACATAGCGCTACATTTGTCCCTCTCCGAATCGGAACATGAACTGTCATGGCCCAAACTTATGATTGTAAGCCCAAGGATGGTTGGTTTTTTGTATTAGGTTCAAAATCTATGAAGCCTGTTGCGTAGAGGCTTTGATTCTATCAATCTTCTAACAAGTCTTCATTAAACTTGACCTACGTACATTGTTCATCCATTATAGTTCATGACGCGAGACGAAAAACCGAGTATTTTTGTAAGCGAGATTGTTAGTCTCCTACTTTCCATGGTGTGGTTTGAAATAGATTAACCTTTGGGTTCTTCATGAGACTAAGTCGAATATCCATCAATTTCATCCGGACTGAAGCTTTTCTTGCGATTAGTTTATGGGGTTATGTTTTCATTCTCATGGGAACTAGTTGAGTGGCTCCGGAGAATACTCGAATCGGTGTTACCTTTTGAAGGCTTATGTCATTATGGCCTTTGTGCTACTATTATGTATATACTATTATATTATATTACTATATTTTATGATTCCTTCTTGCTCCCTATCTCTCTTTATTTTTTATGCTTTATGTCATCATATCATATCATGTTTATGTTTATGTCATTTTTCTTTTGTCCACTTGGACCATATTATCTTGTGCTTTTGTTTTTCTTTTGTCCATTTGGACCCAAAAACACTCATAAAGGTGTAAATCCCTAAAAAAACTTGTTCTCATAATGTTGGACTATGGTTACTAACCTTTGCATTTGAACATGGAACTTTGGACTTAGAATTAGGATCCTAACCTATGCTTGGAAGTTTGTGATGGAAAACCTTGGATTTTGGATACTTGAAGTTCTCCTTTGAAGACTTATTTTGATCAAGACCAAATCAAAAAGAGAAGAATGCTTATGCTTTGGGAGCTTGCTTGTGTGGTAAGACCGTTCTTATCCTTAGCTTTTATCTTTATGCAATAGGGTAGTCCCTTCTTCTTCACCCCTTCTTAATTTTTCAAAATCTTCTCCCTTTTTCAAAACCTTCTTGTTTTCAAAAACAAAACTGCTTTCATAATAAAACATTGACTTTGGTCAAGTGATTTTCAAACTTTATTTTCTTTAATAAGTGTCAATCCATGTTAATCATATTTTGACCATTTCAAAAAGACATAAAAAAATACAAAACTCATTCAAACTTTTTGTGCTTTTATGCACCTTTTTTCTTTTAAACTTTTAAAAAAAATTAGACATGAGTCATCTTCTTTGATGAGATGTATAGCTCCTAACCATGGTATTTTTTGTAAAGTATGGCCATTTTCCACTTGGATGTTGAAGCGGTAGTCTTGTTGATTTTAATCCAAGCAAATCCTCTATTTTAATGTGATGCAAATTCCTCTTTCCCATACCTTTGGGTAATTAGTTGAGTATTCTCTCTTGAGAATGACAGGTTGCCTTTTCAAGATAAAATGAATCGTAACCAATAATTTTTGTTATTTGTACCACGAACTACGAGGTTTTGATCCTATATTGCACTTTATGGGTACGTAGGCATGAGGCAATAAGCCTCTCCAAACACAAAAATCTTTAAAAAATTATTTCTCTTCTCACCTCCCTAATCTCTTTTCAAACAAACCTTTTCAAACCAAAAAGCGTAGATATTTTATAGGGCTCCTATAGAGTACTATAGACATTTTGGGTGCTAACACATTCCCATTGCGTAACCAACCCCCTTACCCATTATCTGTTTGTTCATGTTTTAGAACTCTTTAGGTTTTGTTCGCTCTTTTTCCTTTCCTCTTGGATAAAATAAAAGTGCGGTGGCGAGTCTTACTTTATGAGTTAAGTTAATCAATAACTTACAATCACAATTTTTACCGCTGCACATAGTTTTTTCAATACTTTGTTATCACTAAAACTCAAATGATATATGTCATGAACAAATCTTGTTATGACACTTAGTATTAGGAAAACAAGCATTTTCATATAAATCACAACAAAACCCACCTCATTTAATGAAAACTCACCTTCAAAATGGTTGTAACTTACATCATCAAGATCACCAACGTCCTTTGCAAAATTGAAAAGCCAACAGGTTTTTCAGGAGTGAATAACACGACTCTATCCGATATCAAAATACATTAATATTCTCTTAAAAAATCAAAGAAAGTGTAACTATATCATGTAGGTAGTTATATTTAAAATTGAAAACACATAATGAATTCATCTAGTTCATATCTTTCAAATCCAATTAAGCACTTCAGAACAACCTAATGGCAAAATAACTCAACTATTAGTTCTACCAAAAGTCCAAAACTCAGATAAACTACACTACAAGATTTTTTTTCTGTCCTGCCATTGTTTTAGAAATAAAATACTAAACTACCATAATTTTCACCATAAATACCAAACTGCCATGGTTTCAAAAAATTTTGGTTTTTGTAATAAAGGTGTCGCCCTTTCAATGGGCGGCTATGTTTAAAATGAAAAGGTGCCACCCTTTCAATAGGCGACAGTGTCCATGATTTTTTTTATATTTTATTTATATTAATTTCTATTTTTATGTTTTAATTAATTAATTATGTAATTAAAAATTATGTTTTAATTAATTTAAATACAATAATTAAAAAATAATAATTATAAATAATAATAATAATAATAAATAATAATTATATATAATAATAAATAATAATAATAATAATAAAATTATAAATAAATTAATTAGGTAATTAATTAATTTTGTAATTAAGACCATATATAAATGATAAACATAATAATAATAATAATAATAATAATAATAATAATAATAATAATAATAATATAAAATATTAATTGACATATTAGCATACTTATCTATTACTAAATAATATCTATTACTAAATAATATTATTAATAATTATATTAGCATAATTATCGTTTACTAAATAATATTAATTATATTTATACAATATATTAATATTAATAATATTAATTAATGTATATTAATATTACATTTTTATTAATATAAATATTAAAATTGTATTAATATTAATATATATTAATTAATTTTATTAATATTAATATATATTAATTAATTTTATTAATATCAACATTATTAATATTAGTAATATTAATATATATTAATTTATATTTAATTCAGTATTTAAAAAAATAAAAATAAAACAACTTCCTCAGTGCCGCCCTTTCAATGGGCGGCAATGTTTAGTTTTAAAGTGTGCCGCACTTTCAATGGGCGGCAGTGCCTATGCATCCAGTTTTTTTTTAAAAGATGACGTTTTGGAAAATTTGCTAAAACAAGTGGCATTTTGGAAAATTACTTACAATACAACTAAAGTAAAGTAAACATACAAAATTTCAGTACACTCGAGTCCATATAGTAAAAACAAAAAACACAATTCCCTAAATAATCATTATAAGAGCATTAAAAATTAACAGAAACCCTAAGAGCATAAACAAATTGAATTATAAGAATTACCAGCGTAAGTATCAACACACGAAGAAGAAGAAAACAAAGAAGTAGCCAATGAGGAAGAACCAGGTGAAGATTCAAGATCCAAAACAGAGGATAAAATCTTCCCGACACCAGAAGAAATGAAACGAGTATGAGAGATAACGAAAATGTGAAACCAATCAGGGCTTTGAGGCTGAGGCTGATGTTGATGCTGATACATGATAGAACAGGTCGGTTGTACAGAGTACGGTTTCTCGCGGTGGCGGTACGACCGAGAGGAACCATTTTTCCTCCCGATTTGAGATCTGGAAATGAAAGTCATGGCAATAAAAATGAAGCGAAGCTCTCATTTGTTCCAACCAATATCCTTTAGTGTTTTGATATCATGTGAGTTGAAAGATATGACAAACTAAGTCTTGTTTCAGTTGTGCATTTCATCAAACAGTTAGAAGTCACAAACATAAAACAGAGTAGAAAATGAATCGTGATTGTTTAATTTTAATACCTAACAATTATGCAGTTCAAATGTAATACCCCGTATTTTGATTACTCTGGATAATATTAGTTGTGATCAACTGAGTCCTAGTGTACTCTGAGAAATTATCTGCAAAGATAATTAAAGTAACTGTTGAACTTAGAGTAAATCCAATTAATATTATATGACCCTGAGGTTTTATTATTTGGAGCTTTAGAGACTTTTTGGACATTTAGTAGTATTATTAACTAATAATAGTTACTATATGTTTTCTTTTCTCCCACTTGTGAAAAATAGCAAGAGAAGTGGAAAAAGATAGTAAGAGTGGAGAGAAGAAGAACAAGAGGAGAAAGGAGAAGAGAAAAATAAGAAAACCTAGAAGGAGAAGAACAAGAGCAAAGATCATCATCCATTCTTCATCAATCATCTCATCATCTTCATCTCATCTTGCTAGAGGTGGGTTCTAGTTAGAACTTTAGTTTTAGAGTTTCTGGAAATGTTTGATTTAGGTTAGAATTGTGGAATCGATGTTCTAACGGTTGAAATGTGGTAAGAATGTGTAGCATGACTGATATATGTGTGTATATGATGTGTGGTAATTTATTTTCATGATCCATTGAGTTTGTATGATTTTCCATTGGGTTTCTATGCTGAAAAATGCAGTTTTTTAGAAATCTGTTACAGTGTTAACCGATTAACCAAATGGGTTAACCGGTTAACGGGTGAAAAATATGACTGTCTACGTGAAAGAAGGACTGGTTAACCGATTAACCATTTTGGTTAATCGGTTAACGGGTAGTGTCTCAAAACTTCATTTTTTCACTGGAACTTGGTTAATCGGTTAACTAAATGTGTTAACCGATTAACACTGTAACTTTTTGGAAAAATACTTCAAAAATTCATATCTTTTGATCGGTGTGTCCGATTTAAGCGTTCTTTATATCGATATGAAGCTAAGGAAATATCCTATCTAATGAAAGTGAAAATACTAGTTTTGATGCCCGATTAAATAAATCGGAGGGAACCAGAATTGGTGTAACTTTATGATATGTTGAATTTATGTGTTTCCATTATATGATTGACTTGTGTTTACCTATTATGTTATTGTTAAGCATGTTTGAGAGGGTATGCATGTTAAAATATGAAATAGGTAGGGTGAGGACTATTACCATAACAATGTTGGAACCTAGTAACGGCTAGGAAATTGTTGAATAACATAGCGACGACGCTCGTGCAAGAGAGGCCGAGGCGTGCGTCTATTACCGAATTGTATGAAAATAATTACACTAGTATGGATCATGTTTAATTGTGTTTTAATTGGGAAGACAAGAGAGGTCTTAAGGCTAATGTGGTCGTATGATTGTCGAATACAACCGTGTTGTGTGTGATCACGTAATCGTAACCGTTTCTTGTGAGTTGCAGTTTCATGAGTCTCGAGCTCCTCTGAAACAAGGCATGGTACTTGGCAGGTTTGATTCCCGTGTGTAGTACGAATGGAGCCTATATGGTAAAGAGACTTGTGACGGTGTACGGGTCGTGTGAAGTGACAAATTAAGGCGATAATGTGTTCCTTAATTCCGAATCCATTTCGTATGCCAAGTAAATTACAAGGATCCATGACTCGGGTCGACTTCTAGACGTATAAGAGGACGAGAAAAGGGGATGCCTTGGTACGGTTATCGATTAGTGATGAATGGTGAGTTAACAAGACTCACGAACATGGATCCATATGGTGTGTGTGAGTACTCAAGGTCACTTCCCTTCCCTTTTGACTTGAGTTAGGTGTGTTAGAACCTTGTATAACCGAGAGGACCTATAAGATAGGGAGCTCACTGAGATTGATGTATCTCACCCCATGTTGTTGTTTACATCACAGGTACTACATGTTCGACGAAGGGTAAGGACAAAGTTGTTTGACTTTTCCTTACGGATCGTAGCTTTTGTGTGGCAAGGCTTCTGTTGTGGAGATTTTGGGATCATTATTTGATCTAGTTCTTAGTATTTATCTTTGGAACATCTTGTATATATATTATGCCATAGTTTTTATTTGGTGTTTCATTTTGGGCATGTATATGTATAATGTGTTTGCTAGGGACTTATGGTATTTCAGTACCAAAACATGAATTCATGTATGATATGGATGCTTTGATGTATTATATTATATATGGGTGTTACATTAAAGAAAAAAAATATCTAGCACCTCCTTATTAGGAGCAAATTTTCAATTTTGCCTTTCAAAAAATATCAAAAAGTATGAAATTTTCGGATTGATACTAGAAATTTCATCAGTATGTCAAAAATTTCATAGAATTACCGTGCCAAGACTTGCATTTGACACACATATAAAAAAATTTGAAATTTCCGATATTAATTACCGGAAATTTATTTTCGGTAAAGTTATACCAGAAATATAATATTTGCGTAAAATGGACAAATCTTCCGGAAATTTCAGAAATTCGAAATTTCCAATATATGTCCAGAACTTCAAAAAAAAAATAATTTCAATATTTTTGCCACATAAATGGTTTCACATATAATAAATACATAATGTCCACAATATTACACAGAAAATTAAGATGACTTTCTAAGTTCTTCCTTCCAGTGCCTAATTCGTCCTGCATATGCCGATTTCCATGCTTTTACTTCTTCAGTATGGTATGTCTCCAATGATCAGTGACGGGAGGCAATGGACTATCAGGTTTTAATTTTACTTGAACCCAATGATTGTCATTGACAAAACCAACAACAATGATTTTATGCCTGCTCGTATACATAGGTGGAGCTATGGTAAGAGGAAAAAAAGGTAATGTTAAGTCTCTGTGACAGAGAGACAAAGACGACATTGTACCTACTTGCAATAAAGTAACTCATATCAGGAATCGACATCCATTTATTTCTACCTTGTACACCCAAGTGTTCTACTATTAAGGAATTTCTAACTTAAACAATCGTGTCATAGAACAAATTGGAAAACAATTTTGGGTGTTGATGAACTTGAGTATCCAATTGCCTCCGGACCAATGACCATGACTCTTCGCCCCATCCAAGTAAAGCTGCGATAGCCCGAAAACCACAATTTCCATCATCACCCACATCAACAATGTCATCAATGTATCAATGCAAGAAATCAAAAAACTGAGAGAAGTAAAGATGCCTAGAAAATACATAAGACGGTTGACTTTGACCTGACATACTAGAAGGTTAACTTCCTGTTGGGTTTGTGCATGATCTCTTTGTAGTCTGACTTGAAGGTGTGAAAAACACAAGAAAGGAGGGTTTGAATTGGTTTTTTAAAAATAAAAATTGTTTCTTTTATGAAAACTTGTTTTTATAAGACTCTTTTGTTTATCAATAAAAACCTTTTTGAATTATAACACAATAACACGTTATGTTTATACTAGTTCACTTGAGAAACACTCAAGTTAGTCATTTCCACCCGCCAAGGTGATTTCGCCTCTCTTAACGAGGTCTTAATCCACTATTCAATCAAAATAGTACAACGCACTAGCCAAAATGCTGGTGACTAACACAACCTCTAAAACTCTTAAGTTTTAGACTTCTCAAGTAATACAACCTCACAGTCTTACTTAAGGAACAACCTCTAAGACTACACGTCCTAGACTTCTCAAGAAATACAACCACGCGGTCTTTCTCAAGGAACACAAACCTAAGTTTGAATAAAATTTCGTTTACAAATAAGTGCTTCTATACAAGCTGATAACGTAAACACGTTTTCGACCAGAATGACTTAAGAAAGATTTCAGATAGAAAGAGTATTGCAATGGCGTTCGTGTGTTTCTTTCTTCAAGTGTTTTGCTTCCTTTTATAGCCGTGTAGAAAGAGCCGTTGAAATGTAATCATGATAGCTTAACTAGGCTGGCGGCTAGAAGCGTGAGGACATATAATAGCTTTTGCGTGCTGCACGTCCTGTTTTTGTCACAATATCTTTTATTGTACCGTTGCATTGTTACCAAGGTATTTTCGCTTTGTATTGAGGTACAACTGTACTATGTAGCTTTGTCTTCTTGGATTCTCAACTTCAAAGGCTTTTCACGAGCATGAGTAAGAAGGGAAAACATCGCTTGGTTCTTGAGATTATCAAGTCTTCGAATCTTCAGAACCTTGTTCTTCAGAGTCTTCAGCACTTGGTCTTCAGAACCTTGTTCGCTTGGTGCATTGTCTTCATATCTTTCAGAGGCTTCTGATAGTATTTGGTTGAAGCATGAGTGGAGACTTGACTTAGGTCTTCAGAACCTTGATCAGAGAGCTTAAGTCTTTAGCATCTGGACTTCGTTCGATCAGAACCTATGTCTTCAGATCTTCAGAACTCATTCTCTTTTCCTTTTATATCAGAGTCTTGAGAGCTTCTTAAAAAGAGTTCTGCTTTTCAAAAGTGTAGGCGGAGTATTTTTCTTTAAGCATTGTGTTCGCGCCAATTTACGGAAGCATAACCTGTTTGTTAAGTTCTCACAAATAACAAACATTAGTTGTACAAAATTGTTCATACATAAATACTATTTGATATCATCAAAACTTAGAGATAAACTTGCAGAACCAAATATGGTTCTCATAATCTCCCCCTTTTTTATGATGACAAAACTATGTATTTTGATGACACAATTTTGGTATATATGTAATGCAGGGAAAAAAATAGATTCTAAAGATAGCTTATCCTTCGTATGAAGTACTCCCCCTGAGTCTTAGATTTGATGAATTCTTGTGCTTGGGCTCCCCCTGACTTTAATAAGTCATGAGATCTTAGTCTTGATTTGGATCAGAATTCCTGCAACAAAGGAAAAACATTCTAATAGAAGCAGCAGTTTATCTGTTAGCATGTAAACAACGTTGTTTTTCAGAGATTGACTATGTGGAATCAAAATATATCACATTTATATTACTTCTCCCCCTTTTTTTCATTGATAAAAAAGATTAGTGGTGCAAGGGTGAAAAACAAAGATCTAAGGACTTAAGGACAACAAAGACATAAGAATTATGTGCTTCCAGAGGACATCTTGTCCCATATCTTCTGAAGCATGCCCTGAAGATTAGCAGTGACAGTCCTTTGTTCCTCAAGGTTATATCTGAACTTTTGTTGTTCTTCTCTGATTTCTCCAATTGCATCTTCCAAACGCTTTATAGCCGGATCAGATGTCGAAACAAGTGCAGCAACTTGCTTGGTCTTTTCTATGGCTTTAGCTTCTTGTGCTATTCTGGCTTCTTCAGCAGCTTTTTCTGCAAGAAGTCTTGCTTCCTCAGTAGCCTTTTCTTCAACTTCTTTCTGCTTTGCAGCCAAGAACTTAAGTATCCTGATCCATTCTTCATCTTCTGCTCTCTCCTTCGCCCTTTGAATTCCATCTGTGATGGTTGCATCTGAGAAGCTTACAACTCTTGCAAGCTCACTGGTCAACCATTTCTGGAAGTTTTGACAAGATCTTTCAAGTTCCATAGGCTTGGTACTTGTGTTAAATTATGCTCTTAGGTTCGCAAACTTCCTTAATTCCTTGTCATAAAATTGACTTGTGCATTCTTCAAAAGATGTTGGGGGTGGTTTAGTATAGATGACTAAAGCAAGGTCAGGCTTGGCAGAATTTGTTTCAGGTGGTGTTTGCTGAGATGGACCGATCTCAGTAGGAGCATGTTCACTTATTTGTTTATCAGTAGGAGATGTCACTTCTAGAGTGTCTGATTCTATGAGTGATTCAGGGGTGATGATCTCTAGGACTTCAGAGATTGTATCCTCAGAGATAAACTCAATACTGAGGACTTGAGATTCAAAGATTAGGTTCATGGAACTTTGTTCATTTGGCAGAATGATTGACGAGGTTATTGACGAGGTGTAGGTAGGAATAAATTCAGACGAGATAGGGGTACTGATTGATGAGTTAGGTGAAGATTGGATAGTGGCAGTTGAAGGAGGAATTGAAAAGGATGGTGGTTTAAAACTGACTTGAGGATTGGAGGTAGGAATAAAGGTGGTTGGAGATGATGATGAAGTAACGGTCTTAGTGACATTGATGGTCCCAGAAGAATTGGTAGCCGATTTACTGATTTTATCAAGAAGAAGAGATTCCAGTCTAGAAGTTTTGGAGGTTTCAGTTTCATCCTTTTTCTTCTTCTTAGGCTCAGCATCCTCTTCAGCTTGCTTCCTCTTACTCCTCGTGATGTATTTAGATTTTGGAGCAACCTCTTCAACTCTAGATTTTGGCATGCCATACCCTTCTTCTCTCATTATAGCCACAAACGAAGCAATTGCTGTTGGATTGTCTTCTTTGCGGTAGTAGTGGTAGTTCGTTACTGGACGTCGGTTGTCGATCACAATGTCTTGAGGGATGGATGTGGGTTTCACATCAACACATGTAATCATTTTCATATATTTAAGGTTCACAACATTGAAAGCTTCTCCTACTTTTCCAGCCAGATAATCTATGTACTTAGCTTCCTTGACTAGATATTCCACTAAGCCACTTTCAACGAAGATGTAAGAGAGAAGTCTTCCAAACGGAATGTAGTTTACAATCTTCCTATCTGGTGAAGTTGTTGTTCTTGTCTTGCACACCATATCTCTCAAGTAGTAGAAAAGAATGGATGGGAGACACATTTTCTCATTCTTGTGCAAGTAGTACAACATGTACTTTTGATTTGTGTTGAAGAAATCTGCAGCACTCTTTGGAGGTCTTGGATTGATACATCCAAGAATAATTTTATGCCAGATTCTCAGATTGTCACGCAGATTCTTGCTTTTGTACTCTGAAGTCCCAGGTTGATAATTTTTGAGAATTGCTTTGTTGATTACAGAGTCAGATAATTCAGATTTTCCATAAACTCTTTTTCCTTCCAAGAATTGCATCCCTAGTAGGTATGAAATAGATTTTTCAGTGATAATGATCTTTTGATCCATGACAAAAGATACAACATGAAGATCGTCTGTTTCAGCGTGCCTCCAGAATTCCTTTACTAGGTCATCAAAGGTTGGACCTCTAAGTCTTTCAAAGTAACATTTCCATCCTTGAGTGTTAAGTTGATCAATTAGGTTAAACCCATTATCGCGAAGATTGTCGAAGTCGACAAGCAGCTCTTTCAGAACAATTAGTTCATTTGCATGCATAACACAAGTAACAGAGGAATTTCTCTGTGTTACATGGGTTGCATCGATCGTGGGAAGAGATAATGGAGTTGAAGTGATCGTAGCGGTGGTTGTGGAGGTGTTAGAAGGTGTGATAGATGAAGATGGCATCTCTTGAGAGGGATTTAGTGATGCTTCAAGATCTTTGGAGAGGGGAGCATTTTCTTGTTGAATGATGTTCATCTTGATGATAGTTTAGATCGAAGAGCACGAGAGCAGGGATTAAGTTGGTTCGATAGAGAGATTTAGGGTTTCCGTTTGAGTGAGAGTGGGAATATGAATGGTTTTTGAAATTTTAAAGAGATAAACACCGTACAGGGAATAAGTGAATAAATGTAATAAAGTTTTGAGTCATTCCCAAGAAAATTGTTGTTCGTTTGATTTGAATAGATATAGTGAAAAAATTATTTTCTAATTAAATGACACGTCAGAACTGTCTTTAAAAGAAAAATTTATCAGAACTGAGACACATCTCACAAAGTGATTCTGATGATTTAAAAATGCTTAAACACATCTGGTTCTGAAATAATCTCATTCTGAACAGTACTCCATTTTCAGATGTTTTAAAATAATTTGAAATCTATCTTTAGCTAAGGGTTTTGTAAAAATATCAGCCCATTGATGGTCTGTATCAATAAATTTTAAGCATAAGGTTCCCTTCTGAACATAGTCTCTGATAAAATTGTGTTTTATTTCAATGTGTTTAGCCCTTGAATGTAAAATTGGATTTTTACCTAAACAAATAACAGCAGTATTATCACAAAAGATAGGGATGTTACTCTCATATATCTGATAGTCTTCCAGCTGATTTTTCATCCAAAGCATTTGTGTACTGCATAGAGAAGCAGAGATGTATTCAGCTTCTGCTGTAGAGAGAGCAATTGTAGATTGCCTCTTACTTGACCATGAGATTAGATTGTTCCCCAGGAACTGACAGTTTCCAGATGTGCTCTTTCTTTCCAATCTGTCTCCACCATAATCTGCATCACAGTAACCAGAAAGAGTATACTCTGATGTTTTCTCTCACATCAAGCCCAGGTTAGTAGTACCTTTCAGATACCTTAGAATTCGTTTAACTACAGTTAAATGAGATTCTCTTAGATCTGATTGGAATCTAGCACATAAATGTACACTGAATAATATATCAGGTCTAGAAGCAGTTAGATATAAGAGAGAGCCTGTCATACCACGATAAAACTTCTGACAAACCTTAACTTCTGTTTCTTTTTTTCTCATGACACATGTTGGATGCATTGGTGTTTTAGCTGTATTACAGTCCATCATGTTGAATTTCTTCAGAAGTTCTTTTGTGTACTTGCTTTGATGAATGTAAGTGGCTTCTGGTTTCTGATCTATTTGAATTCCTATGAAGTACCTTAACTCACCCATCAGACACATTTCGAATTCGGCTTGCATTAACTTTGAAAATTCTTCACATAAAGAGGAGTTAGCAGAACCAAAAATAATATCATCAACATAGATTTAAATTATAAGAATATCATTCTTATATGTTTTACAGAAGAGAGTTGTGTCAACCTTTCCTCTGGTGAACTGGTTTTCTAAAAGAAATTTGCTCAATCTATCATACCAAGCTCTGGGAGCTTGCTTTAACCATAGAGATATTTTTTGAGTTTAAAGACAAAATTTGATTTTTCTGAATTTTTAAAACCAGGAGGTTGTTTGACATATACTTCTTCTGATATATAACTATTTAAGAATGCACTCTTAACATCCATATGATATAGGGTGATGTTATGGTTTACTGAGAATGAAATTAATAACCGTATTGCTTCAAGTCTGGCGACTGGAGCAAAGGTTTCATTGTAATTAATTCCTTCTTGTTGACTGTATCCTTGAGCAACAAGTCGTGCTTTGTTTCTGACAACTTCACCTTTCTCATTTAGCTTGTTCCTAAATACCCACTTGGTTCCAATAACATGAATATTCTTAGGTTTTGGAACTAGATCCCAAACATCATTCTTTCCGAATTGATTCAGTTCTTCTTCCATAGCCAGAACCCAGTCTTTGTCCATAAGAGCTTCTTCAACTGTAGCTGGTTCGATCAACGACACCAGTCCTAAGAGTGTTTCTTCTGATGGTCTGAAAGCTGATCTGGTTCTGATTGGAGCATCCTTGCTACCCAGAATTAGTTCCTCAGGGTGAGAAGTAGACATTCTTCTTTTCTTTTGTGGTGGAGTATTCAGAGTTATATCAGTGGTATCAGATGTAGGATCTTGCTGGTCTTTGACTTCATCTGCTTTTTCTTTAGGTTTTGAGAAGCTAACTTCCAAACCTGCAAGCTTTTCAACTAGCTCTGACTTTTCAGAGTCAAGCCTGTCACTGAATCTAACATGGATTGATTCTTCCATAATCCGTGATTCTGAGTTATAAACTCTGTAGCCTTTTGAGCGTTCAGAGTATCCTAACAGCAGACACTTCTGTGCTTTAGAATCAAACTTGCCAAGATTCTCCTTCATGTTTAACATAAAACAGGTACATCCAAATGGATGAAAGTAGGAAATGTTGGGAATTTTATTCTTCCACAATTCATAAGGAGTTTTATTCAAGATAGGTCTAATAGAGATTCTATTTTGAATATAACATGTTGTGTTAATTGCTTCTGCCTAAAAGTGCTTAGCCATGTCAGTTTCTTGGATCATGGTGCGAGCCATTTCTTGTAAAGTTCTGTTATTTCTTTCTACAACTCCATTTTGTTGTGGAGTTCTAGGACAAGAAAAATCATGGGATATCCCATGTGAGTCAAAAAGTTTTTCAAAGTCTTTATTTTCAAATTCTCCACCATGATCACTTCTGACTTTGATGATTTTGCAATTTTTCTCATTTTGTATTTGAGTGAAGAAGGAAGCAAACACAGAATGTGACTCATCCTTATGTTTTAAGAATTTCACCCATGTCCAACGATTGTAATCATCAACGATGACTAGTCCGTATTTCTTACCATTGATAGAAGCAGTTTTCACTGGTCCAAAAAGATCAATGTGAAGAAGTTCTAACGGTTTAGAGGGGGAAACAATATTCTTTGCTTTAAAAAAGGTTTTTGAAAACTTGCCTTTCTGACATGCTTCACAAAGAGCATCTGAAGAGTACTTCAGATTTGGCAAGCCTCTGACAAGTCCAAGCTTGTTCAACTGAGAAATTCTTCTCAAGCTAACATGACCAAGACGTCTATGCCAGACCCATTGCTCTTCATTTACAGAAAGAAGACATTTTACATTTTGATGTTTTAAATATGATAATTTAATTTTATAAGTATTGTTCTTTCTTTTTCCGTTGAACAGGACATATCCATCCTTTTGACTTACAGCTTTACAGGATGTCTGATTAAAAATAACGTCATAACCATTGTCACTAAGTTGACTAATTGACAGTAGATTATGCATTAGACCTTCAACCAGTAGAACATTATTAATAGAAGGAAGCTTACCATTTCCAATAGTTCTGGAGCCAATAATTCTTCCTTTCTGATTTCCTCCGAAACCAACGACACCTCCAGGCTTAAGTTTTAGTTCTTGGAACATATGCCTTTCTCCCGTCATGTGTCGCGAGCATCCACTGTCCAGGTACCATGATTGGTGTTTCAATGGTGCCATTAAGGATGTCTGCAACATATATTATCTTATTCTTAGGTACCCATTTTGTGGGTCCTTTCACATTAGCTTTTCCAGAGGTTCTGACACCTTTGGACTTCTTTATAATGGAGTAATAGTGTGGAATTTGTGCATAGTGTTTTTTCTTTAGTGTCTGTGGTTGTGTAGTGATAGGTTTTGAACCCTTTTGTTCACAACATTTTAAGATAGTTCCAGAGGGCACAAAATGTTTGGATAGAGGTATTATCTTGATACTCTTGGTCTCATCATATGGATGTGATGGTCCTGAATATCCCAGACCTCTGTTACCATTTCTGCTGACTCCATAGATCAATGAAGCCATTTTGCTTTTGTCTACACTTTTAGCGAGAAAGTGTTGGAAAGCTTTATCATACTTGGCTACTTTATTAGTATTGGTTATGTTAGAGGTGATTTCTTCTTCTAACCTAGACACTTTAGTTTTTAATGTAGTATTTGAATTTTCTAGAGAAAATAGTTTTTCATTTAATTCAAGGATGGTTTGTTTGCTTTTAGTAAGTTATTCTGAAGGAACCACAAGAGTCTTTTTCAGAGTTTTGTGTTTCCTTCGAAGAGTTTGATATCTTTCCATAAGTTCATATAATCCTATTTCAAGTTCAGAGCGAGACAGGGAAGAAAGTACCTCTCTTTCGTCGTCGGAGTCTGAGGGTTTTCCTTCTGATAGAACGTCGTTGGTTTTAGCCATGAATGCTACGTTACCACGTTCTTAATCAGAATCATCTTCGGACTCTGAATCGTCCCAAGTTGCCATAAGACCCTTTTTAGCTTTCTTAGGTCTTTCATCTTTCTTAACCTTTGGACAATCATTTTTGATATGTCCAGGTTCCTTGCATTCAAAACACGTGACATCTCTTCCATAAGTTCTCCTTTGACCATATGTAGGCTCAGATCTCCTTCTTGGTCCTTTGAACTTATTTCTTCTGTATTTCCATAGTGGACTAATTTTTCTTGATATGAGAGATATGTCATCTTCGTCTGATTCTTCTTCAGATTCTTCCACTTCCTCCTCTGCTTGATACGCCCTTTTCTTTTCAGATTTATCTTTTAGAGCAATGGATTTGCTTTTCTTTTGGGGTTCATCTTCTTGAAGCTCTATTTCATGACTTCTTAAAGAACTGATTAGTTCCTCAAGACTTATACTATTCAGATTCTTTGTTAGTTTCAAGGAAGTCACCATTGGTCTCCATTTGACAGGTAGACTTCTGATAATTTTCTTGACATGATCAGCAGTAGAATAGCCTTTGTCCAGAACTCTGAGTCCTGCAATAAGTATCTGAAATCTTGAGAACATGGTTTCCACAGATTCATCATCTTCCATCTTGAAGACCTCATATTTTTGAATTAGTGCAAGAGCCTTCGTCTCCTTGACTTGAGCATTGCCTTCATGAGTCATACGGAGAGAGTCAAAGATGGACTTCGCAGTTTCTTTGTTTGTAATTTTCTCATATTCTGTATAAGAAATTGCATTTAACAGAATCGTTCTTGCTCTATGATGATTTTTTTAAGTTTTCTTCTGTGCATCTGTAAATACACTTCTTTCAATCTTTTTGCCTGCAGAATCTACAGGGTGACTATAGCCATCAACTACCAGATCACATAGATCTAAATGAAGCGACAAAAAATAACTTTCAATTCTATATTTCCAATAGTCAAATTTTTCTCCATCAAAGCTAGGAGGTTTTGCACTATAAGAATCTCTTTCATTTACAATAACACTTGTCTCAGCATTTGGTATAGACATTGTTTTTCACACTTGGATCGGTACTGAACACTGTTAAGTGCTTGATAAAAATTCAACCTTTTTATCACCTCAGAACCGGAGCTCTGATGCCAATTGAAGGTGTGAAAAACACAATAAAGGGGGGGGGGGGGGGTTTGAATTGCTTTTTCAAAAATAAAAATTATTTCTTTTATGAAAACTTGTTTTTATAAGACTCTTTTGTTTATCAATAAAAACCTTTTTGAATTATAACACAATAACACGTTATGTTTATACTAGTTCACTTGAGAAACACTCAAGTTAGTCTAGTCCACCCCCCCAAGGTGATTTCGCCTCTCTCAACAAGGTCTTAATCCACTATTCAATCAAAATAGTATAACGCACTAGCCAAAATGCTGGTGACTAACACAACCTCTAAAACTCTCAAGTTTTAGACTTCTCAAGTAATACAACCTCACAGGTCTTACTTAAGGAACAACCTCTAAGACTACACGTCCTAGACTTCTCAAGAAATACAACCACACGATCTTTCTCAAGGAACACAAACCTAAGTTTGAATAAAATTTCGTTTACAAATAAGTGCTTCTATACAAACTGATAACGTAAACAAGTTTTCGACCAGAATGACTTAAGAAAGATTTCAGATAGAAAGAGTATTGCAATGGCGTTCGTGTGTTTCTTTCTTCAAGTCTTTTGCTTCCTTTTATAGCCGTGTAGAAAGAGCCGTTGAAATGTAATCATGATAGCTTAACTAGGCTGGCGGCAAGAAGCGTGAGGACAGATAATAGCTTTTGCGTCTTGCGCGTCCTATTTTTGTCAGAATATCTTTGATTGTACCGTTGCACTGTTACCAAGGTATTTTCGCTTTGTATTGAGGTACAGCTGTACTATGTAGCTTTGTCTTCTTGGCTTCTCAACTTCAAAGGCTTTTCATGAGCATGAGTAAGAAGGGAAAACATAGCTTGGTTCTTGAGATTATCAAGTCTTCGAATCTTCAGAGCAGCGTCTTCAGAGTCTTCAGCACTTGGTCTTCAGAACCTTGTTCGCTTGGTGCATTGTCTTCATATCTTTCAGAGGCTTCTGATAGTATTTGGTTGAAGCATGAGTGGAGACTTGACTTAGGTCTTCAGAACCTTGATCAGAGAGTTTAAGTCTTTAGCATATGGACTTCGTTCGATCAGAACCTAGGTCTTCAGATCTTCAAAACTCGTTCTCTTTTCCTTTTATATCAGAGTCTTGAGAGCTTCTTAAAAAGAGTTCTGCTTTTCAAGAGTGTAGGCGGAGTATTTTTCTTTAAGCATTGTGTTCGCGCCAATTTACGGAAGCATAACCTGTTTGTTAAGTTCTCACAAATAACAAACATTAGTTGTACAAAATTGTTCATACATAAATACTGTTTGATATCATCAAAACTTAGAGATAAACTTGCAGAACCAAATCTTGTTCTCACATGACTCCCCTGCGAGCCCTCACCATACTCTCATTGCGAGGGATCACAATGCACATCACTCTCTTCACCCTTTCTGCTCTTCTTAACTCCCCTCTTTGGATTGTACTTCATCGGCGATGGACACGTAGAAGTTGTGGCTGGATGTGTTAGTTCCCAAACCTTTTTCTTCAATATCCTCTGGCCTACAATATCCAAATAATTAAAATATGTCTTCAACTCTTCACATTCTGCTTCTAAATCCAGCTTTGTGCCACTATCATCATGACCGTTAGCATGCTCTTGAATGTGTAATTTCTTCCAAAAAACATGAATTGGTTCTAAAGGAATAGGCAACCCTTGTATTGAAACTAGCAAGTTGACACGCACAAGGTAAACCATGTGTAGATCTAATGAAGCAACCACAAATATCTTTGTTTGTACCAACAAATTTTACCCTTTCTAGCTCTTTCCATATGTGCTGTATACACTACCTTGAAACAAAGTTATGCAAGTTGACATAGAATGAAGTGTTATACCGATGCTCAATGTTGATAATACTTTTTTGAAAAGACACTCGGATTGAACCTAACTGCAACTTCAGCATGGTGTTCACAACATCCAAACTTTGGCATAAATCTCCCCGGCTTGTAGTCAACATGTTTTTCAGTCTCCAATGAGCAGACCCCAACCTAAATCAAAATAATTAAACTATAATGAGACAACAGGACAAATTATGCTTAGTAATAACATCAAAAAGAAGTTAGTGTACCTGTTCGTTGTTGTGTTCTCTAAATGAGTGACTCTGTTACTCCAAGCAGCCACAAACTTTTCTTTATAAGGTGTCAACCATGTTTCATTCACATACTTAACAAACAAAGGTATATCGGCACAAACCGTCTCAAAATGCTTCAAGTGTGCGAGATACTCAGTCTCTCTATTAGCATACATGATGTTGTTCCATAGATTCATGACATGTTCGTGTCTTTCTGATTTAACATACTCCTTACACATCATGCTAACATTTTTGGTAACGTGGAACAAACATAACATATGTGTTGAATTTGGAAACACAACTTGAATTGCATTCATCAATGCAAGTTCTAGGTCCATTACAACAAAATTGGGTAGCAATTTCTCAGAATAAAACAACTATTTGAGCTTCTCAAGTGCCCATGTGAAGTTCTCCTCCCTTTCATGTTCCAAATAGGCAAACCCTACAAAAAAACGTCAACTTTGTTGACGTTACGCCAACAATCTCACGTAGTGGTAACCGGTACCTGTACGTTCACGATTCAAATAATCAAAACTCTGATAAATCAAAGTATGTCAAAATGGTATCAAGGTATGATCAAGATGCACATTACCTATTGGTCTTGTATGTACAATAAAAAATCAACACCAAGTAAAAAATATTCAACAACTTCACTGAATCCGGATGTGTCCAAAAGATATCAGCAACAACATTTATGTCTTCCCTATTTCTTATCCAGCATGTGTACTTTTATTTATGAATAAGAGTCAACAACATTTGTATTTCCGTCAATGAACCTCTCTTACTTGCATTGTACGTAGCTCTAGCTTTATACACTTGGGTAACACTAGTGAGGTTTTCTGAATCTTTGTCTTTCAAAGTAGAAACTATGTACCGTAGAGCCATGTTATACTTCGTCATTTCATTCACAAACTGTCTCTCATGATCTTTTAGACGGCCCAATATGTCATGGCCATCTAAATCCTCAGATAGTTTATGATTGTGAAACCCACACCTAACCATCACCTTCCAACCAATACCACTTGGCGAAGATCTCAGCCTAACAGGACATTTCACTTTCATACTATAAATACCATCTGAAGATTTACTACTTTCAGATGTATTTTTCCTTTTATAATTTCCTCTTCTCTCACAATCCATAATCAATTTATCCTTCCTACCTCACTGACCATTTGGAGTATCAGAACGAACAATCACAACTATAATACCATGTTGCTTGCCAATATGTTGTGCCCAGGCTAATACTTCAGCTCGGCTCTCAAATATCTGTCGTTTACATTACATAAAAAATAGTATTAATATCATATAACACAACGAAAATATTAAATTTTAACTTGTTACATAGAAAACATATTTTGTCTGTGGTGAAGAACTGCGTGCAATCGCTACACAAATATGTATCTGACCCTGCCAGTTCTGGACCGTACAAAGCAAGCATTTTTGAACTTCAAGTTCTATTACCGGAAATTTCTATTGCAGGCGAAATTTCCGGTATACCGAAAATTTTCAAATTTCCTGAAGTTTTTGCTTGGTACCGAAAATTTTAAAAATTTCCGGCATTGGTTCCAAAATGTTTATGGTCTCCACTGGATATTTCCAAATTTCCGGTATAAAGTTCTGGATTTTTACAAATTTACAATAATATATACCAGAATTTTTAAAATTTCCAATATAAACACATAAATTTTCAAAATTTGCGCAACAATGCGTACCAGAAATTTCAAACAACTACATGAAAATTTGAAATCTTAGATAGAAAAAAGTGAAAATTTTGGAGAAATAATAAATTTTTTAAGTAAATAGTAAAAGGGGTATTTTTGAAATACTGAAAATATTGGGAGTATCACGTATGAAATGAGAGGTGGCATGATAAATTCCCGAGTTATTTGGATGAAATATATAAAATGAAAAATACAAACACATTTAAATTCATATTTTTAGAAATATCCAATAAAAATAGAAAAAAATTAAATTTATTTTAAATTTATTTATTTTTAATTAAAATCATCGAGAGGTAATTGTGATACAAAGAGAGAGAATTTTTATTTTTATTTTTTAATTAATAAAAAATTGTGTTTGATTATTTCTATCTAAGAATTTTTCTATAAAAGTTATAAAATTTAATATTTTAGAGAAATTTAAATATGTTTTTATTATATTTAATTATTTATTTAAATTTCAAATATAATAGTATTTCATTTTTTTTAATATTTGATTAATGAATGCATTTTAGCCTATAGATTAACTGAATCTAACTTTTTGTTTTAACTTTCTTATTCTCCCCAAATTGCTCCCTAAACACTCTCCCTCCCTCTCTCTCTCTCTCTCCCTCTCACAGCATCTCTCTCTCTCTCCCTCTCACAGCATGGGTTCTGTTAAGGACGACGTTCCACAACTGGAACATGGCTTTCTTCAGGTCCTCGTCTTCTTCTTAATTCACATATTTATTTTAGTAGTTTTTATCTATATATTTATATTGTATGATTATGAATATTAATCAGTTTGATAACAGCATGCACCCACTTCACCACGTGTTAGTGATCATAACAGTAAACTGTTTTCAGTTTCACTCTATATTTTGAACTCGTCAATTTCACGTGAGAATCTCTTTATTTTTTGTTAATTTTTTTTTTTATATTCGACTAAAACTAGGGTTAGTTTATGTGAATCACAAAGTATATCCCTCACTCACTCTTAATTAAAACTTGAGTATAATATTAATGCCAGTCAACTTCTATGGATTTGACGGTGAGTTTCATAAAACCACTTCGTCACTGATTTTAATAAATGAAATGTTTCTTATTGTTATTGCCTTTTCTTATATGAATCCTTAAACATGGATTTGGATTCTCCATTGTTGTGATCTCAGGCTCGAGCTGTCAGCGTCACAGATATCGGTCGTTGGATGAAGACGGATCTTCATCCAATGACCGATATCAGTAAGCAAATACTATTTCTTAAAAAAGTGGTATTTTTCTGATATGATTATTTATTTTATTTCTTAAGGATGAAAGGGGCGAACAACGCACATTTCTTGAGGATGAAAGGGGCGAACAACACACCGGAGATGGTTCTGTTGATTTTAGAGGGAGGCCTTCTATTAAGGACAAAACTGGCAACTGGAAAGCTTGTCCATTTATTTTAGGTATGCATTTTTTTTACATTGCGCTAGGGTTTAAGGTTTTAGTTGATTCAATTTCATTAGTATCATGTTTCTGCATGTAAATGTAAATGTAAATGACAGGCAATGAATGTTGTGAACGTTTGGCTTTCTTTGGCATTGCAACAAACCTTGTTACATATCTTACCACCAAACTACATGAAGGAAACGTTTCTGCCGCGAGAAATGTCGGCATCTGGCAAGGAACTTGCTATCTTACACCTGTCATTGGAGCTGTTCTGGCAGATAGTTACTGGGGAAGATACTGGACAATTGCTGTTTTCTCTATGATTTATTTCGTTGTAATGCACTTAAAATAGATAACTTTTCCTAGTCATAAATAATTGTCTCTAGGCATTTTATCATTTGATACTGATATGGCTGTATATATCTTGTAGGGGATGTGTATCTTGACTATTTCTGCATCTGTTCCATCATTGAAGCCAGCCGGGTGTTCGGGTTCGGTGTGTCCTCCGGCTAGTCCTTTGCAATATTATCTGTTCTACTTTGGTCTCTATGTAGTTGCACTTGGGACTGGTGGTGTAAAATCATGTGTGTCGCCTTTTGGGGCAGATCAGTTTGATGAAACTGATTCCGAGGGAAGTGCCAAGAAGGCTTCCTTTTTCAACTGGTATTACTTTTCAATCATGCTAGGCGCTATGGTGTCATGCACCTTCGTTGTGTGGGTTCAAGATAATTTAGGATGGGGTCTTGGATTTGGCATTCCTGCTTTATTTATGGGGTTATCCGTTGGAAGTTTCTTTTTCGGTACCTTTCTATACAGGTTTCAAAAACCAAAGGGGAGTCCTCTTACAAGTATGTGCCAGGTTTTGTTCGCATCTGTCCGAAAGCGGAATTTGGTCGTGCCGGAGGATAGTAGTCTCCTGTATGAGACACCTGACAAGCAATCAGGAGTTAAAGGAAGATGCAAACTGATGCATCATGATGATATGAGGTAACATTTTTCTTGTTTAATATGTTACTGCACGTAGAAATTGTATGCAAAATTGAAGTATATTATTGTCAATAATAACTCCCTTTTTTTTTGGTGTTTAATAAAGGTATTTTGATAAAGCAGCTGTAGTGACTGATTCAGACAACAGAAGCTTTAATCCATGGAGGCTTTGCACTGTGACACAAGTGGAAGAATTGAAAATCTTGATTCGCATGCTTCCAATTTGGGCTACTGGCATAATTTTTTCTGCTGTCTACGCACAGATGTCAACATTGTTTGTGGAGCAAGGAACTATGATGAACACATATATTGGTTCCTTCAAATTATCCCCAGCTTCCCTGTCAACCTTTGATGTGCTAAGTGTTGTTTTTTGGGTCCCTGTCTATGACAGGATAATTGTTCGTGTTTCAAGGAAACTTACAGGCAGGAAAATGGGCTTTTCTGTGTTTCAAAGAATAGGAATTGGCCATTTTATTTCTGTCTTGTGCATGTTATCAGCTTCTATTGTGGAGATTAAACGACTGCAGCTTGCAAGAAAGCTTGACCTTGTTGATAAACATGTCGCCGTACCCCTTAGTGTATTATGGCAAATACCTCAAAATTTCTTATTAGGTGCATCAGAGGTATTCACACTGATTGGGCAGATTGAGTTCTTCTATGACCAATCACCAGATGCTATGAGGACTTTATGCAGTGCATTGCCACTGGTGAGTTTTTCATTGGGGAATTACTTGAGCTCTTTCATGCTTACTGTAGTAACTTATTTCACCACACGAGGTGGAAAGGTTGGATGGATTCCAGATAACTTGAACGAGGGACATCTTGATTACTTTTTTCAACTTATGTCTGGACTTTGCTTATTCAATACATTGGTCTACATAATTGCGGCCAAAATGTACAAGCAGAAGAAGAGATCGTAAGATTTTTCAAGCGTTTATTGCGGTTAGGAGTGGAAGCAGTTCTGATATTTGTTAGTTACCTGTTATTGAGTATTATCTTAGTCATGCCTGGTTGTTATAGTGAGACTTTATGATAGTTTATATTTTAGTGATCCTAATGGGCAACAGTAATAGTTAGTGATTCAATTATTTCTTAACTAGGTTGTGGATCAATGAAAGAGTTGGTGATTCAATTATTTCTTTTTAGTGATCTTATATTGTATGTCTTTTTACTTACTTTCTTATTTTGGTACAATGTATGTCTTTTTTACTTTAATCCATTAGGTGCATTACATGTAAATTGTATGAGTTGGATTATGTACTGGTTGGGAGTACAATAGATATTGTCTCATATGTGGTATGGCACACGAGAGTCTTTAGGTTTTGATATGTTAAGGAGTGAATGAACCTAACTGCTTGACTATGTATTTTTATACATGGTCCTCTTACAGAGTGACTCAGTGGAACGAATGAGGTGAGTCATCTCTTTAATATAAGAGATGCAGTTATTACTACGGAATATACATTTCATAACTAGGGCCGTCTCTGAGGGCGTGCAAGGCAACCTACATCATAGGGCCTCACATTTTTTCATAATTAAACTATGACAAAAAGAGCCTATATACACATTATTCATGGTTAAAAATGGCCTCTTAAAAGTAACTTACATCTCAAATGAAGTTAATTTTAAATTTTTACACAGGGTCTCTCAAAAGTTTGAGACAGCTCTATTCATGACGGTGGGAAGAAGGATTCTACTATAGATGGTGGCCCGTGATAACATAGAGTGTGGTAGTATGTGTCCGTTTTACCACCACATGCTAGTAATCGTACTACCATAATAAAATGTGGAGGTCAGAGATTCAATACTCAGCGCCAAAATTTTGAGAGATTTTTCAACATTTCACCACGTTTGACAGTTACAACCCTAGTGAAAGACTTAGTGTACAATATTTCACCACGGTTATAACTAACAACCGTTGTGATATGTTCACTTGAGTTTATTATAACTTATGTGGAATGCTTATTTCACCAATTTGTCAATAAATACATTACTTTCAATCTAATTTAGAAATTAATAATATGACAAATTGAATTATCACTACTAAAAAAACACATTTAACTTCGGTTAGATATGAGGTTGTTACCTTGGTTTAAAATGTGAGGTAACGAAGGGCGTCATAAAAAGTGTGTCACTTTACCTCTTGGTTTTAATTTAATCGACGAGTAATGTATAACAGTAATGGATTCGACCCCATGAATATCCTTTTTGGAATTTTTAAAAGGAAAAAAACACCTTTTGCCTCAGATATGACATTTTACCGACGAGTACAATATCTTTCACCTCGATTTTGACTTTTCGTCGACGGATAAAACTCGATTGAGTTTATTATTTCACTCTCCCTAACTGAACATATGATACTACAAAAAATTGTCAGTAGCCACGTGATCTTCACGCCACAAACAGAAAAATCATCACAACCATTATTTAGCAACGTGAAAATCACGCCACAATTTTGCCACGTGATATTCACATCGCAACACTTTGTCACGTGAATTTCACACCGCAAAGTTCAGCTGGTATAGTAGACCTACTCAACTACAAGGCAGGAGCGCATGGTAGGATGACAGATTTTCCACGTGAATTTCACTAAACAAAAAGGAATATCTGTCAGATTTGCGTCGTATTTACCACGCCACAAAAATGAAAACATAGATTTGCCACGTGAGAGCAATTGTCGTATTTGCTCTTCCATCTCAAATTATTTCTTCTTCATTGCCTATATTCGGGTATTTATCACCGCCTCACGTTCTGCCGTCTCGCCTCAGTTAGCGCTAGTTGTCTCACTATTTCCATCATTTCGGTTGTCAATTGTGGTCGACGTGGCGTTCTTTCCCCATCCGCAACTCTTTCAAATAAAGTTCTATCCCTTATTTTGTAGTTGTCGGCCAAAGATCCAACACCAAAAAAACACTCATTAAGTCCTTTTCCGCCATTTACTAAACTTCAAATATAAAGATCCACACGTGAATTAATCGGGTCTGAACCTATCAGAGTATCCTGAGGATTTTGCACTAAAAATTCTCTGAGCAATGTCTGATAGTCCTCCAACACATACAAGAAAAAAAATTAAATTAAATATAGTTTAAACAATTAAGTTATATACAAGAATTAAATTAAATTAAATAATGAAATGTAGCTACGTGATTTTCACGCCACAAACAACATTAAATTAGTTGCCACGTGAAAATCACGTCACAAATTTCCATTAAATTAAATACTCCCTCCGTCCCAAATTATAAGACGTTTTGGGCTTTTCACACAAATTAAGAAACTTAATTATTACTTTATGGGAAAGACAAACTATGTATAACTTCACAGTATGCCCCTCATAATTATATAGGAGAGAGAAATTAAAAAAGTTGAAAGAATAAATAATAATAAATATTTGATGGTAAATTGGGGAAGATGTCATTTATATTGCATTGAGAATGTAAGGTGACTTATAATTTGGGATAAATTTTTTTGGCAAAGTGACTTATAATTTGGGACGGAGGGAGTATAAGTTAAGAAATTTAGTCATATACAAGAATTAATTTAAATAAAATAATGAAATATAAACAACTTACCAAAGCTCTTCTAGTACGTTTGTCAACAAAATCCCCTGATTTTTTTGTACGAGTCTTTGCAACCGGCTCAATCATTTGTGGGGGTCTCCCTAAATTCTTAGCCTAATTAATAAAATTAACTTTAGTTAAAAAATATATAGTAAATCAAAATATAACTTAAAAAGTAATTATAATTACCATGTGTTGAGCATGTTCGACGACACTAATATTTACAACTATATTAAGGCTACCCCCTTTTCAGATGCTTTCATTTTCTTTGTAATTTCATATTTTGCCTTAAAATCAACTGGATTCCAATAGACAAGAAGTTCATCAAATACTTCTTTGCCTATCTAGTTAGGACGAACATTTTGTTCTTCCCAACCACGTTTAGCACAATGTAGCATGTCAGAAAGTCGAACTGTTGTTCTTCCCCGAAATTCTTTTTAATCATGTCCTCATTCATTACGTCCCATGTATATTTTTCCTGCAATGTTGTATGACATTCAAATAAATTGTTAGATAATTATAATAAAAAGAATAATTAAAATAACAATAACTTAAAATAAATTCATTATACCATAAATTATTTAAACCAAGCATCTTTTTCACCCGGGGAAAGTTCTCCAAATCTCTTCCAAGTTTTTTATACATTTGCTGAATAACATAATTTATACATTTGGCAGCAATCTGACTCGGTTCGAAACTAAACAACAACAATTTGAATAAGTATTAAATAAAAATGGCAAAATATTTACTTAAATCAAAATTTATAAATTAGAAACTTACGATTTTCCACTGGGCCAAATATAATATCTTCCATCAATCATCTAATACTCACTCAAATGTGCAGCGGGATCCTCCAAAATAGAGTCATCTTGCCCCTCATGATCGTCCTCATCCTACTCCTCATGGTCTTTCTCACACGCAAGTATATGCGTGGTAGTTGAGGTGTGGGGTCCCCCAGGATGCATGGATGATGAGGGTATGTATGTGGTAGGTAAGGTGCGAGATCCCTCAAGATGTATGGATGATGGAAGGTGTGTGTGAAAGATGTGGTATGCGGGATCCCCTAGGATACTTGGATGGTGAGGGTATGTGTTAGGGTTATGGGTACGGGATCCCCCAAGGAACATGGATGGTGAGGGTATGTGTGTGGGATGATGTGGGTATGGAAAGCTAGCTCCCTCAGACTGCATGAAAGATGAGGGTGTACATCCCATAAATTATTTGGTCGGCCGAGGTGCGAAACCGAAATTTATAACTTAGCCGAGACATCTATTATTGGTCGTGATGGTCATGTAGGAGCCTCAGACCGACACACATGGGTCGACCCCTGATGTTGGACAGTCGATTCCTTAAAGCAATTAAGGTTCAAGCTAAGGGCAAAAAACCGTTTCAGAGTGATTAATAAATCGGTTACAATTACTTATTAAAGTCTGTTACGAGTAATTAAAGAACAGTTACGATTATTAATAGTTTTGACGTTACAAAGGTGTTTAATGGTCATTAGATCAATTAAGATAAGGTTATGCTATAAAAAGGGAAGCAAAGACCAAAAATAAAGGGTAGAGGATGATTAAGATAAAAACATCAAATCTATTAGAACCTTGGTCCATCAACAATGGTGACTATCAATCCTAGTTCAATCACAGACACTCCAACCACACATTTACGACCTTCCCTGGCTAGTATCAGGGAGGTCAACCGGTTTATGTTTTTTAACAAGAACCAAGGGTACATGTGTGAGATTTGGAAAACTAGATCCCTCAAGATGCATGAAAGATGAGGGCGCCTGTGTGGGATCTAGAAAGCTAGATCCCCCAGTCTGCTACTATGGAGAGCTAGATCTAGGGATGTCAATTTGGCCCATCTCCAGTGGGTACCCAAAAAATTACCCACAAGGGGTAGGGTAAAAACCCGCAAAAATGGGTACGGGTACGGGCTCAGGTAATTACCCACTTAAATAAGCGGGATGGACACCTTAGTACCCAGCCCGCCCCATACATGCACAATATATATTTATATAATTTAATTTATATTATTATATAAAAATAAATATTTATAGAATTAAAAAAAAACATCAATTTTAAACTACTGCATATTTAATATACATGATCATTTATTTCATAATTCAACAATAAAACTTTTTAAAAACTTTTTAATATTTTTAAAAACTTAAAATATTATGATATTTTATACTTGATTTATTTATTTTTATTAGAAATGCGGGTAACGGGTACGGGTACGGGCACTTATATACCCATAGGGTACGGGGACGAGTGCCAATTTTGATACCCAAGCGAGTATGGGCTCGGGTACGAGGATTTTTTTCAACTGCGGGTATGGGGACGGGTACTATAGTACCCTACCCATACCCTGCTCATTTCCATCCCTAGCTAGATCCCCCAGTCTGCTGGTATGGAGAGCTAGATCCCTCAGTCTGTTGGTATGGAAAGCTAGATCCCCCAGATTGGCTAATAAAAGTTGGATTCCCAAATGAGAACATAGGATAGTCATAAGGGGAGGGTGGTGTCATAAGAGGTTGATAACTGGCCATAGACATGGGATCTACCTGACTCTGTGGGGGAGGATTCATGGCCAACTGAGGTGCCTCACATATCGTTACCCTCAGGTGATGATGTTGGGTCTTCTTACCCTTACCCTTATCAGATCGGGGTGACATTTTATCTATTTTAAGAGAATATACATATAATAAATTAACACAATATATACAACTAATTCATCAACACAATTAATAAATCAACAAAACACATTTAAATCAACACATTATTTTCTACAACAACATAGATGCATCAACATATTCTATACACGGTTCATTAAGTAAAATTACAAAAATAATATATTCAAACTCTTCATGCTCTTCATCCATATAATTCTCATCATATGATTCGATATTGTCCTTAGATCCAAACTCTTCATGCTCTTCATCCACATTATTTTCTTCCTACAATATAGATGCACCAACTTGATGACCCTCAACCATTATATCGCACATTGATAATTTTGACTCTGACGACCCCTTAAACAACAACGTATTCATTTTTTTCAATAATTGACAAAATCTTTGCGCTTCCTCATTTGACAACTCTTCCCTATCAAAATATTCAGATTCATCATAGGTCACATTCACCCAAAAAGCATCGTCAACCATCTCACCAATTAGATTAAATTGTTCATCATATTCCATATGTGATTGACTACTTGAAGCATGTGTATTAGTAGTCTCTGGTACGTTACTTGACAATTCATCTCCATTATATGCTCAAACTCAATAATTTTCAATGAAACCTCATTCTCTTCAAATGATGTTCTACTTTCTCTCAGTCACTAATTATAGGTTTAAATCCACATTAAAGACAATGACATCTTACTCTTCCTTCACTTCGACAACATTCTTAAGCAAATTTCCACGTGATAAATCTTTTAACTCCTTCCTCAAAATTTAGTTTAAGTTCACATCTTCCTGGATACATTTTATCATACGTCTAACTACGATAGTACCAAAAATATTCCATACAGCACATTTATACAAGCATTGTTTTAAACATAAATACATTTCATACTATGTTTGGTCAAATTGTATTTACTTACTTATCTAAAAAATATATATACTTATTTAAATAAAATATATATATTTACTTATATTTATATACTTACTCAAATTGTATTTACTTACTAATAAAAAAATATATATACTTACTCAAATTGTATTTACTTATTTGTTTAAATATATATATATATATATATATATATATATATATACTTATTTATATAAAAATATTATTAAATGTATATATATTTACTTACTTAATATATAATATTCACTTAATATATAATACTTACTTAAAATATTATTTAAAACATATATATTTATTTTATATATAATACTTACTTAAAAATATATTTACTTAATTAGTATATAATATTTACTTAAAAATATACAATTATGCATTAAAAAATAACTATTTTATGCTATTTTATTTTTGATAAACTTATACAATATATTTTTTTAATAAATATATTAATCTCTTGGCTTAAATGCAGTTTTGGTCCCCTTCTTTTATTTTTCTAAACTTTTAATCCCTTTTAAAAAAACTAGATTTTAGGTCCCCTGTTTTGAATATTCTTAGGATTTTTTGGTCCCTTGTTCAAAATTGACTATATGGCATGTTCAGATATGAGGTGGCAAGAAAAAATGTTGACCAATTTTAAAAAAGCAATGACACGTCATTTAAAAATATTTTATATTTAATTTATATTTAGAAAATACAAAAATAAATCAAAATCCCAATTCCCTTCTTCTTTCCCCTCTCCTTCATCCTTTCTTCATCTTATTCATCACCATCATCTTCATCTTCAATAAGACTACAAAAACAACACATCACCACAACAACAATAGCATTTATTAGAATCGATTTATTAATTGAGTTACCATGTTCGTCTATTGAGCGCAAAGTTTTCAAGATCTAGATCTGTTGGTTGTGGTAGCAGAAGCTTTTCTGGCAATTTCTTTGAAAGAATCTCAACTGGGTTTGGAGATTGTACTCTCAGAAGAGTTGAATCACAATGTGAAGGTAAATCAAAGAGAATCATCATGATAAAAGGGATATTATTAGAGATGTTAATGATACTATTAATGCTACTCCAAATTTATCTGCTATGCCATCTTTACTTGCTACAAGAGGATGACAAGAGGTTTAACATTTTCTTTGTACACATTAATTAGTGTGAAGTTAATTACTACTAGTACTAGTACTTGTTTATTGTTAATATTGAAGTTTATTTATGTGTTAATGGTTATGATTATGAAGTTGTGATTAATTATCATATACACATAAGGTATATGAGAAGACAAGAATGACATAATGGTGGTACTTTTTTACTTTGAGAAAAGGGAATGGTTGAAGAAAATATCGATGCATTCTGAGTAATCACATGGCTTGTCTTAATTACTATGATATTGATTATAGTATTTTTTTTTTCTACCTTATTGCAATGTGAACCAGATGTAATATTGGAGTTTTTTTATTTTATTTTTTTAATATAAATTAAATATGAAATATTTTTAAATGATGTGGCATTTCTTTTTTAAAATTGGTCAACATTTTACTTGTCACCTCATATCTGAACATACCACATAGTCAATTTTGAACAAGAGACTAAAAAAATCCTAAGAATATTCAAAACAGGGGACCTAAAACCTGATTTTTTTTAAAGGGATTAAAAGTTTAGAAAAATAAAATAAGGGGGATCAAAACTGCATTTAAGCCTAATCTCTTTTTGTTTTAATTAAACATATAACAAACATATAACATATATAATATATTCTATTTTAAAAAAACAATATATATATATATATATATATATATATATATATATATATATATATATATATATATATATATTTTGAAATGAGTTATTTAATTGTAAAATAAAAAATGATCATATAAACTCAGTTTTATTAAATAACCGTGTAAAAGTAAAAATAGAACTCGTGAGATGGAAAAAGAAAAAAAAAAGAAAATTTTGACATTTGAAACTAAAGATTTTATCTCTCAAATAAAAACTATTGTTAATTAAAATAAAATAGATATTTTCCTAATAGTGACATGTGATAATGAAAATTAGTTGTCTAACACTACTATTGAATATTATCTAATTTGATGTGGTATAAAATATATTTAGATACACATTTAAATTTGAAATGAATTACTTAATTGTAAAATGAACAATGATCATATAAACTCAATTAATGTTGATTAAAAATAAAAGGTATTGCGATGATAGTGACCCGTGAGATAAAAGTTAATTGTTTGTGTTACTATTGAATATTATTTAATTTGATATGGTATAAAATATATTTAAATATATTTGTAAATTTGAAATGATTTACTTAATTATAAAATGAACAATGATGATATAAACTCGATTAATGTTGATTAAAAATAAAATAGGTATTGTGTTATGTAGCGAGCGATTTTGGACGCGGTTCTTAAGCGCTGGTCGCTCTCTGCGGTTGAGCTTAAACTACAGGTCGATTCATTTTTTATCCTATTGTGAGCTGAATAAGGAAGGGAAATAGATGTCTCCAATTAACCCTGCTTTGCATACTGAGTTTAAACAGCGGTCTGTTAGGTTACAGATGCTATCAATGTGGGGGGCCTTTGTACTGGTTATTTGTATTTTCGCCAATACTGGTTTCTTTCTTTTTATCTTGGCAGGATGTTTCTGGCGGGGAACAAGGATTAGGATGTTAGGACTGACTTTTTTGAATTACTGCTTTTGATTGATGGGGATATGGGATTTAGGTTTTTTGTTGATTGTGCTCGCTAAGATCTTTTCGATCTTATGCCTACGTATTCCGTTTACCGAAACAGGGAAATCAGAGTGTTCGTAGTTCCTCCTATTCTATGGGAGGAAATGGGTGTTTTGGTGTCTTGTTCAAAGCCCAAGACGTGAAGCGAAAGGTGGTTTGTATCTTGTTCAAAGCCCAAAATGTGAAGCTGAAGGTGATTTGTATCTTGTTCAAAGCCCAAGATATGAAGCTGAAGGTCTCAACTTTAGAGAGAATTTGTCATCTCTAAAGAAGGGTTTGTCTGTCACAACTGTTGGGTGACTGGTTATAAAGGAGAATTACTTTAACCGGGATACGCGGATCCTAGCAATGCCATAATTTCCTTTAAAGGGGGTTTTAACCTGAAGGAGAAGACTTTAACTCAGTGTAGAACAATGCTATCTTTCCTTAGGAATTTCTCATGCTAAAAGAGGGACAGTGGCATGGATGTAGATGATCCAGAGGCTTGCCGCTTACAACGATTAGATGAAGGGAAAGGAGTTGTTGATGTTTGTGTACTGTGAACGAGGCACAGCTTTGATGCTAAAAGGTTGATTGGATCAACCAGTGGTTTTCTTATACAAAGCCTAAGAGGAGGCTATTGGCCCAACAAGAGGGAGTTTTTATGTGTCTCGTACGAAGCCCGAGAGAGAGGCTAAAAGGGTTGACTCGACGGTGGAGTCTTTTGGTATCTCGTATAAAGCCCGAGATGGAGGCTATTTGACTCATCAAGAGAGTTTTTGTATCTCGTACGAAGCCCGAAATAGAGGCTGTTGTTTGTTTGGCTCAATAAGAACCTTTTTGTATCTCGTATAAAGCCCGAGATAGAGGCGAAAGGGGTGATTGACTCAACGAGGGAGTCTCTTGTGTGTCTCGTACAAAGCCCGAGAGAGAGGCTAAACGTTGTTTAACTCCGCTGGGGAGAATCATTGTACAAAGCCCAAGAGGAGGCTAAGGTAACTGTTTCAGTTGAGTGACAAATCCAATATACTGATTTTAAAAGAGAAAATCAGTTCTTATATGAGTAACATTGTACTCATGGATTTGATTCAAGGATCCGGGTTATTCCTGTTCTTTAAGGAAGCGGGAAATCCAAAGGGTATTGAGACTGTCCGAGTCCGTGGGTTTCCTTCCTATTTGACGAAGGGGTCACTTGAGAATGTCTTTGAGACTCAAGGAAGTTAGACTGTCCAAGTTTAGAGTTTTATCTTTTGTACTATGCTTTGAGGAGCGGTAGTAGACTCTACGAAAGGACTGTTCTATGAAGATGACTAGGTTCTGTTCCTATACCTCTAGGAGGTCGTCGGGATAATTTGTACGAAGCCCAAGAGGAGGCTGGAAGCTTTTAAGAAGCCGACGTGCCCTTGTACTAAGCCCAAGAGGAGGCTATCATTCCCGGGGGAAGAGATCATTATACGAAGCCTAAGAGGAGGCTGTGAATACTTCTAAGAAGCCGTAGGGTCCTTGTACTAAGCCCAAGAGGAGGCGAGGGTTGCTTTTAGGAAGCCTGTGGGTCCTTGTACGATGCCCAAGAGGAGGCCGATGCTTTTAAGAAGCCCGTGGGTCCCCAAACCCCGAGAAATTCAAGGCAATGCTATTCACCGAGAATAGATCAAAGTCAGGAAAGTTCGAGAATTTGGAAGAAACTCAAAGATGCCATTCACGGAGAATACATTCATCTTTGGGAGTAGAGTTTCTTGACTATTCCTAATGAGGACAGCCGAAGAGAAGACTGTATCTGGTGATGGTGATCCTATTGGGGATCTAGTTGTCTATTTCTACGAATAAACGAAACGGCGTCACCTAGTTCTAGACGTAGTTGCCGGGGAAACTCTAAATATCTATACTATTATTACACAGTTGATATGAGTTTATGAAAGAAGACTTACAGCGAAACAACCCCACAATACAGTTATATATATATATGAAAGCGGTAAATGAAAGCGGGTAAACACTTACTCGGTTGTAAAGCTTCCATGTTGTTTGGTTAGTTGTTCAACAAAGAAAGATTGAAAACAACAGTATATTCAAAATCAAAGGAGAAAGTGCTTTGAAAAAGAAAGATTTGGGGCTTACAGCTCAAGGAGAGACCCAGGGTTTTATCAGTGAGCGCACTGTTGAATTTGTACAGAGGGACTTATACAAGTGACTGAGGGCCAAGAAAGGTTTTCTGTACAAAGAAATGGGTCTTACTACTCGAGGGTAGGCCCAATGGTTAATTTTGAAAAGGGCGACGGTCGCGCCGAGGTTTTGTAAACACCGTGGGACTTATACAAGTGACTGAGGCCCAAAATTTTGGTATTTACAAAGGGATTGGGTCTTACACTCTATTAGAGGCCCAAAGAGTTTAAAGAAAAGAAATGGGGCTTACAACACGAGGGGAGGCCCAAAAGTTTTAAAGAAGAAGAGTGGGGCTTATAACACGAGGGTAGGCCCAGTTGATTTCTCGTTAAAAATGGCGATCGTGCCGAGATTTTCCTTTTAACGCAGAGGGACTTATACAATAAGTGAGGCCCAAATGATTTTGGTTAAAAGGGGGTTGGGTCTTACACTCTAATAGAGGCCCAAAAAGTTTTGAATTGGTCTTATAGCTCAAGGAGAGGCCCAAAGGTTATTTTGAAAAGGCGACGATCGCGCCGTTTGTTTTTTACGGTATCGGGACTTATACAATACACTGAGGCCCAAAAAGGATTTGGTCAAAAAAGGATTGGGTCTTACACTCTATTAGAGGCCCAAAAAGTTTTGAAAATGATTTATGAGGGTTGAATTAATCCAAAAACCCTAATTTATTTTCAAAAATGTATTTAATTGAATAAAAATTCAATTAAAAATGATCAAAATTGTTTAACACATGGAAAACAAATTGTGATCTTGGATTAATGCTTCAAAAATTAAGTATTGACCTACAAAATAATTAGAAGGCATTAAAAGTTGCAAAATCAATGTAGAAAAAATATTTAAAATGTCAAAAACAATTAAAATATTAATTCTTTGCAAAAATATCAATTATATGAAATAAATAATATTTTTGGGATTTTTTTATAAAATAAAATATTTTAACATTTTTGTGAATTATTAAAAAAAGAATCAACTCAAAATCATTAAAACTCAGAGAGAAATTAATTTTTGAATCAATTAAACAAAATCACAAAATTCAAATATTTGAATTTGTGAAAAAGGCGCCAAGAACACAAGCAAGAACACGCGCGTTTTTCTGGGTTTGGCTGATTTGCGTTTTCCATCCAATCTCACTGAATACGTAATCATATCATGCAATCCACATATCATTATGCTCGTCTCAACCTCACGATCATGTCTATAACACTTAATTTCATTTAAATTAAACATACAACATGAAATCACGAAGAAACCTCAAGAACCCTAATTTCTGCATGAAGGCTAGGATTTTTGGTACACGATTCAAACAATGAAATTAATTGAGGGAAAACATTCCATGCATGATTATGAACATATGGCCAAATTATTGTGCGAGGAAATATGCATAGATTGAGAGATGACCAAGTATATGCTTACCTCTAAACCGTGACAGCAAGTGCAATGTGATTTTTGATTTGGAGGTGTTACATATGAGTAGTGATGATCTGAACAGCTTCCTTACAACCTATGGAGTGTGTTTGAATGCTTAGACTTGATTGAAATTGGCTGGATCAATTCGTGGCATCTCAGCTGCAACTTGATTGAAAATTTGAGCAACCAGCTGGTGATTTTGTGAAATTGATGTTTTAGAAGTGATCTAAGTGTTTGGATCACTTCTATATGATGTATGTGAGATGTGTGAGTGATTGGTTTGATTGGAAAAGCTCTCAAACTCAAAACCCGATAGTTACCTTGCTAAGAAAGGCATTTTTGCCAAGAGAAAGAGATTTTGAGAAAGGCAAGTGTTGTAGGCCTTTGGTGTACTTAAACTGAACACAATTGAGCTCTATTTATAGTAGAGCAAGTTTGTTTTGCAAGGAATAGTGAATGGCAGCTGGTAAGTAGGTTTGGCCAATGTTGTCCAATGGAAATGCAAGTCTCCTCTAGCCATTGACTAGAGGTTATGGCACAGAGCTTTGGTTCCCTTGGTCTTGGATAAGTCTTGACTGATTTCAGATGAGAATGGCTCAGTCCATGCCACCTTGATGCTTCCATTGAACACCTCAATCCAAATTTGGAGTCTTGTCCCTATTTTGGCCATTCTATGTTCAACATGCTATTTCTTGTTCCATGGACTTTGGAGGCTTGGCTCAGTGATTGTCCCTTTTAGATTTAATCCTCAGATGTGTCCAAGTGGATAGGAGCATTTGAATTTGGCTGATTTTGGCAAATCGAGCCAAAATGCAAAATCTGCTTTGCCTTTGACAGATTTCAGCAAGGCAACTTAACAATGTCATATCTCATGGTGTAAGTTGAATTTGGCAATATTCTTGGCCATTTTGGAAAGCCCTTACATGATACAACAACTGTTTGAACATGTTTGATTTTGATCTCTTCTGATTCCAAGTGAAAAATCCCTCTACATTTGGCAAAAAGTGAAGCAAAATCTGACTTAGTGAAATTTTCACTAAGTGTTGGAACAAAGTGTGATTTCTTGATTTTGATCACTCCATAACTCAAAATCCTTAATGAATTGGACTTAGGTCTAGTTGAAGTTTTTGTAGAGGGTAATGAGGGCTTCAAATCCATCTTTGGATGAGAAAAAATGGCCTTGTGGTTTAGGAGTTATGATCCTTCAAAGTTGGTACCCTTGTCACTTTATTTTTAACTTAGAAAATTTTCTAAGTTTTTATGGTTACCCCTTTTACAAGTTATCCAACTTTTCTTGATTTTTCTTGATGAATGATGATTCAAATCATAAATTAACATCATTTTAGGGTTAAAAAACCATTTTGGTGAAAAATCTTAAAAAGTCAAAGTTGACTTTTGTGCACAGTTGACTTTTTATCAGATGAATTCCAAACTGTGCAATTCTTCATGAAATCATGTCCTTGACCTAAATCAAACTTGATGGACATGTTCCAAGGGTGTCATAGGGTATATTGGGGCATGTCCTAGGGCTTGGGAGCATGTCCTGGTCAAAAGTCAAAGTTGCAGTTGACTTTTTCCTTAAAACCCTAATTGTGGTGCAGGTGAAATTGAGACTTGTTGCTCAAGCTTCTTGGATTAATCCATTGTTACAAATGGATCAATATAGCTCATTAGAGACCCTCAAATCCTTTCTTGAGGTCTTGACTCTTGATTTGCCCCAAAAGTCAACTTAGGGGTGAATTAGGTCAAGAAACCCTAATTCTTGATTTTTTGATGAATGCATCCCCCAAGGCAAAATTGACTTGATGAATGGGTCCATGAGGTTCCATGGAGTACATTAGGTTGTGTTTTGGATCTTTGGCTTGTGCCCAGATGAAACTTCCCATCTGGAGGCCCTGGTCGACCAAAACCCTAACTTGGTGATACTGGCGATCTTGAGACTTGATCCACCTAGAAGGGAGCAGCCTTGTGCTTAATCCTTTAAGTGGGAGTCCTTTTGATCCTTTGTGGATATGTTAGAGGCTAGACAAGTTGAAGATCAAGTCATTCCTTGATTGATCCTTTGTCTAAGAGCTCTGAGAGGGCCTAAAACCCTAATCTTTGATAGTAGTGAATGCTCAACAACCCTTGAGGTATTTGATGAGGCATGAAGGTGCATCCATACTGTGATGACGATTTGCACAATGATGGGACATCTTAGTGGTCAAAATTTGGGGTATGACATATGCCCCTATTTAATCTTCTTGGACCCGAAGGTGAGAATGACGAAGGTATTCGGGCATTCGGGGTGCAAGAGGATTAAATATCGGAATACCCAAAATTTTGATGGCGGTTATGAATGGTAGCTTACGCATTCATCTTCTTTAGCTAAGCGAAGATGCTTAGAAAAGGTAAACTTCCCCTCGATCCTGGTCTTCAGCCAAGGAGCTAGTCTCAGTTTTCTTTTGAAATAAACTTCCCCTCGATCCTGGTTTCCTACCAAGGAACTAGTCTTAGTTTATTTTGTCAACTTCCCCTCGATCCTGGTTTCCTACCAAGGAGCTGGTCTTAGTTGCTGAAATAAACTTCCCCTCGATCCTGGTTTCCTACCAAGGAACTGGTCTCAGTTTCTTTTGTCAATAAACTTTCTTGACAAGGAACGCTATTAGTAGCGGTTTTCCTTCAAACTTCTCGCCGAATTTTCCTGGGGAGATGCCATTTGAGTGGAAAAAGTTTCGATGTCAGACTTGCTGGGGAACCCATTCATCTGAATTGTAGAGGTACACAAACTTCTCTGTTTTGGAGACGTCATTTGTCGATTCTACTGTGGAAAGCGAGTCTCTTGAGATACTGTTTTCGTTTGGGGGCTTACATCATACTTTTCTCGGGATCTTTATGGAGAAATGCCATATGATGGGATCCAATTTTGAGGTGCCGATGACCTTTTCATCAGTGGTTTTTTCTGAGAAAAACTGTCGTACCGCCGAATCTCTGATTAAGAGGCTTTCTCTGGGGATCTTCCTTAATCCGGGAAAGCAAGGATATCATCTTCAATGGCGAAGAGTGATATTTGTTGAAAGTTTTCTTGTTTCTCAGAGGTTCAAGTTATCAAAGTGGTCAAGGACCATCTCTAATCCAGAGATAAACGGGAGAGAGATTGCTTAGATGGTTCACTTCCTAATGAGGAAAGGTCTGACAACTCGATTGAGAGGACTTTTATCACTAGGGGATAAGACCGACTAGAGTGATAGCGATGCAATATGAATGTGAATGCAAATCAATAATGCATGATGTATGTATGTATATGCGGACAAAACTGACGCAACATGCAGACTAAAGGATGAACACGACTGGATACTTGGCCCCAGTGGGGCATGTAGAAATATCGCTGGTTCAAGATAGCAATTCTGCCTTGCTTAGGAGAAATGGTCCCTGTTGGGAGCGACGCTGGTCGGGCTTAGGAGATGAGAACTTGGCCGAAGATGTCAGACGAAACATGGTCTCTAACATTGTTGATCCTTCATTCAGGTGTACTGGTCTAGAAGGAGTACTTTGATTCTGTACTTTGAGGTTCGAACACCTTTGGAGACGCGATTGATGTTCTTTCGATGTTTAACAGTCAAAAAAAATTGCCGACTTTATTTTAAAAGCAGAAAAAGTTTTAACAAGTAAATTCATTTTTGTTTCATTTCAAGAGTCGTTGATCATGTTAAAATGTCGTTCTGTAAAGCTAAAACAAGTAAGAATTACAAACAAAAGCACAAGGGCTCAAATTTTATTGATAAGATGGAGATCAGCCAAACGCGTGATTCCATTAAGTATATACAAAGTTAGAAAATGGTAATTTACAGGGAAAAGGGCTAAGTTGAAACATAACGACCACGATACTTCTACCAACTTTGAATTCGGGGCATCCTGAGCTTCTGTCGAAGATGACCTTGACTGGAGTTTTCCTGACGGATAATGTAACTGCTGCTGCTGCTGAGGGACTTGCCTCTGTTGAACATAGTTACTTGCCATTATCCCTAATTTTTGCCTGGATTGTACTTTGATGTTTCCAATCCATCGGGATGATTTTTTTTCATGTCTCTAACTTTTGCCTGGACCGCCCTTTCGGGTTTTCAATCCACCGAGACTTTTTTTTTTTTTTAGTTTAGGCGAAGTATTTCTTGACTACATCAACATTCGTGGGGTAGGCAAATTCCTCTCCGTCCATGGTTGCAAGTCTCAAGGCGCCGCCTGAGAAAGCTTTCGTGACCACATAGGGGCCATCGTAATTTGGGGCCCACTTGCCCCGAGAGTCAGTGAGAAATGATTATATCTTCTTGAGCACAAGGTCTCCTTTTCTGAAGACACGAGGTCGAACCTTTTTGTCGAACGCCCTCTTCATTCTCTGTTGATACAACTGACCGTGGCATAATGCCGTGATTCGTTTTTCTTCGATCAGGTTCAGTTCGTCGTGTCGGCTTTGACACCATTCAGCTTCGGTGAGCTTCGCTTCCATCAATACTCGGATTGATGGGATCTCTACTTCCATGGGGAGCACTGCCTCCATGCCATATACTAGAGAGAAAGGGGTAGCCCCTGTTGAAGTGCGGACAGATGTACGATAACTGTGAAGAGCAAAGGGTAGCATCTCGTGCCAATCTTTGTAGGTTACAACCATCTTTTGAACAATCCTCTTGATGTTCTTGTTAGCCGCTTCTACCGCTCCGTTCATCTTGGGTCGGTAGGGAGATGAGTTATGGGGTTCGATCTTGAACTCAGTGCACAACTCTTTCATCATCTTATTGTTCAAGTTAGATCCATTAGTAGTAATGATCTCGCTTGGAACACCATAACGGCAGATGATATTATTTTTGATAAATCGGACCACCACTTGTCGGGTTACATTAGCATACGACGCTGCTTCGACCCACTTGGTGAAGTAGTCAATGGCTACTAGGATGAACCGATGTCTGTTTGAAGCCTTAGGTTCGATCATGCCAATCATGTCGATTCCCCATATGGAAAAAGGCCACGGGGAAGAAAGAACTTTGAGATGTGATGGCGGTACATGAATTTTGTCGGAGTATATCTGACACTTGTGACACCTCCTCATGTACTTGTAGCAGTCGGATTCCATGGTCAACCAATAGTACCCTGCTCTGAGAATTTTTCTCGCCATTGTGTGTCCGTTGGCATGAGTGCCAAAGGATCCTTCATGAATTTCTTTCATAAGCATGTCTGCTTCTGGTCTGTCGACGCATCGGAGCTAGACCATGTCAAAATTTCTCTTATAGAGAGTGTCACCGCTCAGGAAGAAGTTTCCAGCCAATCTTCTGAGGGTTTTTCTGTCTTTTCTGGATGCCCCAGGTGGGTACTCTTGTTTCTGAAGGAAGCATTTGATATCGTGATACCAAGGTTTGTCATCTATGACTGCTTCAATCGCGAAGACGTAAGCGAGCCGTTCAAGGCGCATTATGTCGATCTTAGGTATGTCATTCCAATGACCTACACTAACCATGGAAGAGAGAGTGGCTAAGGCATCAGCCATGTGATTCTCCTCACGAGGGATGTGATGAAACTCAACTCTGTCGAAGAAGGGTAGCAACCTTCTCGCATAATCTTTGTAAGGAATCAATCCTGATTGGTATGTGTTCCAATATCCTTTTATCTGATTGATGACCAAGGTTGAATCGTCGTATACGTCCAAGTTTTTGATCCTTAAATCAATCGCTTCTTCGAGACCCATGATACATGCTTCGTATTCGGCCTCGTTATTTGTACACTTGAACGTAAGTCTGGCAGTGAAAGGAATGTGGGTACCCTGAGGGGTAACAATGATTGCCCCAATTCCGTTTCCGTAATGATTAACTACTCCGTCAAAGATAAGTCCCCATTGGGAACCTGGTTCTGGCCCTTCACTGGGTAGCGGTTCATCGTAGTCTTTCATTTTTAGATACATGACATCTTCGTCTGGGAAGTCAAACCCGATTGATTCTTGATCGTCAATCGGTTGATGAGCCAAATGATCATCTAAAATACTTCCTTTAACGGCTTTCTAAGCGTGGTACTCTATGTCATATTCTGATAACAGCATCTACCAACGGGCAATTCTTCCCGTGAGAGCAGGCTTTTTGAAAACGTATTTGATTGGATCCATTTCGGAGACCAACCAAGTAGTATGACGAATCATGTACTGGCGAAGACGTTTGGCTGCCCAAGCCAAAGCACAACAAGTTTTCTCGAGCATCGTGTACTGAGTCTCACAATCGGTGAATTTCTTGCTTAGCTAGTAAATGGCAGACTCTTTCCTTTTAGTTTCGTCTTGTTGACTAAGTACACATCCCATCGAGTCCTCTAGGACTGTGAGGTAAATTATCAGTGGTCTTCCTTCCACTGGAGGTGATAGAATCGGAGGATTCAACAGATATTCCTTGATACTGTCGAAGGCGGTTTGGCAATCTTCTGACCAAACGCAATCCTGATTCTTTTTGAGTAACTTGAAGATCGGCGCGCATGTCGCGGTCATAAGGAATATGAATCTGGAGATGTAGTTCAAACGTCCCAGGAATCCTCTGACTTGTTTTTCAGTTTTCGGAGAAGGCATTTCTTGAATGGCCTTGACCTTGTCAGGATCAACTTCAATTCCTTTCTGGCTGACGATGAACCCTAGTAGTTTCCCTGAACGGACACCGAAGGTGCACTTATTGGGATTCAAGCGAAGCTTGAATTTTCTTAAACGTTCGAACAATTTTGACAGATGTTCAACGTGTTCACTCTCTGTTTTTGATTTTGCAATCACATCATCGACATATACCTCGATTTCTTTGTGTATCATGTCATGAAACAGAGTAGTCATGGCCCTTTGATAGGTTGCCCCGGCGTTCTTCAAACCGAACGGCATTACCTTGTAACAAAAGGTACCCCATGGGGTAATGAACGAAGTTTTCTCCATGTCTTTCGGCACCATTTTGATTTGATTATAGCCCGAGAATCCATCCATGAAGGAGAAAACTTTGAACTTTGCTGTACTGTCAACCAGCATGTCAATGTCTGGTAAAGGAAAGTCGTCCTTTGGACTTGCCTTGTTCAGATCTCTGTAATCAACACACATTCTGACCTTTCCGTCCTTTTTGGGAACGGGTACGATGTTGGCTAACCATTGAGGATATTCTGATGTGGCGAGGAAACCCGCGTCAATCTGTTTCTGTACTTACTTCTTGATTTTGATGGCCATGTCCGGGTGAGTCCGTCTCAACCTTTGCTTTACTGGCGGACATTCCGATCTTAACGGTAAGTGATGTTCCACGATGCTGGTATCTAACCCTGGCATATCCTGATAAGACCAAGCGAATACATCGGGGAATTCTTTGAGAAGCTTTATCAAACTTTCTTTGACAGTTGGATTGAGCAGTGCCCCAATCCTGATTTCTTTTCTCTCTTTATCCGAACCCAAGTTTACCGTTTCCAACGGCTCTTTGTGAGGTTCAATGGACCTTTCCTCTTGTCTGAGTAGTCGGGAGATCTCTTCTGGAATTTCGTTGTCAACTTCTTCTTCAGCCTCGAATACCGAGAATTCAAAGTTAGGAGAAGGCATCAGATCGTATGTTTCAACTGGGTTTAAAACAAGCAATCTGCATGACGTGATGATTCGTGTTTAGAAGAGATAGAGAAAATGCAAGTGTGTGCAGTGTTTTATTTTACTGCTTGTTTTTATTTTTGAATTGTTTTTTAGGATTACCATTTTCTGAAAAAGCAAAAAGAGAAAACAGCAATTAATGCGGAAATTACAGAACGACGTTATTTTATTAATGAACAAGTCGATTCTTGAAACTACGGCCCTATAAAACAAAACTCTGTTGCTTCGGGCAAAGCAAAGAGGGAAATTTACAGAAAACGAGCCCTATCAATACATCCGTTTCACCTGGGCAGGGTGAAAGGTTAAAGATGGCAATTACTTTGACTGATGAACGACCTTCGGAACCTCGACAGCAACCCATTGGCGGCGAACTCCTCGGTGAATCACAAAGTCTGGCACCTTCCTTGATTTGTCTTCAGAAATGACGTTGATTTCTGGTGAAGCAGGATCGTTGGAATTTGTCTCCCAGGCAGAGTTGTCGTAGGAGGATTCCTCTGTTGCATTCTACAGAGTATTGGTGCTCTCAGGTACATCTCCCCATCCAGTTGGCTGGATATCTTCGAGCCTGATACGAGAGCTTTCAGGAGCGGTGTGCTTGACCATATAGTCAAATTTTCCACTCGGTTATCCCAAGGTGTCCCAAACTTCTTTGGAACTGGAGGAGTCATCTTTCTCGATGACGTTGACCTCGGGAAAAGCATAGTTGATGAATTCAAGTCCTGCGAACGTTGCGAATTCATCTTCATGTTGAGTAGTTTCCGAATGACCTGAGTGTTGATCCCATGACATGGTGGGGACACAGGTATTCTGTTCAATGATGGTCAGCTGATTTTCATTGTTCGGCTGACTCTCTTGCCCCAAGTTTCCTAGGTAAGGCTGCCACATTGGCAGACCATCCATTGGGCCATAGTAGGTGTAGTCAAAATTATATTTCATTGGAGTGTCTTCCTCTAATGAATTTGGTGGAGCGCGGCATCCTTCCGGATCACAATCCCCGTAGATCATTTCGACATCTGATCTTGGTATAAATCTCGGACTTTCTGTAGGAAAGCAAAAAGGCATAGGCACCTCTTCCTGAGACATATAACCATCCTTGTTAAGGTAGGACTTCCATTCGTCATCTATGTCAAAGGGATCTTCCTCATTGATAGCATGAACTGTCTGAGACACTGGGTGAAGAAAACCTCCACTGTGGAAGAAGTTTTGAAGGGGATGAAGACTTTCATCGTTGGCAGCTGTCTGGGTACAGGTTGCAGAAAAACCAAGACCCTTCTTCTGGAGAAAACTCAAACCAGTATTAAACTCAGGAATATTAGATCTTATGAGTCCAACACATCATAACAAAATTTTGAAGGAACCCATCATCTTGTCAACAACTGGTTATTTGAATAAACCCTGCTGAGAAAACATCAACAAACTCTACTGAGGAGCTGTCAATAAATTCTACTAGAGAAGCATCAACAAACTCTTGGGGAGCTGTCAGTAAATTTTACTAGAAGAGTAAGAACAAACTCTGCTGAGGAAAACATTGATCTTACCATTTTTGGAATAACCGTTGACATTCCTTTTCGTATTCATAAATCAAAGGAAAATGTTTTTAAAATTTTCAAAAATTTAAATTAATTATTCACATTTTGTTTCAAAAATCATCATAAAAAATAAATGAAATTTTGCAAACAGAAATAATGTAAGAATTGCAAATAAAGGGACAAAGGCCCAAATTTTATTAATAGAATGGTAGTCCGCAAATGGCGTAACTCCATGGATCATTACAAAGTTTAAAAAATGGTAAATACATGGAAAGGGTTACATTGAAATACAATGACCACTATTCTCCCTAACAACTTTGAATTCCAATATGCTCAAAACTTCAGCTGAGGATGATTGAAGCAGAATCCTTGATAGACAATGTTGCTTTCAACGATCAAGACTGGCCAGATTCAGTTACTTGCCATAATCCCTAACTTTTGCCTAGATTGCCCTTTCGGGTTTTTAATCTACCGGGATGACTATTTCTTTTTTGTCTCTAACTTTTGCTTGGACCGCCCTTTCGGGTTTTCAATCCACCGAGACGCTCATTGTTGCCTAAGCCGCCCTTTCGGGTTTTCAACTTAGCGAGTTGTTCTTTTTATTTTTTAGGTGAAGTATTTCTTGACTGCATCGGCATTCACAAGACGAGTGAACTCTTCACCATCCATAGTTGTAAGATGTAATACACCACCAGAGAAGGCTCTCTTAACAACGTATGGGCCTTCATAATTAGGCCTCCACTTGCCCTTAGAATCAGTAGTAAAAGTCGATATCTTTTTTAGCATAAGGTCACCTTCTCTGAACACACTAGGTCGAACCTTCTTGTCAAAAGCTTTCTTCATTCTCTGTTTACACAACTGGCCATGACACAAGGCCGTCATTCTCTTCTCTTCTATCAAATTCAACTGGTCGTATCTACTTTGGCACCATTCAGCCTCAGACAACTCAGCTTCCATCAAAACTCTCATAGAAGGGATTTCAACTTCTATTGGGAGCACTACTTCCATACTATAAACAAGAGAGAAAGGGGTTGCCCCTGTTGAAGTGCGGACGGATGTACGATACCCATGCAAAGTAAAAGGGAGCATCTCAGGCCAATCCTTATATGTGAAAACCATCTTCTGAATGATCTTCTTAATGTTCATATTAGCAACTTCAACAGCCTCATTCATCTTAGGTATGTAAGGAGAAGAATTATGAAGCTTAATCTTAAACTCATTGCATAATTCCTTCATCATCTTGTTATAAAGATTCGACCCATTATCAGTGATAATATTGCTCGAAACACCATCCCGACAGATGATTTGGTTCTTGATAAATCGGACCACTAGTTGCTTGGTTACATTAGCATATGATGCCACTTCAACCCACTTGGTAAAATAGTCGATAGCCACCAATGTGAAACGGTATTCGTTCGATGTGTTAGGCTCAATCACTCCAATCATATCAATGCCCAACATGGAGAAAGGCCATGGAGACGAGATAACATTGAGAGGAGTTGGAGGCACATGAATTTTATCAGCATAAATTTGACACTTATGGCACTTCTTCACATATTTACAACTGTCAGATTCCATTGTCAGCCAATAGTAACCTGCTCTCAACATTTTCTTAGCCATTGCATGCTCATTGGCATGGGTACCAAAAGATCCTTCGTGAATTTCTTTCATCAACATGTCTGCTTCGTGTCTATCCACGCATCTAAGCAAGACCATGTCATAATTTCTCTTATGCAGCACATCACCATTCGAGAAGAAACTACCAACCAATTTTCTCAAAGTTTTCTTATCTTTCTTCAATGCCCCCAAGTGGGTACTCTTGATTCTGAAGAAAGCATTTAATATCATAATACCAAGGTTTATCATCAACGTCCTCTTCAACCGCAAACACATGAGCTGGTCTATCAAGACACATAAAATCAATTTTTGGCACATCATTCCACCGGTTCACCACAATCATGGAGGATATAGTTGCTAAAGCATCTGTCATTCGATTCTTTTCTCTGGGTATATAGTGAAACTCAACCTTATTGAAGAAAGTTGACAACCTTCTTGCATAATCTCGATAAGGAATCAAATCAGGTTGACGTGTCTCATATTCCCCTTTAATTCGATTAATCTCCGTATACATCAAGAATCTTGATTCTTAAATCAATAGCTTCTTCCAAGCCCATAATACATGCATCATACTCTGTCGCATTATTTGTGCAAGTGAACATCAACCTTGCAGTGAAAGGAATATGAGAACCATGAGGAGTAACAATTATTGCCCCAATACCATTGCCATACTCATTAACAGCTCCATCAAAAATCAAACCCCAACAGGATCCAGGCTCAGGCCCTTCATCAGGTAATGGTTCTTCACAATCTTTAACCTTTAGATACATCACATCCTCATCAAGAAAATCAAACCTGATAGGTTAATAATCATCAATTGGCTGGTGTGCCAAATGGTCACCCAAAACACTTCCTTTTATCGCTTTTTGAGTTTGGTACTCGATATCATATTCTAAGAACAACATTTGCCAACGGGAAATCCGACCAGTCAGAGCAGGCTTTTCAAAGATATACTTGATTGGATCCATTTTGGATATCAACCAAGTTGTATGATTCAACATATACTGGCGGAGGCGCTTGGCAGCCCAAGCTAAAGCACAACATGTCTTTTCAAGCATTGAGTACCGAGATTCACAATCGGTGAACTTCTTGCTCAAATAATAAATGGAAAATTATTTTTGACCAGATTCATCTTGCTGACCCAGAACACAGCCCATAGACTCTTTCAGCACAGTCAAATACATAATCAGAGGTCTTCCTTCCACAGGAGGAGACAAAATCGGAGGTTCAAGCAGATACTCTTTAATTCTTTCAAAAGCTTTCTGAAAATTGTCTGACCAGACACAACCCTGATCTTTGCGGAGAAGCTTGAAGATCGACGCACATGTGGCAGACATATTGGATATAAATCGGGAGATATAATTCAAACGTCCCAAGAATCCTCTTACTTGTTTTTCTGTTTTGGGCGCAGGCATTTCTTGAATAACTTTAACTTTACCAGGATCAACTTCAATGCCTTTCTGACTAACAATAAAGCCCAACAACTTTCCAGAACAGACACCAAAAGTGCATTTATTAGGATTCAAATGGAGCTTAAACTTTCTCAAACGTTGAAACATCTTCAATAAGTACTCAATATGACCTTCTTCAGTCTTCGACTTACAAATTATATCATCCGCATAGACCTCAATTTCTTAATGCATCATATCATGGAACAAAGTGGTCATAGCTCTCTGGAACGTTGCACCATCATTTTTCAAACCGAAGGGCATCACTCTATAACAGAATGTTCCCCGGGGTGTAATGAATGTTGTTTTCTCCATATCCTCGGGTGCCATCTTTATCTGATTATAACCGGAAAATCCATCCATAAAGGAAAAGATATTGAACTTAGCAGTATTATCTACCAGCATATCAATGTGTGGCAGTGGAAAATCATCTTTCGGACTTGCTTTATTCAAATCTCTATAGTCAACGCACATTCGGCTTTTTCGTCTTTCTTTGGAACAGGCACAATATTGGCCACCCATTGAGGATACTCAGCAGTCATCAAAAAACCAACATCAATCTGCTTTTAAACCTCCTCTTTAATCTTCACAGCCATGTCGGGATGAGTTCTTCTCAATTTCTGTTTAACAAGCGGACATTTAGGCTTCAACGACAAATGGTGCTCCACAATATCAGTATCAAGACCAGGCATGTCTTGATAGGACCAAGAAAACACGTCAACATATTCTCTAAGAATCTCTACTATCTTCTTCTTAACATCTGACTGAAGCAGTGCCCCAATCTTGACTTCTTTTGTATCTTCCTCTGAACCCAAATTAACTGATTCTACCGGCTCTTCATGAGGCTGAATGGCTTTTTCCTCGTGCTCAAGCAACCGAGAAATTTCATCTGGAATCTCCTCAATATCCTCTTCTTCAGCTCCAAACACAGGGAACTCAAAGTTGGGAGAGGGCATATGGTCATTGTTTTCAATGGGTTCAACAATCAATCTGCACAATGATTTTATGTTTGATTTTAGAGTATGAACAAGAAGTGCAAGTATTATGTAGATAAAATTGATTATCACATTATTATTATTTTTTGGTTTTTTATGTTAACATTTTTCAGAAATAAAGCAAAAAGGGAAAACATAATATGGATAAACAAAATAACATTTTATTGACGATGATAAAATTTGAAACAAATCCCTCACAAATTCACTTTCACCTTAGGCGGAGTGAAAAGATTTTTGAAAGAAACAAAAACAAATTACTTTGAAATATGAATAACAGTGGGAACATCAGCAACTATCTAATTCTTGCAAATCTTTCCATGTGTCATGAAATTGGGAAGTTCTTCCTCTTCATCATCTTCAATTATTGTATTGATTTCACATTCGGGTTCCTTAAACTTCTTTCGAGGGGAATAAAAGGGCACATATGCATCCTCTGTCTCAGAATCGTATCCAGGATCTTCCAACTAAGGCTCCCAATCTTCAGCAGGAATATAATCATTTTCAAAACCAAATGGGATGTAGCCTTCAGAGTCATCTTCAAGAATCACAGCTGTGGAGTGGTCTCTGTTGATGAATCTGGCGCTATGAAAGAACTCATTAATATGCTTCAAATCTCTTCTAATTGTACCAGGCGTAAAGCCTAAACTAGTTTTTCCCAGGTTATCAACCACGTTAATAACTCGGCCCCAATCGTCAGACCGACCAATCTCTAATACATGCAGAGCATCTTTTAAAGAATACATGGGCAATCCATTCTTCTTAACAGCTTTATCATCAACGGAAATAGCTTGGAACGGAGTCCCAACAGTTTTGTCGACATCAACATACGAAAAGGATGAAAGATGGCTCACCGGCATCGCTTGCTCGCCTCCAACAATTACCAGCTTGTCATTCTTAACAAATTTCAATTTCTGATGAGGAGTCGAAGTCATTGCCCCAGCCTCATAAATCCAGGGTCGGCCAAGAACACAACTATAAACAGGACGAATATCCATTACTTGAAAAGTAATTTGGAAGAAGCATGGTCCTATCTTGATTGGAAGATCAACCTCTTCAATCACAATTTTTCTAGATCCATCAAAAGCTTTAACCACAACCCCACTATACCTCATGGGAGCACCTTGGTACGAAAGCCTCGACAAAGTAAATTTTGGCAACACATTCAAAAAAGAGCCAGTATCAACCAACACATTGGAAAATGCATCTTCTTAACAGTTCATAGAGATATGTAAGGCCAAGTTGTGATTTCTCCCCTCCTCGGGTAACTCTTCATCACAGAAACTCAAATTATTACATGATGTGAGATTGTCAACAATGACTTCAAACTTATTAACAGTCACATCATGCTTAACATATGCTTGTTCCAATACCTTCTGCAAAGATTCCCTATGAGCTTCAGAATTCATCAGTAGGGACAACACTGAAATCTTGGACAGGGTCTGCAAGAGTTGATCTACAACAATATACTCACTCTTCTTGATTAATTTCAAAACATCATCCTCATAAGCCTTCTTATTCAAACCACTAGACTGACCAGAAGTATCGACATTATTCTCATCTTGAGGTTCTTTGCCAGCGACAACATTCTCCACAATCTTTGGAGGCTCAGAAGCAAAGACTCGATCACTCCGGGTCACTCTACTAACATCAGTGATGCTTACCACAGAAGACAAATAAGGAATGGGAACTTCCTTACCATCTTCTACCATGGTAGCATTGTACTTATACGGAACAGCCTTGTCAGATTCATATGGTACTGCACCGGGCAACCGAATAACCAAAGGTGTAACAGCGGTCTTCCGACTATCATAAGAGATAACAACTCATTCAGGAACATTAAAGTGTGGCACAATAACATTCACCTCATTCTGATATTCATCTCTTTTAGCAGTGACCTCAATCAAATTTTGATTCATCATCCCTTGAATGTCCCTCTTCACTTTCACACAACCACGCGGATTCACGGAACAGATGCAACAAGCTGCATAATCATGATCAATATCATGGTATTCACTCAAAAGTGCATGCATTTCCACAAGAGATCTTTGAATCCAACGGATATCAAAATTTTTTAATGTACTAGGATAACCATAAACCATATTGATAGACGCCTTACCATGATTGGGCAACGGGTTCGATTGACATTAGGATTGGTATCTTCGAAAGACAAAATGCCACTTCTGACGAATCTTTGCACTTCCATCTTTAATGGATAACAGTTCTCAGTATCATGCCCAGCTCCTCCCTGATGGAAAGCACAATGAGCTTCAGGCTTATACCACCATGGTGAATCTTTTGGAGCAGCAGGTGGTGCACGGGTCTGAACAAGATTCTTCTGAATTAAACTAGGAAGCAAATTTGTATACGTTATCGGAATTGGATCAAAATCCTTCTGATAACGGCCTCGTTGATTATTTTGTTGATTAGAACGTAGTTGATGAGCAACTTGAACAGCAGGAGTTGAATTGATAACAGGCGTAACAGATGCAACATGTTGCTAACATTGATTATTCTTACCATAACTCTTTCTGCGTCTTCCATGAGAAATAGCATTGGTCTCACCTTCTTTCTTCTTGGCGAGTGCACCTCCATATTTCTTGGAACTTCTAGCAGAATTACCATCTTTTGAAAACCTTCCTTCACGGACACCTTCTTCCAATCTCATCCCCATATTAACCATCTCAGTGACATCACTATGGGCACTAACAATCATATGCTCATAATAAAAAAGACTCAGAGTTTTCAAGAAGATTTTGGTCATCTCTTTTTCTTCCAAAGGAGGATTAATCTGAGCAGCAATCTCGTGCCACCTCTGCGTGTATTCTTTGAATGTCTCCTTATCTTTCTGAGCCATTGCTTGAAGCTGGTCACGATCGGGAGCCATATCCACATTATATTTATACTGCTTTACAAAAGCCTCACCCAAATCTTCGAAAGTGCGAATTCGAGTGCCGTCAAGTCCCATATACCATTTCAAGGTTACACCAGACAAACTGTCTTAAAAGTAGTGAATGAGAAGATGATTATTATCAGTCTGAGTCGACATTTTACGAGCATACATAGTCAAATGGCTCATCAGACAAGAGTTACCCTTATACTTTTCAAAGTCAGGGACCTTGAACTTATGTTGGATCTTCACATTGGGAACTAGGCACAATGGGCATTCTTCCTAAACAGTTCTTTACCCCTCAAAGCTTTTATTTCTTTCTGCATTTCAGCAAATTGATCTTGAATCTCTTCCATTCTTTCATAAGCACTGACATTCTCGCTCGGAGCAGTGTGGAAAATTGGCTTTTCAACAAAAGGAATGGTATGAACCACAGGCGGTGGTACAGACATCACAGGCTGGACAGTAGGAACAACTTGAGCTTCCGGAGGTGGTGGTGGTTGATAACCGTCAGGAATAAAGTTAATAGGCATGCCCCAGGGGAAGCCAGGAGGCATGGAGTGTTGAGGAACACTGGCAGGCGCCACAGAGATGGGCATAGAAACAATCTCAAAAATGACTGTCCTTTGCAGAGGAGTTGAAAGCGGAGGAGAAGGGGGTGGCTGATTCTGAGCAGCCATCAATGCTTCCATCATAGCATTGAGTCTTTCCAAACTATCTTTCAGAGTTGTCACTTCCTCATGAATGTCACGGTTCTCTTGTTGCAATTGATCCATCTTTTTCTTCAGATTAGCTCGAGTATTATACTGTTGTGATAGCTTGGCTGAATGAAGACCAAGAGAAACATAAGACACCTGGAACAGGAAAGAAAGAATACATAAGATATGATGCTTGATGTGCAATATGCAAATGCAAAGCCTTCAAGAAACTTCAAAGATACAAAGTAAATTGCAAACATTATATTAAAATAACACATTTGAAGTACTGAAATTCTCTTTTTATTGATAATGGAAAAGGATTACAACTTTTTGGAGTACATTTTCAAGAATCCTAATCAAAACAGAGGATAATTGAAAACTAGAAACTAGAAATCCTAAGAAATAGCATGAGAAGAAGATCCTCCTTGCAGCTTCTTATTGAGCTCTTTGATCTGGTCCTCTATCTGATTCTTCTCAACTATGAGCTTGTCGACAACCAACTTCCAAGCAACTGAGGTAGAGGGAGCGTCTAAACTCTGGATGCTAGAGGAAAATAAATCCTCTTGCACTGTTCTCTTCTTGTTAGCCATTTCTTCTTCATTTCTTTGCTTCAACTGCTTCTAAAGTTCTGCATTCTCCATATCAACAATCTGGTACTTGTTCCTCCAAGCATCCCTCTCTTACCGCATCTCATTCAAAGAAATCTAAAGTTTCTCTGCATCATTCATGAAAATAAGAACGGGTGTTCTAGTAGCTAGGGGTAAAGGCTCTTGACGTGGATAAGGCATCTTCAATGTGATAGCTCTAGCTTATACCCATTGGAGATAAGGCTCCAAAGAAACACAATTCGGCTTTCCCAAGTCTTCCCTTCCTTTTCTATGGATGTGACGCCAAGCTCGTCCAATCTTCTCCTTGAATACTTTGTTGTCTTCATCCTCCTTGAAGAAGAAACCCTCCAAATGGATATTACTTGGTTTGTCTTTCATAGGATACCCCAACTGACGACGGACCAAAACCGGGTTGTAACTAATACCTCCTTGTGTACCAAGAAGAGGTACATTAGGAAATCCGCCACAACTATCAATGATCTTCACTTTACCATAATCAAAGTTGTACCAAACAATATCTGAATGGGTAAGCGACATGATTTTCTGTGACCATAATAAACCATCATTGAGGTCCCAAAAAGTAATAGACCGAGGAAAGTGAGAAATAAACCACTTGTATAACAACGGTGCACAATAAGTAATCATCCCTCCACCATGAGAATTCCTGAGATGAACGGAGTGATAGGCATCAGCGAGTAGAGTGGGAACTGGGTTTCCAATCAAGAAGATCTTAATAGCATTAATGTCGACAAAGTTGTCAACATTAGGAAAGAGGAATAACCCATAAACAAGCAAGGCGAAGATAGCCTCAAAGGCGTCCATGTTCATCATGCCAGCGAAGTAACGTGCCTTATCCATCAAAAACTTAACAGGTAACCCAAGAATACATCCCTTGATAGCCAAGTAAGTCTCCTGCTATGTGCTAGAGCATTGAAGTCTTAATCAATTGTTGATTGAGCAAGGAAGTCTTGGACTGCAAGTCTGAGCCAAAGTCTTGGATTTGTGGAATCTAAGCAGAGAAGTCTTGTACCTAAAGGGTATGAGCAGAAGTCTTAAATCCGTGGTATTTGAGCAGAAGTCTTGGATTCGTGGAATCTAAGCAAGGTAGTCTTAGGATCCGAGGATCTAAGCAGAAAGTCTTGATCAGGTGCTTATTAAGCAATGAAGTCACGGGCTGAGAGTTTGAGCAAAAAAGTCTTATACTTAAGTGTATAAGCAGTTGTATCTCTTGTGTTACAAGGGGACTGGACTACTCTCAGTTGGAGAGGAACCATGATAAATCTTTGTGTGTTTTGTTGTTATTTATTTGCTTCTTATGACTATTCTGCTGTACCTAGTTAATCAGAATCTGAACTTTTGTTTAGAATCTAAACTCTGTTCAGAAGCATCGATTTTGGATAACACAATTCAACCCCACCCCGTTCTTGTGTATTTTTCTCACCCTCAGCCGACATCAGAGCCTGGTATGTGCATAACACTTAATAGTGGTGTAGACAAAGATCCAATAAGGAAAATATGATTTCATCTTCGTATGAAAAGAAGGGTGTCCAAGATAAAGAAATCTATTGAAGCAACTAGTCTCTCTATCAATGGTGTTATCCGTATGAGAAGATAGTTTAATATAGTGGCTTCAAAACAAGTCTGAAAAACTTCATCAAAACAATCTGGAGATTCAGAATCAGAAAACCAATCCAGGTAAGTTCTATTGTTTATTATTTTCAAGCATAATATTCTGAACAAAGTATTTTGATGTGAATAATTTTTACACTCAATTACTTTGGAGGATATTAGCTAAAGAACTTTCAGACTTGTGAAATTGGTATTTTCACCGTTTGTGATAATATATGTGTCATGTTGAAACAAAGAAATATTTTTAAAATTTTTTTAAGAAAGCTTTCTTACTACTGTTTAGAAGAAATCAGTATATGTAATGTTCTTTATTGAACTGACAATTAAGATATAAAATGTAATTCTGCTAAGAGTTAAATGGTTAATAAAGAATTTTGAACATAGTAATTTATGCTTAATTCTGAATGAAGAATCTGAATCAGATATTAGTCAGATGATGTCTCCATCAAAGTTTGGGTAACAAATTTTTTATCAAAGATAATCTCTGAAAAATCTCTAATTCTGAAACTCGCATAAAGAAATATTTGCTTCTCACATACACAAAAGTGGAAAATCCTTTTGACACCTGTACCACTTTTTACACCTGTTCGAAATATCTTCAACACGCTTGAAATTATTTGTGTTTTGAATTTGAAGAGGGGATGAATTTGTTTTAAATACTTTTATGTTTAAGTCTCTTTAATGTCATTTAATTCTCTCAACACCTTCTCAACACACACAACCTTTATCATTCTCTATTTCGTGCTTTACCTGTAATCCCTAGAAAAACCCTAAAACCTCATCAAACTTTCCCATAGATATGAATCCCATGTAAAGACTTTTGATCAAACCGAAGACTATGTTGCTCAATCAAGATGAATTAAAGCTTCCCATTGAGCAAGTGGTGGATTTTGAGAGTTTTGCTGCAAATGGTTGTCCATTGGAAAGTCATTTTGAGTTCCAAGCTTAGATGAAATTCTTTAATATGCTGAATGGACCAACTTACCCAACTCTGGTAAAAGATTTCTAGGTTAGATCAGAAGTATATAATGAGTTTTCTGCACAATATGAAGAAAGAATGGAAGTTGAAAAAGACAAGAGGTTAAAAGGAAAATCTAGAGTAGAAATGAGTCTGAAGGAGTTCAAGTGTGTGGAAATTAGATCTGCTGTAATGGGTCTAAATATCACCATAACTCAAGAGAACATCGCTCAGCTAATTGGGGCTGAAAATAAAGGAATGGTGATACTCAACAAAAAGGATGGAGGAACTTATGGAAAGGACATTAAGAGGCTCTTTTTGAAAAGAAAGGCGATTATGGGAAAGTGAAGAACATGCGCTCAAGCAGAAGTTATTGTTCAAAATTCTCATAAGTTGCCTAATTCCTAGGGAAGGAAGTTCTGATCAAATTTCATGGGATCATAAGATGTTTCTCTGGTATTTTTCCACTGATCAGTGATTGAATCTGCCAGGTTACATCTTTCATCATCTTTGTGAATCCATCAAGGACTCTACTAAAAAGTTCAAAAGAATAGTTCCTTATGCTAGGTTACTGTTTGAACTATTCTATCAATGCAAGTTAATCAACATATTGATGGAATTTGGGGCTACAAAAGAGTTAGATGATGTTTATGGAAGTGTGCTTTTTGCAACAATATTAGCTCACATGAAGGAAAGAAAGAAGAAGGATATTGTATTGATTCTGACTCTTATCAGAATCAAGAAAGATGAGAGAAAAGCTTTTCTACAGGATTATCCAATGCTGACCAAGGAAGATAATCCTGAGGTCATCTTGAAGAAGCTAAGAGGGAATATGGTATAACCATAACCTTTGATCAACTTCCTGATAAGTATCCTGATGCTTATGGTAGTAGAGGAAAAAGAAAAAGAGAAGAGACTACTTCTGATAAAGATGAAGAAGAAGATGAATAATCTGATACTCTTGTTCCGAACAAGAGGAAACTACTTGGAGATTCTCAAAAAGCAGTTCAGAAGGATTAAAAAAGAACTTATCAGAAATCTAGAAAGAAAAAGTATCCATATAGCTCCAAGAAGGCCTTACAACTTGAAATTGAAGATCTCATTGAGACTACTAAGATTTGTCCCACCAAGACTAGAGGAGAGGGATCTGGCAGTAATCAAATTTCGGATAAAGAAGTCTCTGCATCAAAGAAAAAGAAGCTGGTGAAGTTAAGTCAGAAACAAGAAAGAGAAACAAAAATGGCTTAAGTCTCGGAAGAAGTTAACAATTTCTTTACATCGGTTATTAAGACAAGTATGAAAGATTTATCTGAAGAATTGATTAAGAAAAACTGTGTTGAAGATTCAATAGCAGTTACAGAGAAGAGCATGGAAGTTTAAAAAGAACAGCTTGGAGACAAGCTTGAGGCTATCCTGAATTCTCTTGAAGTTGCTAAGATAACTCTAGAGTTTGTTAAAGGTAGCAAGAAGGAAACAGTTGTTGCTCAATAATGTGAAGACCATTTTGTTAAGGAAGTAAAAGAAAAATCCCCAGAAGAAGAATTTGTATCTACAGAAAAGAATAATGGGTCTAGGAATTGGCTAAATGAGAGTCCTGATGGAAGTGTCAAAGAGGTGGAAGCTGCAGAAGAACTTGTTTCATTAGCAACAAGATTAGGTATTAAGGTTGAACCCGTTAATGACTTTAATCTTAATTCTTCTCTTATAAAGTCACCCTCACCATCATCTGCTAAGTCTAATCAAAACTCTACCATGTCCATGCAACCCTATCTATCAAACATTCCTGAACATATAATTTTTTCTGTTTCCTCAAAGACCTCTCCAGACAAAACACAAGACGTTGATATTCCATTTCATGACTAATCCTTTAGCCAAACTAATCAATTCAATCTTAATTCTAGCATTCAAACAGGATCACCTTCACCAATTCTTGGTGAATCTAAAAATGCCTTGGATGCTAAGCCTCTTAATGTTGCATCACTCTCAAACAGTTCCACCAAAACCATCACATATCAGCAAATTCGGAATTATCTTAATGAGGAACCTAAAGATGTTGAATCTAATCCAAAACCAGAAAACAATATCCAAGAACTACCCTTACCATCAATTCATCAAGAAACCACTCAAAACTCATCCCCAACAAACCATGCTTTAGGTAAAGAAATAGCAGCTGAATCTGTTCATGAAACCCTGCAAAAAGATGAAACAAACTCTCTTAAACCATCTCAACATATGACAAACTTTTAGCCTCTACTCAACCATGTACTTTCTCAGTTAGAACTCTTTAGGTATGGGTTATACAATAAGGCAAAATCAATAATGGAATAATGGTTCACGTCTACTGATCCTAGGGCTTATAATGCGAAGTGGGAAATCTTCAGAAAGTCTGTTAAATCTGTTTCTAATAGTCTGAAGAATCTGTCCACTAAGGAAGCCTCTACATCTGGCTAGAAGCAACTACGCAATCTATAAGCTAAGGTAGCTTCAGTTGCTGAATGTCAAGAGATGATGAAAGTTCATATGGCTAGTAACCAACTGTCAGTGGATGCTTAATTCAAAACGATTGTTGCAAGGCAAGAAGAAATCAGTTCTGATCTCAAGATAATCATGGAATTACTAAAGAAACCTTAGGTCTAGGTTGTAGAACCTGTTTTTGTACTTGTTGACATGTTTATGAATCTCCTATGTGTTTTATGTTATTGCTTATAAACTTTTATTGCATCAGTTTGTGTTATACAAGTTGTTCTTGCTTTATGTTTCTCATGTGTTAATTTGAAGTGAGTGAAACTTATTTTTGCTGGCTTAAATAATTGGAAACTAAAAAGGGGAAATTTCATTAGAATTAAAAATTACATGAGAATAGATAAGACAGTACAATAAATTAGTCTATCACTAGTCTTCTTTGTTGCTTCAGTCATCTTTCTCAGTATTATAAATAAATTCCTTCCATGATTGTTCTGCTTCCTCATCTCCAGAAGAAGGATCTTCGTTCTCAATAAAAGAATCCTTAGAAGTCTTTCTAAGCTTTTGCAATGCTGAAGTCCGTGCTCTATAAGCAGCCAATCTGGTTTGAACAGTTTCTTCTTCCTTCAGCTTCTGGCTCTCTTTTGCTGCATCAGCATGAAGTTTTGCATAAAGTTCCTTGACTGCCAAATGTTTCTCTCTTGCTACGTCAGCCTTCATCAGTAAATCTAACTCTCTTGAAAAATTGTGTTTTTTACTCTTGTGAGGAATTCAATTATGATTTTTTTCACTTCAAAATTGTTTTGCTTGAAATATTTCTATGAACTGGATGAATTCTTGAGGAAACTATGTCGATCTAATTTTATAGTGTGCTTTAAGTAGTCTTTCAAGTACAAGTATGGAATATGTGCACCAACAAATATTGGTCTTCTGATCTCTATATTTTGTTTGACTCTGACCACTCTAAACTCTATAAAGTAACCTTGACCTTCTCAAGACAATGCATTTTTGTTTAACATTTGCTTTAATTGACATCTCTCGTATCTTTTTCTCTTGTGAATCTTTTTAATGTGACAAAAGGGGGAGAAAGATATAAAAGTATTTAAAATAGAATTTAAAAACATTCAGATTTAAAATATTGTTAATATTTTTTTAATGGTGTTTAATTTAATGTTGTTTATTTTAATTATTTAAATTCTGTTATTTCTACTTTTTCTTGTTATTACCCGGGAAAAATATTTTAGTTTTCTTGATAGTAGAACTTAGGTGGAACTTACAAACCTCAACCTTTGGACTATTAGACTCAGGGGGAGCTTACAAACCTCAGACCCTGATGTTTCCAAGTAAATTAAAATATATTTTAGTTTTCTTGTATATATAACTAAGGGGTAGCTTACAAACCTCAACCTTGGACTATTAGACTCAGAGGGAGCTTACAAATCTCAAACTCTGATGTTGCTAAGAAAATTAAAATAGCCCAACATTGACATATTTTAGTTTTCTTGAATATAGAACTTAGGGGGAGCTTACAAAACTCAACCTTTGACTATTAGACTCGGAGGGAGCTTACAAACCTCAGACTCTAACGTTGCCAAGAAAAATAAAATAATCTAACATTGTTCTTTAAATACTTATGTTTGTCATCATAAAAAAGGGGGAGATTGTTAGAACAAGATTTGTTCATGACATATATCCTTTGGGTTTTGATGATAACAATGTATTGAAAGAACAACGGTGTTATCTAATGTGTGTTCTAAGTGTGCAGGTTCTAAAGCTTAAAGAAGAATACATTCAGAATATGATATAAGGACGCACTTGATAGAAGCTAAGTTATTGGCTTCTGGTGGATCAAAATTTGAAGAACATTCTTTAAGTGAAGACTGATAATATAAGTTTGTGTAGAATCTGAAGCTGAAGGCCTCGGCATCAGAAGAGAAATATATTGTCTCTAAGCTTATTGAATGTATCATCTTCTTGCGATCATTCAGAACCCATGATAATGCTAAAGTTATCTGTACTGCAGAAAGCAAGCCACATTGTCAAATCTGCTGTCAGCTAGAGTCTGTGTTCACAAGGCTCAAGAAGAGTTGACATGTTTTACGGATATCTACTTAAAACGGATCTATAGTACAAGATCAAAAGAAAATCCCAATGGTTAAATAAGTTACACAATGGATCAAGATCTTTTGGTGTATCTATCTTCAATGTCTCTTGTACTATGGAGTAACAAAGACACTTGTACAAGTTATCTCTTCCAATGGTTATTCCTATAAAACTAATAAGTAGCTGGAGATTCAACATGGATTTTTAACAAGGAACAAGGAGAAAAAAAGAAAGAAAAAGAAGAGCCAAGAAGGATAGAAGTGTTCTTCACTTCTATCAGAATGGAAGAATGACAAGATCAACAATAATAACACAATCGAGTATGCATAATTTCTGTTATATGTTGTAAATTGTACAAAACCTTAAGATTTCTTAAACATTGAATATCTTAGAAATATTAAGTGTTGTGATCTTTGTTATGGTTATTGCCCCGTACCTCTGATTATGTATCAAGTACACCTTATTCTTTATTCTGCTAAACAAGTTATTAAGTAGTTTAGATAAAGTCTCTTGCTATGAAGCTTGAGCCAAGTAAGTATCATGTTATGTGCTAGAGCATTGAAGTCTTAATCAATTGTGGATTGAGCAAGAAAGTCTTGGACTACAGGCCTGAGCAGAAGTCTTGCATTCGTGGAATCTGAGCAGGGAAGTCTTGTACCTGAAGGGTATGAGCAGAAGTCTTGAATCCGTGGGATTTGAGCAGAAGTCTTGGATTCATGGAATCTAAGCAAGGAAGTCTTAGGATCTGAGGATCTAAGCAGGAAATCTTGATCAGGTATTGATTAAGCAAGGAAGTCTCAGGCTAAGAGTCTGAGCAGAAAAGTCGTATACATAAATGTGTAAGCAATTGTAATCATGTTTTGATTATAATTAAAAATCTTTTGTGTTGAAAGGGGAATAGACTACTTTCAGTTGGAGAGGAACTGAGATAAATCTTTGTGTGTTATGTTGTGATTTATTTGCTTCTTATGATTATTTCGCTGCACCTAGATAATCAGATTCTGAACTTTTGTTTAGAATTTGAACTCTGTTCAGAAGCATCGATTTTGGAGAACACAATATAATCCCCCCTTCTTGTGTATTTTTCTCACCTTCACTAAGAAGTAGAAACTCGTAATTATTTTATAATTTTTTAAAGTGTTTTTGGTGGGTTTGTTTTGCCTTGTTCTTTGCTTTGGATGTTAAACGGTTTTTCCTTATTTGATATTTTGTGCATGTAAATAATCATTGATGCTCTCCACAACCTTCCTCTTCACGTTGGCTAATTCCTTGAGGCTAATCTTACATTTCCCTTAGTAGAATTTTTCATGGAATATGCTCTCTATTTAGGCCCACGTAAAAATAGAATTTGGGGGAAGGGTGTGAACCATGTAAAAGTGTTCTTTGTCATTGAGTTTAGAAAATACTTGATTTTCAGGATCTCATTGTTGGCTAAATCACCAGTATCGGTTTGATATCGGGAAACATGTTCGACGGTAGACGCATTAGTGGCACCAGCAAACTTGGTGAATTTTGAAACTTTTCAACCCCTAGGCAATTCAGTTTTCCTTACATGCTCAGACAAAGGGGATATAAAATTTGGTCTGTTGAAGCCATTCTAGACCAAAACACGTTCAACGACGTTGGTGATATTATCTTATACCCTTATGTTGTTTTGTCGGGCCTATATCAGGACTTGGTTGGCATCTTGATTACGTTGCACTAGGACCATGTCGAGGTCTTCTGGCCTTTGATTGTTTTCGATAACCCTATTCTATAGGGAGTTAGACTCCTGAGGAATGTTAGGCACTAAGTAGGTGGCACTAGTGGCACCCTAAAAAAATCAGTAATCCTACCCATTTTATAGGTTAACTGTTGAAAACTCTTAGTCGTGTTTTCTATATGTGGGGTAAACATGTTGCATATATGTTGTGTGACTAACCATATCGTGGTTACTTTCATCCATTAACTGTCTCATTACTTGGAGAGAGTTATTGGTTAAGGACTAAGCACCTTGTGGAGGGAAATACCTCATACCGCCGGGTGGTTGTCCTAGTTGTCCAAAGTTGCCCATGGTGGACGTTGAGGCCATAAATGGATTAAATGGCGATGGCGTTATCGTCGTGTTCTCTGAATACATTTCTGTACTAGGGTGTAGTCTTGCCATCATTGCAGTTGGACTGCCATATGGTTGCTCTTTTTAAGGCAACGAGAAGCCCATATAAGGAGGTATCTAATCTCCAGGATTCTGTAATTCCCTAGAAATGATGGGGGAGGTTGACACTTATGGTAATGAAATTCCCACATCTGGGGGTATTGGATACACCACCTATTGGCTTATGACAGTAGGCATTTCCTCGACTGAGGTAGGAGCCATAGAACTGTCGACACTAGTAACCGTCAATTGTCCTCCTGGGTTTGGATTATTACCTTGGGAGGGGGTTTGGTTTTTTGAGACATACTGGAAAGACTCTTACAACTCCTCAAGTGCATATAACACAAAAGATCACAGAAATGGAAGACACAAAAATAAAACATAAGACACTACTTTTCTGCAAAAATATTCATACAAAAGGGTCCCACTGTGCGTGCCAATTTGTTTACCAGTGTTTTTGATAAACAATCACGAGTTTGAAAGTCTATGAGGTTAACTCGAAAAATATCCAAAGCAATTTGTGCAAATAGTTTGTGTGAACACACGTGTATGTTTGAATTGAATGTAACGTAGTTAAAGACTTTAAATGAAGTCAAGTTGTGATAAATGGTAAAGTAAAATGCAGTGAATAACATTAAACAAAGCAAAAGAAAAAGTACAATGTTCCATTTAAGGAAGCAAAAAGACTAAGAAAAAAGTGTTGATGCAAACTCATACATGTTTCTCGCTCAATTGTTTCGCTCTTTGACTTTGGTACTCCAGTGGTATGAAGAGTATGTATGAAATTTTGCGACCTCTGATCCCATGTTTGAGTCTGCTATTTATTCTATTTACAAAATATTTGTGACGACGGTTATGACCACTAGAAGAATAATCACATTTTCTCCATGTTCAATCCTTCAAGCTTCCACTAGTGCGCTTACGTGTCTTCAAGACTTTATCTGCTTGCGACCCACATTTAAGTGGTAAATGCTTTTCCACTTCTTCACAATCTCTCGATTATAACTGTTCTAAATGTTGTGTCGACGATACCTATCAAGGCATCCAACACTTGTAAATTTACTTAAGTCCTTTATACCAAGCTGTTTGATCGACCGATCCTTTTTGGAATGAGGGCTTCTGTCGAATGTCCTTCTCGAGATTATGGACATGTTTCTATCGACTGTCCTTTTCGAGATTTTAGACTCATTTCCCAGTGAGCTGGGTCAAGGGATTCATCCCTGATAGTCCTCCAAACCATGTCTTGTTGCATCGACGACTCAGTCAACCCTTAATTGTTGATTTGTCAGCGCCTTGTCATTAATGTTTTTTTTATACTTCATTAATGTTTATAGTAAACGTCTTTTTATTAACATTCTTTGTTGACTTTCTAGTAGCTCAATATCTAAGTGTAACAACCACTTATTGGTGTTCCTTCTCTAATATGTGATATGTTGAGTGTTCAATAGAAATGCATTGTTATGATGAGATTGGTGTTTCCTCAAGTGTTTTTACTTTGATTTACATAGTGAATGTTGGGAAAGATGCGGCTGATATTATGATACCTATTTGTGCACCTGTTGATAGGGGTGTTCATGGTGTAGTTTGGGCGGTTTTGACGCTAAAAATCATCTGAACTACAAGAGAAAACCGTGCAGTTTGGTTTAGTTCGTTTGGATTTAAAAGAAAACCAAACCAAACCAAACCAAACCAGTGTGATTTGTTTGGTTCGATTTTTTACAAAAAAAATATATATTGAGTTATGCATACACATATAGATGACAACATAACTTTGTATTTAGCCATTCATACACTACAAAATAACAACAAAACTCAGCATATTTAGATAATAACTTCTAATTTAATACTCCCTCTGTCTCATAAAAAGTATCTCATTGTCACTTTTTCTTTGTCTCAAATTAATTGTCCATTTACATTATCAATGCAACATTTATTATTATTTTTCCACTACTATACATCTATTCATTAACTTTCACTTTAATGAACTATTCTATTAACTATATTTAATAAGGGTATTCTAGTAAATAATTTTTTTTTATTAAAACCAATACATCTAATCATTTTTTTATGAACCGCACTTTGTTTAAATATGACACTCTTTATGAGACATAGGGAGTATGTAAAAATCATATTAGACAAACGTGGAATAATAAATATAAAACAATATCAAGGAATAATAAATATAAAAACAATAGCATAAAAAAATATCAAAAACATTAAAATGAAATTGATAGAATCTATATTTGTTTTGTATTAATCTGTATTTAGTTTGTATTTATTTGTACTTATAATTTACCTGTAACTATACAAAATCAGGTCAATTCTCATGCGCTATATATATATATATATATATATATATATATATATATATATATATATATATATATATATATATATATATATATATATATATATATATATATTCTTGATCGGTAATGAGAAAACACATTAAAAAACTAATTATCTTACATGGTATCACAATTGCAAAAGATCCTAACCTAATTCTCCTCAAAAAGTCGCCGCATTTGTTTTCTATATGTTTTCTCATTACTGATCAAGAGTATATATAGTACATGAGAGTTGGCCTAATTTGACAAAATTACAAGTAAATCATAATTACAAATAAATACAAAATAAATACAGATTAATACAAAACAAATACAGATTCTATCAGAAAAAAGAGATCAATGCAAAATTATGGCAAAAATAAGGGAATCATAATCATAACCATAGATCACAAAAGAGATTTATTGTTATGATTACCTTTGCCAAATTATGTCAAAAATAAAGAAGTAAAGATTAATGCAACCACCTTGCATGATCTAGGATATGTGTTACTTCTGCTGCTATATATTCTGATGTGGTGTGCTACTTGTGTGCTCAGTTTGTTATTTATGATTTTGAAGATTTACTCATGCACATCTTGTAAGAATTATAAGAGTTGTTTTAGCCAAAATTTGTCAAAGGGGAGATTTTTGTTCCTTTGATTGGATGCATTAGGTAAAACAACATGGGTAGTACAAGATATATTTTAGTGGAGAGACATCATGTGGGACAAGATGTTTCCACATGAGTGTATCATCTGGCGGCCTCAGTCTGTAAACCAGGTTTAGTGAATAAATTTGAACGTGATTATATTTGATTCTAGAGGTTACTACAAAGACTTGGTTCAGACAACTTGTTGAGCAAGATTTTCTGAACATGTTGTGACATCTGGGTGTGCGTACTACACATACTGCATCATGTAATCACTTTAGAATTTGACTAGAAATTCTACATTGATTATGATAGGATCAGAAGATTACTTTTGAAAGAAGTTTGTTAATCCAAATCAGTTTGATAAGAGATTTGGATTTGCTTTAAATAAGGGAACTTGATTTAATTGGATTTACATTAAAGAAAAGATTTTTTAATTGGATATACTTTGAAGGAAGATTTAGTTCAGTTTTATTTAATATAAGATTTGTTGAAATTAATCTACAATGATATTGAAGTTTTAATTAAACAAATATTCTATGAAGATATTTTATTGTATTTGTTTTAATTACAAGGTTTGGATTTGCATTTAATGAGAAAATCTCTATCAAAGATGATTTAAAATGTGATTCAGTTATTGTAAGAGATAGATTTTGAATCCTTTGCTTAAGAAGTTGAATTTGTGATTTATATCAAGTAACATTTTATCTGTTTTGTTCAAGATTCAGAATTTTTTTACGTGGAGAGATGCCAGGCCAAATGTTCAACAATCTGTGATACATTTGTCTCGGTCTACTACTTTGTAAGCAAGATAGTTTGAAGAATATATTGTCCTCTTATAATTTGTTTCCTTTTCTATCATATCATAGATATAAGTGTGCTAGCTTAAGTTTGGATTTGGAAAATATCTTATTCTAGCAAGATTGCATATGCAATGCTTAATTTATATCAATCAAGTGTCTTAATCTTCATAATAAATATTTGATTAAGTATAGGAGTTTTTGGAGGATGTGATCCGAATCAAATACAACAAAAATAATGAAGAGATTCAGAATTAATCAATATTGGCAATCCTCATTATTGAAGATTGATCTCATATGCTTTTTAAAAGTCCAACCGAATTAATGACCTAAATCCTTGTGGGCTTTTGATGATGGACTTGTGTGGCTATATAAGGAGTTAATATCATGTGTGAAGACTCAGACCTTAAGAAAAAAATATATATACTCATTAGAAGAACTTTGTTTCAGTTGAGTTTTTGTTTTTGTTTGTATTTTGTACACTCTATTCATGTATTTCACATCTAAATTATCTGAATAGAGTATTAAGTTGTAAGGTTGTTATGTCATTCATCTTATTATTGTAATTTTCCAAACACAATGAGAGTGTTTGAGAGAAAGTGAAAGGAGTCTCTTATTCAGGGGATCCTAAACGAAGTTTCACATGTAGTATTAGGAAAGAGGCCTTGAATTGGGAGAGTTTGGAGTAAGCCCATTTGTCCTTCTGACTATTGAGAGTGAAATAGTTTTATAAGGAGTCCTGATAGAAAGTCACTGGTAGTATTAGATTGAGGCATTGAACAAGGTTTGCTCATATAAGACTATTGTACTAATAATATTGAAACTGGATTTCCTTTCATGGGTTGGAAGCCCCCTGGACGTAGGTGACGTTACACTGAATTGGATTACCAATTCTCTTGTGTTCTTTATTGTTTTCTAATTTAATTTATGTAATCTGTCAATTTCTTTTAAATTGTTACACATATTGTCCCAGACATCGTGTCCAACATTTGTCCTGTAAAGAACAGAATTACACACACGATCTTCTTTATCATATTCTCTTTTTTAAGAAGACGCTTCATACGGGTATTCTTATGTTCTTGAAGACATCACTACACGAATATCTGCAAGGATCTCTTGATGTCTCCTTCATTGATTCATCGTTCTTTGCTACCTTTTCTTCACAAGAGACTTGATATTGGGGATCTTTAAAGATTCTTCCAAAAGTTGACTCTGCACAAGGTCTTTTGGATGTTGTCTCTTCATCATCTCTACTTTTAAAGAGTCTGCTTTTAAATAACTAAAAATTAAAGAGTTAATGATAGAGAGTAAATGATCAAAGATTTATAGAAGTTTAGTATAATAATGTAACATACTCATTTCCCCAAGAATTCTTTATTGAGAGTTTCCACTATGATTTTGAGAGGATTTTCCCACGAACCTCTTTAGACAAGGATTGGAGTTTTACAATGGCTAACTTCCCAATGAAACACAGAATTTTAACTACTAAGACCTCCTAACCAAAATATTTTTTCATCATGACAATCTCGAATCAACTGAGAGCATTTAACATCAGGCTAAACTCACGAACCAAATTGAGGTTTTAATTAAGGATACCTCCCGACCAAACAAAGGTTTTAACTAGTCCACCTCAACATCCAAACAAGAATTTTACTTGGTTTAACTCACAACCAAAATTAAATTCCTCACAATGAAAATTTATAATATTGCCCTTACACCAAATTCAAACACTTCATAGATAAAAATATTTCACTCTCAAAAACACTAAGGCAAAAGTGAATGTAAGAGAGAGAGAGGGGGGAGAAGTTAGAGAAAGGTGTTTCAAATATATTTTCTAGTATGTTAGAAATGAGAAATGAATTCTTTATTTATGGGACAAAAGGTGACTGAAATATGAAAACAATCCATGAGCTTTTTAAGGCTGATAATCGATTAAGCACATGACATAACTGATTATCAAGTATGAAAATGGATGGTTTTCATAAGAATCGTTACTAATTGACTATAAGCCATAATATAGTTTATTATGAGGCAGTACAATAAAAGATTATCGATTAAGCTTAAGGACTAGTCTATTATACAATGTAAATTTCTCTCATAAAGAACGTTTTGAGCTTTTAGTCAACTAAATAGACCCACACAAAAAAACTGGTGATTTTAATAAAAGAGGGGAGGCTTTCCAAATAACCGAAAGTGGGTGTGTGATTTTCCCTAATAAATTTGAGAGTTAGTTTTATACCTTTACAGACACAGATCACTCGACAGAGATTCTGTGAACTTTCACACTTATTCTCTTTCACAACTCTGAAGATTTTGATTTCTTGCTACATTATCGTTTACTTTAACACTTCACTGGAACTTTGAATATTCATGTGATGAGGCTTGAGACAATTCTTCGGATAGCCATCATCATCAAATACACTGTTTAATCAGAGATCTTTACTGACTTCCCCGAATTCCCCTTGACATAAGGTGATGTCCTTAAGAAAAAGGATTTGAAAATTTTATCTCTAAGCACTCCAACTGGATTACCACATCAAATGACACCATGAGCTTCTAGCACCATCACTTGATCACATCAGATGAAATCTCGATCTCTAACCATCACAGCTAGAACATCACATCAAATGATGACTCCACCTATCATCATCAAAATCAAAAGTCTTGATTTGCACTTGTGATGAAGACTTCACTCAATTGTCAACATCAAAATCAAATAGGTTGATGCATACATCATACCTGCAAGCACATAGATCCACAGTAAAGACTTGGAGATGGAGATAGCTTGAGGTGAAGGATCCTACTATAGATACTAGTAGTGATGAAGGAACGGTTATAGTAACCTATGATTATCATTTGACTCGTGCTAAGATACGGAGAGAGACTATGACATCTCAAAGATATTGTTATGCAAATCTTGGTATTTATGTTTTGAATGTGGCTGACGGGTTGCAAAACTCGAAAACAGATATCTTCAAGGAAGCATTCAGAAGTAAAGAGAATTATAGATGGTTGAATAACCATACATGTGAACTTGTTAGATTACTAAAGCATAAAGCATGAAAATGTGCTTGGAAGCAAGTGGATGCAAGTAATAAGATCAAAGCAGGTATGTATTGAACTTGATCAAGGTTGTTGAATGAAGATTCAAATCGGAGAGAGATTCTTTGTCTCACACATCTTTACTATCAATGAAATTAATGTTATTGTTAGTTTTAAAGATAACCTTTCAATTTTACAACAACTTCTCTTCTCAAAAATTACTTTACAGCCAAAAGCATTGAGTTTTTGATGAGCTAAACTGAACCATAAGTGGTTGAATAACTTCTTGTCTACTTGATCATCATGCCTTTGAATGAGCTTATAAGCTGATTTTATTAGAAAGAATCTTCCTTTCAATGCTAACGGTTTGGCTGATCTTCTACTCTAGTTATGTACAACATGGTAAGTTCCAAAAACCCACAATATCCACCTTCCCGAACTCCATTCCCAATTAGCATATACATGTTTATCATACAGAACAAAATCAACAATGAACAAAGGAAATATCAGAACATGCTTTGCCTCCTAAGAGTAAATGCTTGAAAAATATTAAGAAACCTTCTTCTGCCTGTACATTTTGGCAGCAATTATAAATACCGTCATGTTTAAAAAGCCAAGTCCAGATAAAAGGAGAAAAAAATAATCAAGATGCCCATTGTTCAAGTTATCTGAAATCCATCCAAGCCTTCCACCTTGTGTAGTGAAGTAAGTTACTATAGTAAGAATGAAAGAGCTCAGGTAATTCCCAAATGAAATACTAAAGAGAGGCAATGAACTACATAAAGTCCGCATAGAATCCGGTGATTCGTTGTAGAAGAACTCAAGTTGCCCAATGAAAGTGAATACCTCTGATGCGCCTAATAAGAAATATTGAGGTGTTTGCCATAATACACTAAGGGGTACGGCAACAGGTTTATCCACAAGGTCAAGCTTTCTTGCAAGCTGCAGGCGCTTAATCTCCACAATAGCAGCCGATAACATGCACAGTCCTGAAATAAAATGGCCAATTCCTATTCTTTGAAACACGGAAAGGCCCCTTTTCGTGCCTGTACATTTCCTTGCGATAGGCACAAGTATTCTGTCGAAGACGGGGACCCACAAAGCAACACTTACCATATCAAAGATTGAGAGGGAAGCTGGGGATAATTTGAAGGAACCAATATTTGTGTCCATCATAGTTCCTTGCTCTACAAACAATGTTGACATCTGGGCATAGACAGCAGAAAAAATGATGCCAGTAGCCCATATTGGAAACACACGAATCAAGATTTTCAATTCTTCCACTTGTGTCACGGTGCAAAGCCTCCATGGATTAGAATAGTCACCGCTTCTGTTCTCTGAATCAGACACTACAGCTGCTCTATCAAAATACCTTTATTTAAACATCAAGAAAAAACAAAAACAAGGAGTTTTATAAGGTATATCCTTCAGTCATTATTAACAATAATATTATTAGCAGGAAGCAAAAAAAATTCCACATTTGCCATCAGCCAAAATTGCACATCAACAGCAATATTATATAGAAATTCAACATATATAAAGATACTCCTTTGGCTATATTGGCTAATAGCACTAGGACAGAAAACAAAGCTCAAAGTAAAAACATTACCTCAGATCATCATGATGCATCAGTTTGTGACTTCTTTCAACTCCGGATATCTTGCCGGGCATCTCATACAGGAGACTACTATCCTCCGGAACAGACAAATTCTGCTTCCGGACAGATGCTAACACAACCTGACACATTTTTGTAATAGGGCTACCCATTGGTTTTTGAAACCTGTATAGAGAAGTTCCTGAAAAGAAAATTCCAACGGATAACCCCATAAATAAAGCAGGAATACCAAATCCAAGACCCCATCCTGAATTATCTTGAACCCACACGATGAAGCTGCATGATACAATGGCACCTAAGTTGATCGAAAAGTAATACCAGTTGAAAAAGGAAGCCTTCTTGGCTGTTTCCTTGGAATCAGTATCATCAAACTGATCTGCCCCAAAAGATAGCACACATGCTTTCACACCCCCAGTCCCAAGTGCAATTACATAGAGACCAAAGTAGAGCGGATAATATTGCACGGGACTAGCCGGAGGACATACAGAACCCAAACATTCAGCTGGCTTCAATGATGGAACAGATGCAGAAACTGTCAAGATACACATCCCCTGCAAGATACAACCATATCAGTGTCACATAATAAAACGTGTTGAGACAATGATTGACAAGGTGAAGAAATGTATCGTAAGTGTATTACAAGGAAATAGATGATAGAGAAAACAGCAATTGTCCAGTATCGTCCCCAGTAACCATCCGCCAGAACAGCTCCAATAAGAGGTGTAAGATAACAAGTTCCTTGCCAGATGCTGACATTTCTTGCAGCAGAGGCATTTCCTTCATGCAGTTTGGTGGTCAGATAGGTAACAAGGTTTGTCGCAATGCCAAAGAAAGCTAAACGTTCACAACATTCATTGCCTGTCATTTACATTTACATACATAAATATGACACTAATGAAAATGTATCATCTAAAACATTAAACCTTAAGGCAATGTAAAAAAAAAATACCTAGAATAAATGGACAAGCTCTCCAATTGCCAGTGTTGTGCTTAATAGCAGGCTTCCATTTAAAGTCAACTGAACCATCTCCCGTGTGTTGTTTGCTCCTTTCATCCTTAAGAAACAAAATAAATAATCATATCACAAAGCAAAATACCATGTTTTAAAGGGACCTGGATTCGCTGATATGCAATGCAATAGCTAGTTTGCTATAGTCATCAGAGCTCGGGCATTTGATGAAGATCAACTGACTTGCATTTTGATATCACGAAATCAATTTTAGAATACAAGTAAAAATACGAATTGTCTTCATCCAACTGCTGAGATTAGTGGCAGCTCAAAAAGCTAGATCTTGTCCCTTTTATGAAAATCAGCTGAGTCATATTTTAAGTTCACCAAATTTATTTTAGATCACAGCTAACAATATGAAAGGTCTTGTTACAACTGGAATTGCAACAGTAGAGAATCCAAATACAACTGGAATTGCACAAAGGATAAAAAGGATAAAAGTAAAAAACAAATGTAAGCAGTTAAGTGACATTAATACTATGGCAAGAAATAAGGAAGGAGAGGAGAACCTGAAGAAATCCCTGCTCCAGTTCCGTAATGTCAGCAGAAGCCATGCCTCTTCACTCTGTTAGTAACGACTATGGTATATGGATAATGGAGATGAAAGCATCTTCAATCTCAATTACTCATGGAGGACCTACTACTTGTAAGAATAATATGATTGCTGACAAAACTATTTATTGTTGGATAATAATTTGAAGTGCTCATCTTTTCAAATTTAAATTAATAAAATTTTATTTAAGATTACCACTATCTTATTAAAGGTTGAAGGTGTTAGAAATCGATCTCAATAATTTATTGATTTTTTCCTTCTAAAACGTCCAAAAATTTATGTGAACTATTATATAATATCATATTAAAAATCGGTTTGCATTTTAATGTGTTGAAGTTGCCCCGCTATCTTGACCCCCGTGAACACAAGTTAAAAAACTCACTTATAAAAAGTTTATACTAAAAAAAAAATTAAAAAATAAATTTTAAATTTGTATTAAAATCAATACACAATTTCTACAATAATATTTCTTCATTTAATTTTTAATTTGTCCTAGGACACAATATATATATATATATATATATATATATATATATGTATATATATATATATATATATATTGTTCTGGACTGGACCGTGATTTCCTACAGTCAAACAGGCACAATCCATACAACTTGAAGAAGCTCAATAAAGTCCTAAAGAAGGACACATGACTGTCATACGCGAAGCCAAAAGCATGTCGGACACCCTGAGAATCCGAGGACACTTGAGCATCCGAAGACAAAGGAAGACATCACACCCTGATGAGGACCTCCTCGACAAAGTAGCCTCTCCCCGCGAGAATACTCCCAATCCCCGCTGACTCATAGGTCCTCGACATACGTGGATCGCCTCCATTAGGTCAAGTCCAAACCACGACCACCACATCTCCTCGACATCATAGACTCTTCTCCGAGGAACTCATCAACGGTCTTGTTCACACAAATACGTTTCATGTAACCGTCTAATAATGCCATTAAAGGGACAGTTACACTAGGGCATTGACCACGAGCTGGTCATTATTACTACACGTAAGCCCTAACAGTTACTTGGAACGGGTCACACGCTGGTCCCACCCGTTGCAAGTAACCATTGGCCACGCGCTTGGAGTCTCCTATAAATACCCTCTCACTTGAGAGGGTCAGGATAAGTTAACTTCTGTCTCTCACTCACATTCTCCGTATTTGTTGCGCACTCACTGACTTAAGCATCGGAGTGTCATACAGGTACACCCCCCCCCCCCCTACCCCACGCTGTCTCTCATCATCACTGAAGTAGCAATTATTCCAGACACCGTTGGCCACTTTCAAATAATCTAATCCAGGTACGATCATATATATATATATATATATTTGATGTGATTTTTTGTTTATTGCTCGTAGCGAAATTGACTAAAATAGCCGGTACAAAAGTTAGGTGATTAAGATAAAAAAAAAACATTTAATTGATATTTTAATAACGAGACAATCAAATATTTTATATATAAAACTTAATATGAGAGATAAAGAGTATTATTTCCAATTCTATTAATAAGCGAAAATTTATTTTTTAATTCATTGAATAATCAATAATCCATATTATATTTGAACTGTATAATGATATTTTTTAATAATCCATATATATATATATACACACACTATAAGGTGACTTCATATGTGGATCCCCATGGATTATTAAAAGATATCATTATACAGTTCAAATATAATATGGATTATTGATTATTCAATGAATTAAAAAATAAATTTTCTCTTATTAATAGAATTGGAAATAATACTCTTTATCTCTCATATTAAGTTTTATATATAAAATATTTGATTGTCTCGTTATTAAAATATCAATTAAATGTTATTTGTTTTTATCTTAATCCCCTAACTTTTGTACCGGCTATTTTAGTCAATTTCGCTACGAGCAATAAACAAAAAATCACATCAAAGGGTATCAAACTTTTAGATATCAGAAGTAATAAGATTATTTGTTGCAATTTTGGGAGTGAACATAAACTGTCATCACAAGAATGGCGTGGACTATTTTGAACAAGGCATAACAAATATTTTCCTTTACAAGTGAAAGAAAGGTACGCAATTGCATAATGTCATTATATTACATAAAGAACAATCAAGACAATGACAGAAGGAATTATGAAAATGAAGTTCCACTACAAACAAATGCCTGAAAATCCTTATGAAGCCTTCTTTGACTTGTATCTTTTGGCAGCAACTATGTAGATAAACATATTTAAGAAGCTGAGTCCAGCTAAAAGCCAGAAAAAGTAATCGAGATGACCTTTGTTCAAGTTATCTGTAATCCATCCAGGATTTCCCCCTCGTGTAGTGAAGTAAACTACCACAGTGAGAATGAACGAACTCAAGTAATTCCCGAGCGAATTTGTCAGAAGTGACAGAGCACTGCATAAACTTCGCATAGCATCTGGAGATTGGTCATAGAAGAACTCAAGCTGCCCCACAAATGTGAATACTTCTGCTGCTCCCAATAAGAAATACTGAGGGATTTGCAAAAGTATAGTAAGGGGTACGGGGACAGCTTTATCAACAAGGTCAAGTTCTTTTGCAAGCTGCAGACGCTTAATCTCGACAATAGCAGCAGCTGACATGCACAGGACTGAAATAAAAAGACCAATTCCCATTCTTTGCAACTCTGAAAATCCCCTCCCTTTGCCAGTAAATTTCCTTGCAATGGGAATTATAAACCTGTCATAGACAGGGACCCAAAAAATAACACTAATTACATCAAAAGTTGAGAGTGAAGCTGGTGGTATTTTGAAAGAACCAATGCTAGTGTCCATCATAGTTCCTTGTTCCACAAACAATGTTGACATCTGGGCATAGACTGCAGAAAAAACTATGCCAGTAGCCCAAACTGGAAACATGCGAATCAAGATTTTTAATTCCTCCACCTGTGTCACAGTGCAAAGTCTCCACAGGTTAGAATAGTCACCACTTTTTCTCTCATCATCAGAGACTACAGCTGCTCTGTCAAGACACCTTCATTAAAACAAAGGAAAGTAAAAAGTTCAGTTAACGATTGTGTAGATCTTCTAAAGCAAGTAAGCATACTTAAACCAGTATCCATAACAGATCAAATTATTATTAGGACAAAAACTAAATATTATAAATTTAGCAAATGACTTCTCAGCCTACTAAAGACTTTGTAAAACAAACTTGTTTACATGCAGTCTATCCTACAGAACTATCTATGAAATTAACATTCTTTCAAATAGGAAAAAGAGAAGCAAGAAAACAATTGAGTCTTCCATTAGCCTACTCAAAAGAGAATAACTTACAACAATCTAATATTTTCTCATCCGTCTTGAAAAATAATTAAATATAGCAAGTTCATCCCGCGATGATATCTATATTTGACAAGTAAAGTACCTAAAGTCATTTTTTACAATCCAGATAGGTAAATTATGTGCAAAGTTGAGCAATGAATGAAATATCTAAAATGTTCAACATAAATGTCTAATCATGATTACTTAAGTAGAAAAATTAAGGGACACGATAACTTGATAAGCAACCAGTATTCAGGAGTAAATCCTAGATCAAGTGACATTGATGCCATCTAAAGGTTCTTATCCCATCCAGGGTTCCCTCGTGACATTTTAAAACAGTATGTTGCTGGTATTAGCCGAAAAAGCCAAAGATTGTGATAGTTTAATTAATGAAAATCTCGCATAAAAAATGGGGAAATATCCACACCTGTTGAACTTTTGGATAAGAATGTGTAAAAGCAAATTGCATGCTCTCTCTAAGCAGTATCCCAAGTTTGATGATTGTGACAAATGTGGTGTTTGATGACGGGATGGCAGCATATCGGTGCCAACCATTGAGAGTTATAGAGAAGAAAAAAAGAGATGCAAGAAGGGCAATAAAAAGGGTGTCATTGCTCAATAGTGTCATAAGGAAATCATCTGTGAGAGTGCATGGCCAGATAATGTTTGGCTATTTGCTATGAATTCCAAACACTAGAGAAAGTAATGTGATATTATTATTAGTTATCCAATCCTCTCCAGAAAGGATTGGGTAACTTTACTGTTTAGAAACTTTGATAACTTTAGTACATTTTGAAGATAGATGTTAGATGAGAGAAAATGATGGTTAAGAGAGATATAGAGAAAGCTACCGTAGTTATAAAAACCTACATGTAGCTAATCTTGGTCCAATCCTATCAAGCCTTGTCAGATGGGACAGACAAGGCTTTGACCAGCCAATGGGACCGTTAGGCTTTGTTTGGGAGTTTGAGGGAAAAGGAGGGGAGGATTTTGAAAAAAGGGAAGGATGGAGTGAAAAGAATAGAAGGATTTTGGTTGGGAGGGTTTCGGAGGGTTTTGTTTTTGGTCATAACACAAATTCCCCTTAATTCGGGGGAATTAAAAATATGTTAATAATAAACACTCTTTTGTCATTCTAAACATAATCTTTTTTTAAAAAAATCTTAAAGATTTCTCTATAGTTTTTTAAAAATCGTTTTTCAAAGCCCTCCCTTCCCTTCCCTTCCCTTTCCCTCCAAACTCTCAAAGTCTTGGTAAACTTTGAATTTGGCAGAAGGTACATTGCACTTTAACAAGAATATAAGGAATAAGTTATTATTCATTGAACATGATCCCTTGTTTTTTGACGGTGACCAAAGCTGAGAAATGAGAACATTACAACAGTAAACTCAAAGTAAGGGAACAATCACCTTAGTTCATCGCTATGCTGTATTTTCCGACTTCCTTCGATTGCAGAGCTCTTGTCTGGTGTCTCATACAGGAGACTACTATCCTCAGGGACAGCAAGATTTCGTTTCCGAAAAGATGCAGCCACAACCTGGCACATTCTTGTAAGAGGGCTTCCCCCTGGTTTTTGAAACCTATATAGAGGCGTGCCTAAAAAGAAGCTTCCGATAGCTAATCCCATAAATATAGCAGGAATGCCAAATCCAAGACCCCAGCCTGCATTATCTTGAATCCACACAATAAAACTGCTTGATATAAGGGCTCCTATGTTGATAGAAAAGTAAAACCAGTTGAAAAATGATCCCTTCTTAACCCTTTCCCGTGGATCAGTATCATCAAACTGATCTGCCCCAAAAGAGGACACGCATGGTTTAATACCACCAGTCCCGAGCGCAATCAGATATAGACCAATGAAGAACACAGCATATTGTGCAGGAGTAGCTGGAGGGCATACAGCACCCAGACATTCAGCAGGCTTCAATGCTGGAATAGATGCAGAAAGTGTCAATGTGCCCATTCCCTGCATGAGACAGTCATGTTACCGGTTAAAACATCTAATGACAATTGAATGTAAATCATGTAGATGAAAAGGATGCACGGAAAAACTAAATGGTGAGAATACTGTTATAAAACATGCTGATACAGACACCTGCTGTCCCTAATATTAACTAAAACTTTTCAAATGTGAGAATGAATTTGAGTTTTATATAATCAAGGCTCAAGTGGATTCCATCAAAAGAATTGTTACTTCCAAGATAAGAAACTTAAAGATGGAGTAGATGCAGTGCAGTGGAAGGAAGAAATTTTGGATTATAGTATGCTCAGAACTGGTCTTTGGATTCTCCCTTTTCCATATTACTTCAGCAGTGTAATATTTGTTTTTCTTCCATCCTTCATTTTCTAATCAATTACTATAAAATGTATAAAAGAATTTAACTCTGCACATAAACGATATTTAGAAATGGTTTGATGACATTCTATCACCATCAGATATTACATTATGCAGAAAACTATATAATGCATATTTCTTGACTCTGCACATAATTCTCATGCAAGATGGAACCTCGGCATATTGTAAGCATGATTTTTCTTCAGCTCTTCAAGAAATGATGCAGGACATATCCAGCAGTATATCATAGGAGAGATGTGTGTTGAGAATTATTTGAGTAGGAGAATTAAAATATTTTGGTTTGTAATTACAATGAAATAAATCATGGAGAAAATGGCAATAGTCCAGTATCGTCCCCAGTAAGAATCTGCTATAACTGCTCCAATGAGAGGTGCAAGGTAACAAGTGCCTTGCCAAGTGGTGACGTTTCTTGCCGCAGAGACATTTCCTTCATGTAGCTTCCGAGTAAGATAGGAAACAAGATTTGATGCAATGCCATAGTATGCCAATCGTTCACAGCACTCATTGCCTGTGTTTCATATCATGTAAAAGTTCAAAAAAAAATTGACTAAGAAAGTTCAATTTTGTAAAAATAATTATTTGTTACATAAGTCGTAAGTGAAATGAAAAGGCTTACCTAGGATAAATGGGCAAGCTTTCCAATTGCCAGTATTCTTCTTAAGCACAGGCCTCCCTTTAAAGTCGACCGAGCCATCACCTGTGTATAGCTTACTCTCTTCATCCTTCAGATAAAAAATAACAAATAGTTCATTATAGAACAAAATGCCACTTCTTCCAAATGGTTTAACTCAGAAGATTAAAATAAAACACTGACTATAGGAAACATTTTGGCATTCACAATTTGAATCTAAAATATCAACATTTGATATTAAACTATCAAGGGTACATTAAAAGAGGAAACCACAGTATTAGACAGTTAACCAAATAGAATATTAGAACATTGAAGTACAGTAGTTGATATTTCAGTAATTTCCACAATTGGCTGTGAGTTTTCTCCAAACTCTGTAACTAGTACAAGAAGGTATATATAGGGTATTCCCATGTGGAAGGTATCTGAATCAAATCCTGCGGAAACCAATTGGACTAAACAGCAGTGAGTCGGTGAATAGGTACAAACCCCAGCAACACTATCTCAAAAAGTACAAATACAAGAAGATAGTGTTATCAATAGCAGTTAGCGGAAATAGTGGTTTGTTCAAATTTCACTACGGTAGTGTTTTAGGTGCCACTACAGTCTCTATTTGACAACACTAAAGAAACTGAAGAGCATATAGTGGAACAAGTATGATTTGTTTAAATTCCACTAAGCTATAGCACAACTATAACTTATGGCAGCTATTTGACAACATTGGTACCAGGGCTTGAATTCATCAACTCACAAAACTCAACAGTTTGTCCTATTCGTTATCAACATTAACAGACAAAAATGTTAGAAGTTGTAATTCGATGTTTTGTAGAAAGCTAGTATTCAAATGTATCGAAGTAGCTAGTCGAAGTAGTAGGAGTCAGCTGTATTCGACATCGGATACAGCATATAGTTGTTGTATCGAAGTCCAAATGTAACTTTGCATGTTTTGGGTTTGGGCTTGGGCCTTGGTTGCCTATATATAGGCAAACCTTTATAGTTTTCAAATAACAACTTCATTGTAATCACTTTTAGTTTTACTCAATAATATTCTCTCTTTTCTCTATTCTTCTTCTTGAAACCCTAATTGTTCCATCGGTTCCAAAAAAAAAATTCCACACTATTTTATGAGAGTTTGCCATTTCATCAACTTTTACAGTTATACCTTAACTCTATCCAAGATTCCAATTTTGGTAACTATAATTCAAAGATAAAACGAACCAGAGCACTCATGTTTTGTCAATTAATCCTCATCTTATAACACGAAATAAATGGAAATACCAATTTGTTCAATTAAAATAACCACCGTTCAAAACAATATTGATGATTGAACAAGCCATAAATCCATAAACAATCACAAATCAATAAATCGATTATTACACAATTGAAAGGGCTTTTCAACAAGCTAAAGTGAAAAATAGAGGAACCTGAATAAGAGCTTCTTCCAAACGCGAAGAATCGTCCTCTACGGAACCCATAGCTCTGATATCTCGTTACTGAGTTCAAAATCCTCTTTCGGTTTCTGCTTTTATATTGAGGGAGGTTGCAATTTATTTATTTATGGATAATAAAAATAAATAAGATTGAATGAATAAAATAAATTAATCGTTGGAATGCTCAAGCACGCCGCAATTACTTTTCGTCTTTTTGCTTGTTGTTGATTGGTTGCATTACAACAAGCCACCAACAACAATGTTGCGTTGCGTGAGAGGAAGAGATTGAGATGCAAGTTGAATTTAAGGAATAAATATTGGAATAACGTCTAGGAACGTGATCGTAACTATAAAATGCCAACGATCTCAACCGTTAAATAAAGTTGATTGTGATGATCTAAATTAGTTAAGCAACAGCCGTTGGATCTATCTACACGATGGTGTACTTGTTTGTTCACTTGCAGCGGATCTGCTTCCTTGGAAAACCAAATTTCTAAAACGGCCTCTTGCCTTAAGAGAACCGAATGAATTTTCCATCTGAGTTTGCGTGTGTTTTCACCGCAACATTTACCAGTCAATTTCTGACCAACTACATGTGCCAAGTCTCGAACCGAGAACCTACAATTCGTTACCAAACAACCATGTGAGCTACCGAGAAACAGGCATGTACTACTACCAGTCAATTTTAAATTTTGAAAACTTATATGAAGGATATTTTTTGTTATTGAAATTTTGATGGAAGAGAGGAGATTTTAACCATTTTTATATAGTGTTTTTAGCATAATTTGGGTTCATTATTAATTACAAATCTCTGTCCTAAATTATAAATCACTTTGTCAAAAAAATTTGTTTTAAACTATAAGTCACTTTACATTTTCGATACAATATAAATGACATTTTCTCCAATATACCCTCAAATATTTATTATTATTTATTCTTTTAACTCTTTTAATTTATTTCTCCTATATAATTACGAGGGACATTATTGTAAAGTTATACATAATTTATCTTTTTCATAAAGTAATAATTAAGTTTCTTAATTTATGTGAAAAACCCAAAACGTCTTATAATTTAGGACGGAGAGAGTATCGTAAATTAAAAGGTTAAATGTAATTTGGTATAAACATTTTAATAAATTAATTAAAACGGATTTAAAAGAGAAATTAGGTAAGAAGAATTGAGAATCCATATACCTTTTTCTCTTTCTAGCAATTTCTTCGGGGTTAACATTCATGTCATTCACCGAGAAGTTTATTGCTTTTACAATCTTTTCTTATGAAATCATCATATACTGTGGATGCTTTAAGAAAGCCATAAGATATATATCTCTTGACCAACCTCATCTCTCGAAAATCTAAAATCTTAATTCCCAAATATCCTTGTTCATTTTGGCAGACACCTGAAGTGCCAAAACAAAATTCGACTTTGATGGATCAAACCCCATTTCCTTGACCGAATTAACAGCCTCAAGAAATATGAAATGCTCGGTGAATGCTACACCGGGAAAATTGGACATCAAAAGGGAATTGCAACCTTGAGGAAAACCAAATTACCTCAAAACCTTAATGTTCTGAACTGCATCATTTACACTGCAACCACGGTGAAGATTCCAATACTCGTGTTTCAAAGTTGAAACTACCTCTTTATCATTACAAAATAGGCTTATAATGACCTCATACCAAGGTATAAGGTGTTTCTTCAAGCTTTTTGACCTCATAACTAGGATCCTAATACACCAAATAACCTTAGTCTGAGATTGAACTATGGATGGTGCTTTGAGTTGGTATGCTTCTTTATGGTTTAAATAGCTCAAGTGTGAAAGGGGCCAAATGATGATATCTTCATAGATGATGTTATGCAAGAGAGGGTGATGAGTCCTTTGAAGAACAAAAAGGAAGGTTGTGCTCTAATTTTTAGGAAGGGCACATTGACCATCGACAATGAACTCTGCAAATTTGGAGTGCACATAGATATTTTTGCTTTGAAGGTATTCCAGATTGGTTTCAAGAATTTGTGGTAAGCCACACCAAGATTCATGCCAGAAACTAAAAAAAGTTCCTCTCCCCAGAGACAAAGAGGAGTGATTCTTGATGGTGTTGTATTCATATGTCTCTGATGTGGGTGAGGAGTGTTCAGAAGAAGGTGAGGTCAATGTAGGTGAATTGAAGCCAGGACCCCCGTATGTTTGTAAACTATTAAAACCATCTAATGGAAAAAATCTTGTCGAGACTAACAAAAATGAAAAATTCGCTACTAGAACTTACTCTTTTGACATTATGAAATGTGATGAAATTTTTTATTTGTTAGTTAAAGATGGTCAAATTTTAGTACCCCGTGTTTAAAAAATCCTCCTTTAGAACAAAGGAAGAAGTGGGGTTTTTGTAAATATCATAATTTCTTGGGTCATAATACTTGCCAATGCATTCTTTTCAGGGACTTAGTTCAAAAGGCGTTGAATGATGAAAGATTGCAATTTGGCGAGAAGCCGAAATCAACGCTGAAAGTGGACTTGAACCCTATGCAGATGGAGGAAGCCCATTATGCCGAAATCTGCAAAGAAATTAGAGAGCTCTCAATGCACCAATCCTGGTCGTGCCCGAGGTGGAGGCAGAATAGCTAGGGGGCAGATCCCGTAGGAATGAGGACTACATGAGGCAGTTCCAACATCCTCGACAAAAAACCTTCAAGCCATTTGCAAGCGCACCAAAAGATAAGTGGGTGAAGCTGTTAGGTGCTAGAATGTGTTAATATATAGTTTAGTTTTTGGCGCCTTTTGAGATCTTTATTTGTTGATTGATGCATTTTCCCTTTGTTTCTGGTAAATAATCATAGTATAGTTTAAATGCATTAATAGACTTAGTTATTTAAATTTTGTGTTATAATTGTAGGTTTTAACATTGCAATGGGAAGCTTGGAGCATGGAAGGCTCCTAAGGAGCAGTTTTGAAGAATTCCAATTTTTTGAAGCATGCTAGAAGAGCGCTTAGCGCGCTCCTAGCGCGGGTCTGGAGCTACTTACAGTGGGCTACCAGCTTAGCGCGGTCTGGAGCCCGCTAAACGCGGTCTAGGGCGGTTTAGCAATAAATGACAGCGCGGTTCTGCGCGCTCTGCGATTCTCAGTCCCTTATAAATAGAATTGTTCAGCATTTTTTATGAATCCTTGTTATTTTCTCAGAGCAAAAACCTTATAAACACTGTAGCATCTTATTTTCGAAGAATAGGAGCATCGATTGTCGAGAGATCGTCATTGATGCTTGTTCCTCTTCTCCATTTTCTTGTTTGTGAAGCTACATTGTCTATGGATAGCTAATCTCCTTTTGTGTCAAGATTAGAAGGTAGATAATCCTTTCTTTTGTATGTATAGGTATTGATGTAAGCTTATGAACTTATGGATGATGAATGTATGGTGAAAAACTTTGTTTCTATGGTTTATTCTTTGTGTTGGTTCATGATTGAGAAATGTGTTCTTACACTTTATCTAGGTTTTTCATCCATCAATGCACATTGGCTAGAGATAGTAATGAGAGTTGATGTTCATAAATATTGAACTTGAATGTTATCATTTTGATAGTTTGAGTGAGAGATCATCAAAGGATCAAAATGATAAAACTCACAATATGTGTTAGAGATAAACATATTGAGAGGATATGTGATTATACTTATCATCTAAACGAGTTCATTTGCTTTGTCGATTCTATATGTGCAAAAATGGTTTGTCGAACCCTAATCTTGGCATGTGTTTTATAAATTTTTCAAATCCGATTACTTTTACCGTTTATGCAAAAGATCCGTTATTGACAACCAAAACCCTTTGTTACTTTAAGTTTAAAACGATTTCAACTGTAGAAAGGCGGTGATATCTCTAAACAATCTTTGTGAAACGATAACAAAAACCCTATTCTATTTGCATTTCAACAAATTGGTGTCGTTGCCGGGGATTGTTAATTGATATTGCAAGCATTGCAATAGTTGTGAAGTTTTAGACTTGTTAAAATTTTTCTTGTGCTTGTTGATTTGTTTTGTTTAGTGTGCAGACTTTGTTTTATGCGAGGGAAACTACCAGCGGACCAACTTCTATTCGATCCCGAGATTGAAAGAACCGCTCGCAGATTCAATAGCAGAACGAGACGAAGGAGGCAACTAGCTAGACAAAGGAAAGAACAATAGGGAAGTTCGACTTCTACACCACCACCAATTCCACAGTTCACGCCAATCATGGATCCACCACCACCACCACCCACTTCCACGCCATGTGTAAATAGTCTGCGTCACACCGCTCAGTTTGTTCACAATGCAAATAATGGAAGGCAAGCTGAGATGAAAACGGGAACTCTGAATTTGTTATATGGAAGTCCGTTCACGGGAATGGATCATGAAGACACTTTCGCTTTTCTCACCAAATTTTATGAGATAGTGTTAGCGGCCGGAGTGGATCAAGAGCAAGAGTTACCTTTATTCAAGAGACTATTTCCTCATGCTTTGCTTGGCAAAGCTAAGGATTGGTATCTTGACCAAACTCCTGCTGTGATGACCGATTGGAATGTTCTGGAGGAGAAATTTATAGAAAGGTTCTTTTCTCACAATCGTTTTATGGAATCAAAAACTACGATTTCCGTGTTCTCTCATGGTACTAATGAGTCTCTAAATGAAGCATGGGAAAGATTCAAATCCATGATTCAAAAATGCAAAGGCCACGGGTTTGACGAGTTAACTCAAATTCACATCTTCAGAAATGGTCTCCAACCAAATTGCAAGACATTATTGGATGCCACTTCTGGTGGAGCTTTGTTATCAAAGAGTGCCGAAGAAGCTATGGATATCATCAATAGAATGGCTCTCAATGATCTTCAAAGTCAAAACCGTAACAACTCGCAAAAGAAACCCGGGGTACTTGAATTAGGAATGGATGATGCAATCCTAGCTCAAAACAATCTTTTATCTCAACAAGTGGAACTTTTGACTCAACAAATGTCGAAGCTTCCACAACAATTGAAGGAAATGCATGAGCAACCAAGCAAGAGTAAACAAGTCGCATGTTGTGAACTTTGCAAAGGAGAGCACGACACCGGATTTTGTCCTCCACCGGGATTTGAAGAAGTGAACTACATGAACAATCAACGAGATTATCAAGGAAGACAACAACAACAACCTTATCAAAGCAACCCTCAACAACATTACCAAAACAATCAAGGATATCAACCGAGGGTGAACTATCAAAATAATCAAGGTTATGGAGGCGGTTCTTCAAGCCGGCAAAATCCTTATCCACCTCCACCACCTCCGGTTCCTAGCTCTAAGTTGGAAGACACTTTGAATCAATTCATTCAAATGTCTATGGCTAACCAAAAGAGTAGCGATGCGGCGATAAAGAATATCGAAAGTCAAGTTGGGCAACTTGCAAAACAAATAGCCGAGCAACAATCGGGTCCTTCATTCTCCGCAAATACTCAAGTAAACCCGAAGGAGCATTACAAAGCAATCGTTACTAGAAGTGGGAAGAAGTTAGCAAAAGAAAATGACAAAAGTGTGGAAGAAGAAAAAATTGATGGTATTGTTGAGGAGGATAGTGATAAGGAAGTTGTTGAAAAGAAAAATGATAATGAGGTTGTAGTTGAAAAGAAAAATGATGATATTGTTGAAGTTGAAAATGAGAGTGTGGAGGAAGTGAAGAAAAAAAGAGAAACATGTGAGAGTTAAGAAGGAGAAGATGAATCCGATACTGACTCAAAATATGCCTTACCCTCATGTGCCGACAAGGAAAGACAATGCTAGGCACTACTCAAGATTCATGGATATCTTTAAGCAACTACAAATCAACATCCCTTTTTCCGAAGCTCTAGAGCAAATGCCGAAGTACGCCAAATTTATGAAGGATATTCTTACAAAGAGGCGAAAATATTCGGAGCCGGAAACCGTTGTTCTTGCGGCAAATTATAGTGCTATTATTCAAAGAACTCTTCCGAAGAAAGAAGTCGGTCCGGGGCGAGTTACCTTACCTGTTACAATTGGTAATGTCTTTGTTGGAAATAGCCTTATTGACTTGGGCTCAAGCATCAATCTCATTCCATTATCTATTGTGAAAAGGCTTGGGAACATTGAAATTAAGAGCATCCGGATGACATTGCAATTGGCCGACAAATCCACCACTCATCCGATTGGGTTGGTGCAAGATGTGTTGGTGAAAGTTGATAAATTTTTCTTTCCGGTGGACTTCATTGTTATTGATATGGAAGAGGATGAGGATGCTCCTCTAATTCTTGGTCGCCCTTTTATGAAGACCGCTCGCATGATGATAGATGTTGATGATGGCCTTATGAAAGTGCGGGTTCTAAATGAAGAGGTATCTTTTAATCTATTTGAAGCAATGAAGCATTCCAAAGACAAACAGGATAGCTTTCATATCGATGCAATTGAAGAAGCAACTTTGGAGGTTTCTAAGCATGTTCATATAGTGTCTCCTTTGGAAATGGCTCTTGATGATTCTTTTGAAGTGTTTTCCGATGAAGAAGAAAGAGCTCTTGAAGAATGTTTGAAAGAGCTTGAATCTCTCAAAGAGTTGCAACCGTGGGAAGTTGAGAATGAAGAGTTGAAGAAAGAACCAAGTGATGAGAAATTTCAACTTGAATTGAAGGTGTTTCCTTCTAATTTGAAGTATGCATTCCTTGATGAAAGTGGGAACAAGCCGGTTATTATTAGCAACGTTTTGTCCGATAAAGAAGAAACCTGTTTGATTCAAGTGTTGAAAAGAAATCAAGAAGTTATAGGGTGGGTTCTTTCCGATCTTAAAGGAATTAGTCCATCTTATTGTATGCGCAAGATTCTAATGGAAGAGGATTTCAAGGCGGTAGCTCAACCACAACGCCGTTTGAATCCTACTATGAAAGAGGTTGTTCGGAAAGAAGTTGTGAAGCTTTTGGATGCGGGAATGATCTACCCGATCTCTGATAGTCCATGGTAAGCCCCGTGCACGTTGTTCCTAAAAAGGGTGGCATGACCGTTATCCGAAACGAGAAGAATGAGTTAATCCCAACAAAGATTGTGACGGAGTGGAGAATGTGTATTGACTATAGAAGGTTGAACACCGCAACAAGAAAATACCATTTTCCACTTCCATTCATGGACCAAATGCTCGAGAGGTTATCCGGGCAACAATTCTATTGTTTTTTGGACGGTTATTCGGGCTACAATCAAATTGCGGTTGATCTGGCGGATCACGAGAAGACGGCTTTTACTTGTCCCATTGGCATTTTTGCCTATCGAAATATGCCTTTTGGCTTATGTAATGCACCAGCAACTTTCCAAAGGTGTGTTCAAGCTATCTTCTCCGACCTCATATAAAAGACAATGGAGGTGTTTATGGATGATTTTTCCGTGTTTGGAGCATCTTTCGATTTATACTTGAAGAATTTGGAAACCGTCCTTGAGAGGTGTGTAAAGACAAACTTGGTGTTGAATTGGGAGAAGTGTAACTTTATGGTGACGGAGGGAATTGTGCTTGGACACAAAGTTTCTTCCAAAGGCCTGGAAGTTGATCAAGCGATGATTGAAGTGATTGAAAAGTTGCCTCCTCCTACCAACGTCAAAGGAATCAGAAGTTTTTTGGGGCATGCGGGATTTTATAGGCGATTCATCAAAGATCTTGCAAAGGTAGCAAGGCCATTGAGCAATTTGCTCAACAAAGATCAGGTATTTCTCTTTGACGATGAATGTATTATTGCTTTCTAAATTTTGAAAGAGAAACTAATTACCGCTCCAATAATCATCGCGACAAATTGGACTTTAAATTTTGAACTAATGTGCGACGCGAGTGATTACGTTGTTGGAGCGGTGTTAGGTCAAAGGAAGGACAAAACTTTTCATGATATACATTACGCAAGCAAGGTATTAAATGAGGCGCAAGTAAATTATGATACAACCAAAAAAGAGTTGCTTGCGATTGTATACACACTTGAGAAGTTTCGTTCTTACCTAATAGGGTCAAAATTGGTAATCTACACTGATCATGCGGCAATCAAATATCTGCTCACTAAACCGGATTCGAAGCAAAGGCTCATCCGTTGGATCCTTTTGCTTCAAGAATTTGATTTGGAAATAAAGGACAAAAAGGGTTCAGAGAATTTGGTGGCGGATCATTTGTCCCGTTTGATCAATGTGGAGGTAACCAAAACAGAAAAGGAAATCCGAGAGGATTTTCCCGATGAAAATTTGTTTCGAGTACAAGTTAGGTCGTGGTTTGCGGATTTTGCTAACCACAAAGCAACCGGGTGGATACCCGAAGACCTAACTTGGAATCAAAAAAGGAAGTTCTTATCGGATGCGAATTATTATGTGTGGGATGAACCTTACTTGTTCAAGTTAAGAGGTGACAACCTTTTGAGAAGGTGTGTCACTAGTGATGAAGCTCAGAGTATTCTTTGGCATTGTCACAACTCGCCTTATGGAGGCCATTTTAATGGTTCGAGAACGGCCACGAAAATCTTGCAATCAGGCTTTTATTGGCCTACTCTATTTAAAGACGCAAATCTCCATGCGCAAAGTTATGATACTTGCCAAAGAACTGGTGGAAATGGAAAAATAGATGAAATGCCCCTTCAAAATATCCAAGAGGTTGAAATTTTTTATTGTTGGGGCATAGATTTTGTTGGTCCATTCCCACCCTCTTTTGGAAATGAGTATATTTTAGTGGCGGTTGATCATGTTTCGAAGTGGGTTGAAGCGATTGCTTCACCGAAGGCTGATGGCAAAACGGTAATACAATTTTTAAAGAAAAACATCTTTGCTCGTTTTGGCACTCCTCGGGTTCTTATAAGTGATGGCGGGTCACACTTTTGCAATACATCCCTTGAAAGTGTTTTGAAACATTATGGTGTAACGCATAAAGTGGCGACCCCTTACCACCCACAAACGAACGGTCAAGCCGAGGTGTCTAACCGTGAGGTGAAAAGGATTCTGGAAAAAACCGTGTCTAGTTCAAGAAAAGATTGGTCACAAAAATTGGATGAGGCTTTGTGGGCGTACCGTACCGCTTATAAGGCACCAATTGGCTTAACTCCGTTTCAATTTGTCTATGGTAAAACATGTCATTTACCAGTTGAAATGGAGCACAAAGCATTGTGGGTCCTGAAACTGTTAAATTTTGATAAAAACTTGGCCGGAGAAAAAAATAAAATACAACTGCATGAATTGGAGAAAATGCGGAATGTCGCATATCATTCTAGTTGGTTGTATAAGGAAAAGGTGAAAGGTTATCATGACAAGAAGATCCGGCAAAAGGATTTCAAGGTTGGGCAAATGGTATTACTGTTCAATTCTCGGTTGAAACTTTTCTAGGGAAAGTTAAAATCGAAGTGGTCCGGACCGTTTCTTGTCAAAGAGGTGAAAGGTTTTTGAGCAATTGTGATCGAAGATATGCAGAAAAAAGACAGTTGGACCGTAAATGGTCAACGTTTAAAAATCTACCTTGGAGGTAATTTTGATAGAGAAAATTTTTTCGTTCTCCTAGACGTTCTTCATTGATCATCTTGGACCGTCGAGCTTATCCGACGTTAAACAAGCGCTCGTTGGGAGGCACCCCAATTTTGAAAGTTTTTTATCGTCTTTTTGGTCAATTTGCTGTTTAATCGTGTTTTTGTAAAGTTGGTATTTTGCTGCTGAAAATGATGTTTGGTGCTGCTGGAAACAAGTTTTGAGCTGCTGGTAGTATTTTATGTGTTGTATAGCTCGCTTAGCCCGCAGGAGCGCGCTTAGCGCGCTCTAAAGAAAAAGCAACACCAAATTCCAGTGAGCAGCGCGCTTAGCGCGGTCTGGGAAATTTTGAAAAAAAATATGATTTTGTCTGGGCCCAATAAGCAAGACCCGGTCCAGATTGTGTTTAAAGGCTAGGGTTCTGTCCCTTTTTCTCAAAAATCTCAAGTTTCCTCTCTTTTTCTCCAAAATCCTTGAGAGATCCTTGGATTCTTTATGCCCTAGCTTAATCTTGTCATTTTCTTGCTCAACATCTACATCAACAACTGTAAGTTCTTCATTTTCTTTTTGATTTTTCATGTAAAAAAACCCATTTTGGGTTGAAGCTTTAATTTTCAATCCTCTTGTTCATTTTGTTCTTCTTCTTGTTAGCCATTCTCCATTGTTGTTGCTAGAACTAGTTGTATTTGCATGTGGATAGAAACCTTGAATGTAAAAATTATAGCTTTTGTAGAAATTAGGGTTTTAATTTTATGAATTCGTGATTGAAGTATCTCTGTACATATCTCTGTCTTAGGAGTAGGATATTATCCATGGAAGATTGTCTGTTGCAGATAGGAATTTTTCTGTAATTCGCAGAGCCTACTTAGCGCGCTCCTGCGCGCTTAGCGCGGTCTGGGATTTTCAGAATTTTTCCCCTCTTCCAAATTCTGTTTTGATTCCTTTAGATAAATTGTCGTATTTGTTTAGGAATTTAGGCATATTTTAATGTTGTTTTCGTTAACGTATTTTTCTGTTTTGTGGATGTTTTGTTTTGTTTTTCAGATGTCTGGTAAAAAGAAACAGCGTGTCGGGTCGACATCAAACCCAGCTAGACGTGCTCCATCAGGGCCGTTTGACCGTAATCGATTTCTTGGTCCTGACTAACAGTCAAGATATCAACAACTCGAGAGGCGAAATGTGTGGGCTGACCGGATGGTGCAGATCGATCCCGAAGGGAGTTATCGCCGCACAACTTCTCTCTTGCAAGGAGGTGGTTGGGACAAGCTCTCTGAACCTTACCCTGAATATCATTTGGATATTATTAGGGAATTCTTCGCGAATTCCTTACCTTATGGGGAAGCGCCTATCACTCTTAAGACTTGGGTGAGGGGCAGAGAGATTGATTTTTCTAGAGACGCCATTAATACCTACCTTGGGAACCATATAGAGTTGGCGGAGAACAAATTATGTGATTATGGGAAACTGTTAGCTCGAGGGAATTGGAAGGTCGAGCAGTTGAGGGAAGTTTTGTGTGTCATAGGTCAAACGTATCAGTTGAGTGCTACTGGAGCCTGCTGCGCGATCTGCGATTCTCAGCCCCTTATAAATAGAATTGTTCAACATTTTTTGTGAATCCTTGTTATTTTCTCAGAGCAAAAACCTTATAAACACTGTAGCATCTTATTTTCGAAGAATAGGAGCATCGATTGTCGAGAGATCGTCATTGATGCATGTTTCTCTTCTCCATTTTCTTGTTTGTGAAGCTACATTGTCTATGGATAGCTAATCTCCTTTTGTGTCAAGATTAGAAGGTAGACAATCCTTTCTTTTGTATGTATAGGTATTGATGTAAGCTTATGAACTTATGGATGATGAATGTATGGTGAAAAACTTTGTTTCTATGGTTTATTCTTTGTGTTGGTTCATGATTGAGAAATATGTTCTTACACTTTATCTAGGTTTTTCATCCATCAATGCACATTGGCTAGAGATAGTAATGAGAGTTTATGTTCATAAATATTGAACTTGAATGTTATCATTTTGATAGTTTGAGTGAGAGATCATCAAAGGATCAAAATGATAAAACTCACAATATGTGTTAGAGATAAACATATTGAGAGGATATGTGATTATATTTATCATCTAAACGAGTTTATTTGCTTTGTCGATTCTATATGTGCAAAAATGGTTTGTCGAACCCTAATCTTGGCATGTGTTTTATAAATCTTTCAAATCCGATTACTTTTACCATTTATGCAAAAAATTCGTTATTGACAACCAAAACCCTTTGTTACTTTAAGTTTAAAACGATTTCAACTGTAGAAAGGCGGTGATATCTCTAAACAATTTATGTGGAACGATAGCAAAAACCCTACTCACCGTGGATTTGGCACGGATTATTTCGAATGAGATGAAGAGAATTGCGCTGAGTGGGATCCTTTAGGAGATAGGGTGGTTTGCACATTGACTTTTCCTAGGCTAATTATGGCATTGTGATATAAGGCGAGAGTCACCCTTCCTAGCCATGAGAATGTGAAATTGGGTGTTTTGGATGACAATTTTATCACCCGTTTTTGTTTGCAGGCTTACAATGATGTTGTCCCTGTTGCTGCTGCTGCCCCTGCAAGGCGTGTTCGTGATTCGAGTGCTGAGGCCAATTGGGCCATGCACGAGGCTCATCAGCGCGCCTTCTTATTTATGCACGATTCTATGGTACAGCTGCAGCTCCAAATCCGGGAACCTCACGTTAATCATCCGTTGAGGTCTAGAGAGGACCTCATGGCATATGCTAGGTGGCTTGAGGCCAAGCCAGGTTTTTCGGAGGGGGCAGTTGTGCATGGTGATGATGTTGGTGGTGAGGATGGTGATGATGGAGAGTCGAGTTCGAGTTCTTATTGATGTGTTTGATTGTTTCACCCTTGTATTTTATTATGATTAGTATGTTGCTAGTATTATTGACTTTTGTTTAGGATATTGTTGTAGTTCACATCCGAGCGGATGTTGACTTTTGTTGTGGATATGATTTTAGTTGTTACAATTTTTTTTATTATTATTGAAGTTTCCATCCGGGCGGATGAGGTTTTATGTGCATGATTTTTTGTACAAAATTTTTGGGTTTGTTCTTGATTTAAGGTAGTTGATTGATTGAAGAAAGTTTTAATTTCTTTGTTCAAAAGCGATATGCTACACCAATCATCGATGGTGATGATAAAATTCTGGATTGTTGCACGAAAAAGGTACTATGTTTGTGCTTTGTAGAATGTTAGCATGTGTATGAACTTTTTGCTTTACACAAATTTCAAGCTTTGTTTCATTTCGCATGTATGTTCATATGGGAATCATTTAGGACAAAACCACAAAAGTGAGTGCCCATCATAATTCACAAAAGAGAGTAGTCGTGTAGTTGTTGTTTAGCTCGTGCGATTCATGCTTAATCTTGTATTCATTGGTAAATCTTGGAAACATAGAAGTGATTTAGGCATTGTTTGACATTGAGAAAAACCACCAATTCTTTTAGGCTTTACTTTACCCGGTGAGAAGTGTGAGCATTTGCTAACCAATTTTGAGCCTTCACACAAATAGAATGAATCATAAAATGAAATTCGGCAAAATACCAGGAAACCCACTCAATTGTGGTTGTTGTTGTTAAAAGAAAATCATTGTGATTCATTCTAGTTTGTTTTTTATACACTTAACCCTTTGTTTGAACATGCTTTTGAAGAACATTGTCATTAAATTAAAGTGTGGTTTAAAGTTGGGGAGAGTTTTTGTTGTGTGAAAAAGAAATGATTTGGTGAAATGGTGCCTCTTGTGAAAAAGAAAGAAAAATGAAAAGTATTATTTGCTATGCTTTGCACTCAAAAGTGAGTTGCTTGAAAAGAAAAATAAAAGAAGCATTTGATTCAAATGAGAGAGGGCACCATGAAAGAAAAGAGAAGAAAAAGTAAGGAAAATATTGAAATGATTTGAGGTTTGACTAAGTCGGCACGTTCTTCATTTTTGAAAATTTTTTATAGCCACTTTGATTCATTAGCCTTTTATAAATATCCCTTTCTTGTTAACCCTTGCCTCGTTACAACATTTAGAAGTCCTTAAGAGATCTTTGTTTCCTTGATTTCCTTGTTGAATTGAGTAGATGAATGCATGAATGGTTCTGGATGCTGGCACAATTACTATGAGAGTGTTTTGTCCCTTGTAAATATTGAGCATGACTCATTTGAGTAAAGTAGGTGATTCCCGTTTGAATATTTGATTGCTTGTGATATGTTGCTTGTTATTTCTGTTTAGAAGTTAGTTCATAGCCATGTTTTGATTCTGTGTTGGAGCTGAGCATTACTTGCGAGCACATCAATTTAGTTTGAACCATCGATTTTTTATTGTGTTGTCTTATCCGATATTTTTCTTGTTTCTATTCTATCTTACCTTTGTTTGAGGACAAACAAAGAAGCAAGTTGGGTTATATCGTTTAGTTTTTGGAACCTTTTGAGATCTTTATTTGTTAATTGATGATTTTTCCCTTTATTTCCGGTAAATAATCGTAGTATAGTTTAAATGCATTAATAGACTTAGTTATTTAACTTTTGTGTTATAATTGTAGGTTTTAACATTGCAATTGGAAGCTTGGAGCATGGAAGGCTCCTAAGGAGCAGTTTTGAAGAATTCCAATTTTTTTAAACATGCTACAAGCGCGCTCCTAGCGCGGGTCTGGAGCTACTTACAGTGGGCCGCCCACTTAGCGCGGTCTGAAGCCCGCTAAGCGCGGTCTAGGGCGGTTTAGCAATAAATGACAACGCGCTTAGCACGGTGCTGCGCGCTTAGCGCGCTCTGCGATTCTCAGCCCCTTATAAATAGAATTGTTCAACATTTTTTGTGAATCCTTGTTATTTTCTCAGAGCAAAAACCTTATAAACACCGTAGCATCTTATTTTCGAAGAATAGGAGCATCAAATGTCGAGAGATCGTCATTGATGGTTGTTCCTATTCTCCATTTTCTTGTGTTGTGATGCTACATTGTCTATGGATAGCTAATCTCCTTTTGTGTCAAGATTGGAAGGTAGACAATCCTTTCTTTTGTATGTATAGGTATTGATGTAAGCTTATGAACTTATGGATGATGAATGTATGGTGAAAATCTTTGTTTCTATGGTTTATTATTTGTGTTGGTTCATGATTGAGAAATGTGTTCTTACACTTTATCTAGGTTTTTCATCCATCAATGCACATTGGCTAGAGATAGTAATGAGAGTTGATGTTCATAAATATTGAACTTGAATGTTATCATTTTGATAGTTTGAGTGAGAGATTATCAAAGGGTCAAAATGATAAAACTCACAATATGTGTTAGAGATAAACATATTGAGAGGATATGTGATTATATTTATCATCTAAACGAGTTCATTTGCTTTGTCGATTCTATATGTGCAAAAATGGTTTGTTGTACCCTAATCTTGGCATGTGTTTTATAAATCTTTCAAATCCGATTACTTTTACCGTTTATGCAAAAGATCCGTTATTGACAACCAAAACCCTTTGTTACTTTAAGTTTAAAATGATTTCAACTGTAGAAAGGCGGTGATATCTCTAAACAATCTCTGTGGAACGATAACAAAAACCCTACTCTATTTGTATTTCAACAGAAGCCTATCAACCAAAAGGGGGTAAGCCACCCAAAGTGGAAGGAGATCGATCCTAAACCCGAAATGTCAGGCGACAAGGCTCGGAAGGAGGCGAAGCGAAAGACACATGTGTCTCCAACCTACAAAAGGGAGAATCTTATGGCGAGCACCCAATGGATGCGCTATTGTCGTACCTCAAAAAATGAGAACGACCTCGCGAAGCGTAATCGCATGCCCGCGGGATGGACTTAACAGAGTCGCCACCGATCTTTATTTATTCCATAGAGGGAAAGGGAAAATATCGAATAAAACCCCTAAAAGAAAGGATAAGAAATGGTCATCGCAACCATTGTTTGAGTTCGGGAGTCGGTTACGCAAGGGGAAGGTGTTAGCACCCCTCACGTCTGTTGTACTTAACGGGAACCGTTTAGTTAAGGTTAAAAGAGAGTGTTAGCTTAAGGTTTGTATCTAATCTTCTACTTAATGGGAAAGAAAGATAAATGATTATTGTTAAAGGAGAGAGAACCTAAAGAGGTTTTATTACTAGGGTGCTCGCAAAGACTTCGGAGTCTCGTGCCTACGTATCCTTATGAGGATGAAATCAGAGCAATCGTAGTTCACCTAACTAAGGTGAGGAACCATTGACTATGGTCAAAGTTCCAAGGGGAATGAGTATTCATGATCATGATACTCACGTAGAGTTAAAGAACTCTCTAATGCTAAGTTGTGATGGGATTGAATGGCTATGAGGCCAAAGGGAAAAGTAGGTATCCTAGGACTTTGAGATCAAGGGTTGAAGATGTTTTGGTTCCTTGATAAGAATCAAGATTTGTCCGTAAAATAGAGTTTTGAGTATGATTGGATGTATTTTAAGAATGATGATCACCAAATGATCAAAGAGTTTATGCTAAAGTGTTAAACTCTAACACTCTCTATCATTCTAGATTAGTTTGAGAAAATTGTTTGTTGGACAACGAGCATTGATAAAGATCAATGGTTCAAAGAGTTGTGCTAGAGTGCTAGACTCTAACATCTCTTAGTCCAAATTGTTATTAAGTGTTTTAAGGACGAAAGAAAGAAATGATAGGCTACCTCAATGTGCAAGACTTGAGACCAATCTTTCAAAGGGTTGTGCTAGAATGCTAGATTCTAACAATCCTTTTCTTTCAAGTTTATTTCAAAAAAGATTTGATGTACTTTGAAGTATTGTTATCCTTAAAGAAGGATGGATTCTTGAGATGACGATTGACAAAGGTAAGAGGTGGCAAAAGATGGAAGGTGGTTCGCCAAGAATTAGGATTCTTATGCCTACGTATTCTCATTGAAGAATGAGAAATCAGAGCGTCCGTAGTTTTGATTACTACGGGTTGTTGGTTGAGGTATGTTAAGTGACTAGCGAACATTTGAACAAATGTTCAAAGAGTTATGCTAGAGTGCCAGACTCTAACGGCTATTATTCATTCAAGCTGATAATGAAAAATATTTTATGGATAATGAACATTTGATGAAAATCAATTGTTCGAAGAGTTATGCCAAGATGCTAAATCTTGACGGCTCTTATTCATCTAAGTTATGATTAAGATTATTTTTAGGACAACGAGCTTTTGACGATGATCAGTCGCTCAAAAGGGTTATGTCAAAATGCTAGATATTAACGGCCTTTATTCATCCAAGTTAATATAAAAGGTGTTCAATGGACCATGAACACTTGACAACAATCAAATGTTCGAAGAGTTATGCCAAGATGCTAGATCTTGACGGCTCTTGTTCGTCCCAGCTAATGAAAATTGTTTCAAAGACGAAAGAAGATAATGAATAGCTACCCCAATGCGCAAAGGCTTGAACTAATCCTTCGAGGGTTGTGCTAGAATGCTAGATTCCAACAGTCATTTCCTTTTGTGTTTGTTAAGAAAAGAGTTTAATGTATGTTTATCACAAAATGAAATTGATCGGATTTTATTCGCCTTTGGAAATGGTTGAAGAAATTATTTTAATAACACTCACCAATTAATTAATTTAAGAAAAACAATTGATATAAAGCAAAATAAAATAATTAAAAAAAAACTATACTTAGAATGAAATGTGTGACGTTCGTATCCTTTTAGTCATATGATAAAACTAACTGAAAACCTTTCTAGTTGATTATTACTCAGGATATTAATATAAAATTTCTATGTACAGTTTCTATATTTCCATATATGATAATGAAGCATGCTTGATACCTCTTGTATAAAGTGAAAACGAGAATTGTAATGTATCCAGAAAATTTCCGAACCAACTAACTGCTAATACCAAAATTTATTCAGATGTAACTCTGACTTAGAGATTGGTAAATTTTCAGCATAAGGTTTTTCATAGAACAACAACAATGATATTGCAGCTTGAATCAGCATCCCACGAACAACCAAACACATTCCAATTCAAATGGAAAAATAAATCAAACCATCAAAATCTAACAATAAATTGCCATGATCTCCTCACTCAAATTAAAACAACATACAAAAAAAAAGAACCACGCCGTAGCAAAATCGAACCACAATTTGTAAAACAACAAATGATAATAGATGTGGCGTAAAATCCAGGATCTATTCCTAAAACAATTTGAAACTGAATCAAGTAGCAGTGGCAGAAAAAAAAAACAAACAAAGAGCAATAACTCATAAATTCACAAAGTTGTAGCTGATACGCAATCGACAACAATTCCAACATACCCATACAATATCAAACCAAAACAGTTCGACCGAATCAGAAAGAAAGAGAACACACAATCGAATCAGAAATTATAATTGAAACCATTATGAATGATATTTGATTTCGAAACAACAACTTAAGCATATAATAACCACATTGTGTGTATCAACAAGCAAACAGCAGGAACTTAGATTAATCACAATATCCAAAATTGAAACGAAAGAATCAGTATGCACAAAATCGATTTCCTCCAACTCCATAACTATAACACAGCATTAAATATCAGACAAGTAGACATAGCACAACAGTCGTGATAGAATAATGTGTCCTTAGTTCGAAAGAAAATTACCGCAATATTGAATCAATGACACGAAACGAAACCAACAATAGCGCAACACTCTAATAGGTCTTCACAATGACGCATCCCCGACATCCCAATCTTGCAGCACTGGAGAATCAAAACAGCAGCTTACGGAAACTAGTCGAAAACTGTAACCGTTAATCCCCTGTCAAAACAAAACTAGGTGTTGAAAAGAAAGAGCAGTGTTGCGACTCCTTAAGTGCTTATTTGCAGAAGCGCTTTTTTACGATTTCATCCGTGACTCTCACTTTCGTTTCTTATCCACCGCCATGTCTTAACGGATGCTCAACCTTAAGTACTGAGTTGAGTGACGCTGCCGACGGTTCATTGCTGTGAAAATAATGAGAACTGCTGCCGAGTGTTTGGTTGCTCGACACAAACCGGTTGTTTATGGAGAAGATTCGAAGGTGTTTTCGGACGGTGGGTTTGAAGTAGGATTTTTGGTGTTTTTGCGTATGGTTCGTATTGGTAGAGGATGGGTGTTTGGATTGCGACAAAAGCTTGAAAAAGGGTGCAGATCGGAGCGGTGTGGGGTTGTATTTGTTCACGCTTGTGAGTGGATTCGCCTTCGGAGGAGTTGAAGGGAAGAAGGTTTTATGTGTGGTGGGAGAAGGATTAGTGAAAACGAAAATGGGTGAAAGTGAGCAGTGATATCTGTGACAGACATAGGATTCCTTCTAGTTTTTTTTTTTATTTCCAAAGACATTAGCCCAAAATCTGAATTCTTCTATTGGATTTGAGCGCCAAACTTCCCTCTCTTTTCATTCTTTTTATTTTTTCATTTTCTTTTATTTTCTGATTGGTTAATATGAAAAGTTGAGGATTGAGATCCATGTGCTCTTTGTGAATTGATTGTGAGTTGTTGATTAAATTGATCTAATGGTCCAAATTAAAGATAAAAAAACACACATTGTTTTTGGATATTTAAAATGATTAAAAATGAAGTTCAATGCAAATAAATTCATTTTTTTTTTAAATAGAGCAAATAACAATCAAGCGATTATTTAAATAACTCTATTTAATTTTTCAAGATATTTTTAACGAAAAAACGGACTCGAAATCAATGAAAGTCGAGCGCGAAAGTGCTTGAAAAAAATAAATTGATTGCACCAAAATCTTCATCACGATTCAGCCGCAAGTCATGAATGTTTACGTGTGTTAGATGAGTACTCTGGGTATAATCAAATATTTATAGCTGAAGAGGATGTACCCAAAACGGTGTTTCGATGCCCATGTGCTTTTGGCACTTATGAGTGGATAATGATGCCCTTTGGTTTGAAGAATGTCAGGGCCACTTACCAACGTGCCATGAATTCAATGTTCCATGATTTCATCGAGACCTTTATGCAGGTATATATAGATGACATCGTCAAAAAACCTTCCTCAGGCGATGGCCACTTAGACCATCTTCGACAATCCTTTCAAAGGATGATGAAACATGGAATGAAAATGAACCCGTTGAAATGCGATCTTTGTGTTGGTATAGGATTTGTGGTGCACAAAAAATGCATAGAGATCAATCAGAACAAGGCAAAAGCAATTGTCAATGTTACACAACACTGAAAAATTGGGTTGAGTTCTATGAGGGTTTCAAATACGAAAACCGCGCTGGAGTTTTCCTTCAAGATCATTAAGGGATTTGAAAGTTTTGGACAAGATTACGCAATTCGGATCTGATCGAGTGAAAGTCTTGGGACAAGGGGTGCCTTGCAAAGGAATAATGTGAGATGGTGGATCGTATTGGTAAATCTTGAGTTTCAACAAGTGTGCACTTGGGATTAATTCAACCGGGTGAAAGCCTTGGGACAAGGGATGCCTTGCAAGGAAGTAGTAAGAACAAGTGAACTAAAACGACATTGTTGGTTACTTGATCAAACTGTGATCAAGGGTTTTTGAGGTACTAGAGTCAACATTAAACTTAGGGTTTGTAGGGTTGGATTGCTACATCTCTTGTATAAATACTTTTGCAAAGTAAGGTTAATTGCAATTATCTCAATTCAAATTCGAATATGGGGTAGACGTACCCATAACGAGGTCGATTGGGAAACTTTCTAAACAAATCCTTGTGTACTCTCTCTCTCTCTCTCTCTCTCTCTCTCTCTCTCTCAATCTCAATCTCTCTTAATTTGTGTTTGCAAATTATTAAATTCATTGTTTGTTTGATCAATTCGTTTAGAAATTATTTTTTATCACATTTTGAAATTGGTTTTGTTGAGTTAATCATAATCCGTTTGATTGTGATTGCTTTTTAAGATCAACAAAACAAAGAAATTTTCCAAACGATATCGATTGCACACAAGGTGTTCGATAAATTGCTTTAATATTATTTTGTTGTGTCTTGATCCTTGGGAATAAGCTTTACGTATAGCTTTGCATTCAATTAGTTTTGATAAATAGTTGAACAATTTGTGTTCATTATCATACATTCGTGTACCTTAACGCATATTCGATGGAGGTTCGGTTAGACAATTCGATTCGAGTTGTTTCCAATGTGCCATAAAAAATTTCAAATCAGTTTTTGCAAAAAGTTTTTAACTTGTGACCTATTCACTCCCTCTAAATTGAACCCTATCGTCTAACAAAATTTCTATTCAATGGAACTATTGAAAGGTATAAAGCTCGATTAACGGCTAAGGGATTTAATCAAACTGAATGTCTAGATTACCTTGAAACCATTAGCTCAGTGGTTAATATGACTACCATACGACTTTTTCTATCCTTGGTTTCCACTTACAATTGGTATTTGCACCAATTAGACATGACTTTTGTGTTTTTACATGGTGACTTGGATGAAGAAGTGCATATGAAAGTCTCACCTCGCCTAAAAGTTTTTGAAGAAAATATAGCTGTAAATTAAAAAAAAAAAAATCTATTTATGGCCTAAAGCAAACAAGTGGACAATGGAATAAAAAACTATCAAACACTCTTCTTGCCTTAGGCTTTACTCAATCTAGGTCTGACTACTCCCTCTTTACTAAACATAATGATCATTATTTTACTGATGTGTTGTATATGTTGATGATCTCATGTCTACAGGTAACAACATGAAATATATTTCACAATTAAAGCTTGTTTTGAATGCTGAGTTTAACATTAAAGACCTAGGAAACTTTAAATATTTTATGGGCATTGAAGATGCAAAAAAACTCACAAGGAATCTTTATTTGTCAAAGAAAATACAGTTTGTTATCCTTAAAGAAACATGACTGTTTAAAACTAAATCGGCCTCTACACCAATGAACCATAATCATTCCTTTCAAACCGAAACAAACACCCCTTTTTCTAACCCCCGTCGGCTTCAGAATCCTAACTGGTAAGTTACCTTATTTAACTCATATTAGACCTGACATAACTTACTTTGTTTGCAAATTAAGCCAATTTCTTTTAAATCCTACTGAAATCAACCTACAAGCTGCCTTTCTAATTCTGAAATACATCAAAGCAACACCTGCTCAAGACATTCTCTTCTTCAACCACTTTAAGAGGTTTTGCATATTCATGTTGGGGTGCTTTCAAAGACACTAGTAGATCAACAACCAAATTTTGCTTCTTTTTTGGGCAGTTCTCTCATATCATAGTAAAGCAAAAAGCAACATGTAATTTCAAGATCTTCTTCGAAAGCAGAATACAGGACTTTAGAAAATGCTACTTGTGAGAATCAATAGTTATTGTACCTTCTCCAAGACCTTTGTATTCCTCACCCAAAATAAATCTCTGTCTACTATGACAACATCAGCTTGACAATTCACATTGCTAACAACTTCGTCTTCCACTAACATATAAAGCACATTAAAATGGATTGTCATGTGGACCATGACAAGATTTAGTCCAAAACTATACACTTGATGCCAATACAATCTTTACAACATGTTGTTGACTTATTCATTAAAACACTTCATTCTAGACCCTTTACTACTTTATCTCACAAACTATAAATATACAACATTCATTCAATTTGAGAGATGGTGTTAAACATATTTAGTCTATTATGTTTAGTTTTTTTTTTATTAAGTTATTTTATTAGAATTATTTTAATTATTATGTTATGATGAACTTTTAATAGTAACAAACTAATCATTTTATTTATATTATTTAGGGACTCTCATGTTATAATGAAATCTTCTTCTGTCTCGTTTTATCATACATATCACCCCTTTTCTCCTACCTTAGTTTTTTTTAATCAGTTGTTCTCAAATAGGTAGGTTATTTGGACAACTGAAATAGACAGACACCTTTTATAAACATATCATATAATATTCATTATTATTAGCCTTTTATTTTGTTGGAAATAAGAAAAACAATTAATACAAAAAAAAAAAAAACGCATACGAATACAACGTGTATGTTGTGTCCACATATCTTTACTCCTTCTCAAATGATCTGTCTAGTAATACTAGCATTGAAAAAGAAGAATTTGAAACATAGTCAAGTCAAAGATGTAGCAATTTAAATATGGCCATCAAACGAGATCAATCCCAAATTCCCAACACACTTTATTATTGTCTTTGTCCAATAAAATTTTTAATCTATATTCTAATCTCTTAAGCAAAATTCCAATATTTTACATATATTTTGGTCAAATGCCAAAATTTGACACAAAAAGAAAATGTCACTACACATCTAAAATTGGATCAGGACCCTACCTACTGTCTCAAGAATTTTCTTACATTCTTCTTTTTCTTCCAAAAAATTCAAATAAACAGAAAAAGAAAAAAGTTTGAACAAAGTTTCTTTCAATTTTCAAAGCCAAGAACAATTCTTCCCTTCTCATACCTACCATCACCATGTATAAATACCAAATCTTCATCTCTATTCTTTAACAAATTTGTAGCATACACAAAAGGCCAAGAACAAAATAAACACTTTATCATGGCTTTTCCAAAACCAGCTTTTAAGTCTGGCCTATTTCTTCACTCTAACGTTACCCCTCGTTATACTACAGTCTCTCTTCCTAGGTAATGTATATTTGACTTTTTCATATACTATGTTGTTTTGGTTTTGGTTTTGGTTTTGTTGCAAAGTAATGAATGAAAAGTTTTGGTACAGGTTCAGCATACCAAAGAACTCAATGCCAAAAGAAGCCGCGTATCGGAACATACACGATGAGTTGCGGCTCGATGCTAATCCAAAGCTGAACTTAGCTTCCTTTGTGACCACATCTATGGAGGAAGAATGCAACAAGCTTATCATGGAATCCATGAACAAAAACTACGTCGACATGGATGAGTATCCAGCTACCACTGATCTTCATGTATACTTCATCACTTTCCCATCTCATATTGGTATATAACTATATATTCTCCTCACCTCGTATATATTTTGCAAACAGAATCGATGTGTGAACATGATAGCGCGTTTGTTCAACGTTGAGATTGGAGAAAATGAGAGTGCAATTGGTGCAGGAACAGTTGGATCATCTGAGGCCATAATGCTGGCAGGACTTGCATTCAAGAAGAAGTGGCAGAACAAACGTAAGGCCGAAGGAAAATCTTATGATAAGCCAAACTTGGTTACTGGTGCTAACGTGCAAGTGTGTTGGAAGAAATTTGCTAGATATTTTGATGTGGAACTGAGGGAAGTGAAGGTGAGAGAAGATTACTATGTAATGGAACCTGCGAAAGCTGTTGAGATGGTAGATGAGAATACAATTTGTGTGGCTGCAATCTTAGGTTCAACTTATAATGGAGAATTTGAAAATGTGAAACTCTTGAATGATCTCTTGTTAGAGAAAAACAAAGAAACTGAGTAAGCAAAACAATAAGCCAAACTAAATGTTATATCTATATATCTTCATCAATGAATGTATGGATTCATTTGACACTTGGGAATTTTTATAGATGGGATACACCCATTCATGTGGATGCTGCAAGTGGTGGTTTTATTGCTCCTTTTTTATATCCAGAGCTAGAATGGGATTTCAAGCTCCCATTAGTGAAGAGCATAAATGTTAGTGGCCATAAGTATGGCCTTGTTTATGCAGGAATTGGATGGGTTATATGGAGAACAAAAGAAGACTTGCCTCAAGATCTTATCTTTCATATCAACTACCTTGGAGCTGAACAACCCACCTTCACCCTAAATTTTTCAAAAGGTGCATAAATACAACATCTCTTCATCTTTCATTACTTTAGCATACACGATATATACCTATGTAGCACTGACGCATCTGAATAAAAGAGTGTTCAGTGTCAGACACATGTTCGTCACATGGATATATAGCGACCTTATTTATCAAATAGCTTAAATTTAACCTTTCACTTGCAGGTTCAAGTCAGATAATTGCTCAATATTATCAACTGATTCGTCTTGGTCAAGAGGTGAGCCTAAGAAATATATTTTTGTTTGATTTGCAACCCTTATCACTCCCGAGACATCAACTAACTTGTGCATGCATTTCGTTTTACTTGTCTTGCTAGGGTTATCGGAGTATAATGGAGGATTGTAGAGAAAATGCAATAGTTTTGAAAGAACACTTGGAAGAGACTGGATACTTTAACATACTCTCAAAAGACAATGGAGTTCCTATGGTAGCATTTTCTCTCAAGGACAGAAACCAGTACGACGAATTCAAGATATCAGAGATGTTGCGGCGCCATGGTTGGATTGTTCCGGCGTATCCAATGCCAGCAGGTGCTGACCATATAAACGTGCTTCGTGTGGTGATCAGAGCTGACTTTTCACGCGCACTTGTTGAAAGTCTTGTGGTTGACATAAAGAATATATTGCATGAGCTTCAGAAACTTGACCTTAAGATTAAGGATGAGAAGTCATTGCTCCAGAATCTAACAAGCGTCAGAAAATCATGGCTGCTTAGATAACTATATTGAGGGTTCTCTAATTCTCTTGACAACTAAGTATAAAGAACCTTAGTTAACTAGTTTGTGTTCTAACTAACTCCAACCAAAGTTGGGCCTTTAGTTATATTTGTTTTATTTTTCAAATCATTTACCTTATTTAATTATTGTTTTGTGTTAATAGATTATATTTTTTGTAATAAGCTTGATGAAATTTGTAAGTATTTTTAAAAAAATGCGTCTGTAGTTTTGTTTTTTGTCTTGTGCATGTCATGCACTTCTTGTAATAAGTTTGATGTACATTAGTATGAATTTATACAGAACAATCAAGACAATGACAGAAGAAAACATCAAAACGTGATTCTACACTAGTCAAAATCAATGCCTGATAAATCCTAAGAAGCTTTTTTCTTCTTGTACTTTTTGGCTGAAACTATATACGCCAACATATTTAAGAAACTAAGCCCAGCTAGAAGCCAGAAAAAATAGTCAAGATGACCTTTGTTCAAGTTATCCGGAATCCACCCGGGTTTTCCGCCTTGTGTAGTGAAGTAAGTTACAACAGTAAGAATGAAAGAGCTCAAATAATTCCCAAATGAAGTTGTCAAAAGCGAGAAAGCAGCGCATAAACTCCGCATTGCATCGGGAGATTGGTCATAGAAAAACTCAAGTTGCCCCACATTTGTGAATACTTCTGCTGCTCCAAATAAGAAATATTGAGGTATTTGCCATAATACACTAATCGGTACAGCGACAGGTTTATCGACAAGCTCAAGCTCTCGTGCAAGCTGCAGACGCTTGATCTCCACAAAAGCCGCTGCTAGCATGCTAAAGATTGAAATGAAAAGGCCAATTCCCATTCTTTGCATCTCCGAAAAGCCTCGTTCTTTGCCGGTGAATTTCCTTGCAATCGGAACTATAATTTTGTCGTAGACGGGAACCCAGAAAATAACACTTATTACATCAAAACACGAGAGTGAAGCTGGAGGAATTTTGAAGGAACCAATACTTGTGTCCATCATAGTTCCTTGCTCCACAAACATTGTGGACAGCTGGGCATAAACAGAATTAAAAACAATTCCTGCAGCCCAAATTGGAAACATTCGGATCAAAGTTTTCAGTTCCTCCACCTGTGTCACAGTGCAAAGTCTCCACAAGTTAGAATTGTCACCGCTTTTCCTCTCAGCATCAGACACTATAGCTGCTCTGTCGAGACACCTTCATGAAAACAATAGACATTAAAGAACATCATAAATGGACCAACTATTACTTGGACAGATTAATACTTAATTCAAAGTTAATTAAACAATTACCTTAGCTCGTCGCTATGTTCCAGTTTCCTACTTCCAAGAATCGCAGATCTCTTGTCCGGAGTTTCGTACAAGAGACTACTATCCTCCGGGAGAACCAGTCGCCGCTTCCGAAAAGATGCTACAACAACTTGGAACATTCTTGTAATAGGGCTTCCCCCTGGTTTTTGAAATCTGTAGAGGGGTGTGCCTAAAAAGAAACTTCCTATAGCTAATCCCATAAATAAAGCGGGAATGCCAAATCCAATACCCCAGCCTGCATTTTCTTGAGTCCATACAATAAAAGTGCTTGATACAAAGGCACCAATGTTGATAGAAAAGTAAAACCAGTTGAAAAAGGATCCTTTCTTAATCCTTTCTTGGGGATCAGTATCATCAAACTGGTCTGCTCCAAAAGATGACACGCATGGTTTAATACCACCGGTACCAAGTGCAATCAGGTAGAGGCCAAAGAAAAAGGCAGCATATTGTACAGGAGTAGCTGGAGGGCACACCAAACCGACACAGTCTGCAGGCATCAATGCGGGAACAGATGCAGAAAGAGTTAATGTACACATCCCCTGCACGTTACGGAATAAGACATGTAAATTGTGAAGAATCATTTGAATACGAGAATAAAGCCTTATAAGTTTGTAATGATTACGATGAAATAAATAGTGGAGAAAACAGCAATGGTCCAGTATCGGCCCCAATAAGAATCTGCTAGAATGGCTCCAATGAGTGGTGTAAGATAACAAGTGCCTTGCCAAGTGGTGACATTTCTTGCAGCAGATACATTTCCTTGATGTAGTTTGCGGGTGAGATAAGTAACAAGATTTTTTGCAATGCCATAGTATGCCAACCGTTCGCAGCACTCGTTGCCTGTGATTCATATTACACACACATACGTTACTTGAGATATAAGAGAACTGGAAAAATAGATTGAATCCAGGAAAAAAAAACTTACCTAAGATAAATGGACAAGCTTTCCAATTGCCTGTACTATGCTTGAGAACAGGTCTTCCTTTAAAGTCAACTGAGCCATCTCCTGTGAATTGCTTGATCTCTTCATCCTTCATACACAAAACAATCAAGTGTTGATGCTACTTGTCCAAATTTAAAGTGGAAAATACGAATTAATTATTGAGCTATTCCTCTATTTTGAATCTTGAAGATCAACATTAAGGTTTAACTATCATGTTAATAGAAAAAGGGATTGTTGAGTCATAATTCAGTATTAAAACTATGATAATTGAAGAAAGAGATAGTTAAATACTAGTTAGAGTGAAAGTGGAACCTGAAGAAGAGATTCTTCTGCAAGCGAGGATGGATCATTATCTATGATGGAACCCATAGCTCCGTTGAAATGGCAGAATTTCTTTTTAGAAGTTAATGGTTGTTGATAGCTCCGTTGACCTATCAATCTGAGCTACATATGCAACAAAGCAGAAAATAATGTTATTAGTATTACTGTATGAGATACCACCAACCAACAAGATACTTACAAGACATATAAGATAAAATTGTCGCACTATATACCATATTCTTTAAGATACTCTCCACAGGGAATCTCTGACCAGTCCAACAAATATTAATTTCCTTAAAAAAAAATTGAAATAAAAGACCAAAATATAATTTAAAACTTAATTTTATATTTTAAAAAAATATTTATATTATATCTTATTACGTATTTATTACATTTATTTATTTGTTTCGTCTATAAATAATACTCCCTCCGGTCACTATTATAAGAAAAAAAACACTTTAAATCTTGGTCACTATTATAAGCAAAAGTCATTAAATTTTAGACTAATTAATACTTGTATTACTATTATACCCTTAATTTACTTCAAAAGCATTTAATGTTGAAAGTTGATTCATCAAATAAACTAAGGATATTATCGTAAATTTTACTTTGATTGTACATGAAATCAAAGAAAATTAATTACACTTAACTAACTTTCTTAATACGTGTGAAAGTAGTTATTTTGGCTTATAATTGTGACCGGAGGAAGTATAAAATATAGTCACATTAAAGTGATCTCGAAAAGATTTAGGAGCATTCTCGCTTTGGTTTATAGTGTTAGGGCTTGAATGAACCTTTTTCCCTTAGGTTTGCACAAGCACACCTATGATCTCTGTGCAAAAGTTGATGACATGTGCGATCGAAGCTCCAAGATAGTCAAAAATAGATTTGATGAAGGCGATCTTACCCGCTTCTTCTCCTTGGAAGGTTCGTCTCCATAAACAACTTCATAAAGGTACAAGAAACACAAAAAGAGGAGTTTGAATTGGATTTTAGATATGACAACTTTTTACCAAAACAATCACAAACCAATGACACAAACAACAAAGATAAAGATACATAATAATTTTTATGCTGGTTCACAGTTAACTAGGTTAATCCAGTTTACTCGCCAGAGTGATTTTACCTTCTTACAAGAACTTAATCCATTAATCAATCGGATTACAAACTCAATGACCAACTATCAATGACTTCTCAAGGCTATTGATTAAACTTAGTCCCTCAAAGAAAAACTCAAAGACTAATTGTCAATGACTTTTTAAGGCTAAAGACTAAACTTAGTCCCTAAAAAAAAACTCAAAGACTAATTGTCAATGCCTTCTTAAGGCTAAAGACTAAACTTAGTCCCTCAAGGAATAACTCAAAGTTACAATACAAAGATATGTGTTTACAAGAATGCTTCCTAACAAGCAGATTCACAAAAATTCAAAGTTAATTTACACTTAAGAAAATAAACAAATGAAAAGCTTTAAGTGTAGTGAGTATGTTGTTATTACCTTTTCGTTGCTGTATGTTACTTCTCTATTGTTGTATATTTTATTGTCTTTTAAAATTCCTTTGTCCTCTTTATTTAGATGACGAATAGTACTGTTGCAGGATAGAATTGGAAACTTTTTCAATTTCACAATTGTAATAGTGGAAAGAGGTTGATCCGAGAAACACATAGTATCGTTGATAGTACATTCCTTAATAATTCCAGCATATTTGTCATTTGAAGGAAACATTTGATTTTGCCGCTTGAATGTACGATTTCAAAAAAATATTTTTTCAATCACTGCTCTCTAAATCGTTGGCTACATATATGAGATGTTTTGAAGCTTGATCAGAGTTCAGAGTCTTGAAGATAGACTTCAGAGTCTAGTGAGAGGTTTGAATTTATTAGAGTAATTATGGATTGTCTTTTCAGAAGTATTGACTGAGTTGTCATACCCTCATTTTCACCCTAGCCTTTGCATCATACGTTCATCATACCATCTCATTAGTATAGCACTTGATCCTTGGTTCCTTTGTGGATTAGGGTTTGCTTTGGTTTCATATTATCTAACCAAGACATCAAGAGATGTGGTACTTGTTTGTTCATCTTTGTGTTCATTTAGGTGTACAAGATTGGCATGAAAGGTCTCATTATGGTCAAGGAAGATTCAAAGTTGATTCATTGATTCGAGAATGCTTCATGTGTTTATTTCCATGCCACCTTCATCAAATCACAAATGATCATCCAATCATTCAAGTTTCAATCAAGTTTTCTTCATTTGATATCCACATGATCATCTTTGACACTTTGGATTCAAGATCATAGCAAAAACCACAAGTTGGTGCATGGTTGTGTGACCTAAGTCCAAGTATGGCATACCATTTGGTCCAAACACCATAACTCCCTAAATTTTCATCCAATGAACAAGCTACTTTGACCCAGATGTCACAAATGAACTCCTCTACAACTTTACTTCAAGGCTCAAACATTAATTCAACCTCTAAAGACTTCAATTTTGGAAGTGACCAAGTTGCCAAAAGTGTCAAAAACCTTGTCATGACCCCTACTTTTCCCACATGCCATTTCTAGCTTAAACATCCAATTGACAAGCTTCTTTGTGCCTTTTTTAAGCTCACGGCAAGGATCATTTGGCCCAAGTTTGGTTCAATTAGCACGAGGAAATTAAAAGTTGTGATATCATGAACATGAGGTGTCAAACTGGTTAGACATGTCAAAACTTGGTTCGACCTAATGCCTGACCTAGAAACTAGGTCATGATCTCAACTTTGAATCAAGTCCATTTTCAATCCAAGCATCCTTTTGATGTGGTTCTTTTTGCATTGAATTCTTTGAAATGAAAGGAACATTTGGTGCAAACAAAAATAAAAAACGCACGGGTTGATTTTATTTGGCCAAGCTTCAAACATGGCACCATGGACTCTGTTTTTTGCGCAAGTTTCAGGTCACCAAATTCACTCCAATCTCAACCTAGGACTACCAACCTATGTGCAAGTTTTTTTTTAACCTAAAACGTGTGCAAACAAGTGCAAAACGACCTTGCCACATCATTGAATCATATTTTTTATCCCTCACCTCACGCGCATTGCAAATCACCAAATTTCAACCCTAATTTACACGAATTTAGATCCAAACCACATGTGTGAGCTCATTATTTCATTTCCTATACATAGAGGATCAGTTTGTCTTCATTTCCAAGCTTGGAAAGCCAAAGAAACTCTGAAACACTTGAGTATGATACCCCTTCCAAACCAGAAATCCATTTCTTTGATCTAAGCTTGTTTTGCTTCAAATCTTTACCCATAATCACTTATTGACATCATCTGAAGCTAACTGAACCATTGTCTTGCTATGAATCTTCCTGAATCAAGCTCACCATTTCCACCATTGTTGACCTCTGAAGCTCGAACTAAACATGTAGAAACCAGTACCATTCTTGAGCAAACAAGTTATCGGCGTGTTCGTCTTGATTCATTGATTGTTTTTCCTCTACTAATTGAAATTTATATTGCGTATTAGTCATTTAATTTTACTTTGAAGAACTAGGGTTCTTCGTGTTCTTGAATAATTTCTCTTTACTCAGAGCCAATCAATGGCTCTGAAGCAAAGAGACATGAACGATGAAGTGTTGCGTAGCTGAATCCATGCTTGATTCATGCTAAAAACACAAGTTCATGGAGCTTGCAAGATTGACCAGAGGTTGAAGATGAAGTCTGGTGCGCGCGCTTTTTTAAAAACTAGTCGTAGCACCATTTTTCATATTTTTCTAATATTTTTTATTTTCTTTTTTCATTTTATTTTCATTTTCTTTCCTGATTTTATTTTAAATGATTCTTAATTTATTTTGATCCAAATTGTTTTAGTGAAAATCCACCAAAATAGTTTGCATCGCATATATTTTTTGCATGATTTTTAAAATTACTTTTGCATTTAATTGATTTTTTTTTCATTTAATTTTCATTTTCCATTTTATTTTTGATCATTTTCAAATATTTTTGCATCCAACTTTTGAGATCCATTTATTCATATTTTTCTTGACTTCTCATATTTTTCTCAACCATTTATTTTGCATTTTGCTACACCTTTTAAATTTTCCTTTTATTTTCTATTTTAATTCATTTTTAAATTATTTTATTTTATTTTTATTCATATTTCTGAATATTTTTTATTTGGCTCTGGATGATTGTTTGGTTGATCATGTCTTCAATATTTCAAATCATTGATTGATATTCCATTGTTTGATTCAATCTTCTCTGGTCCAAACATGTTGATAAATGATCATCTAATCATTTTTGGTACTTTGTATCAGAGATAGGTTATCCTTTATTGGATGATGCTTTGAGTCTTTGGCTTGTTGATAGATGATCCCTACATGATTGCCTCAACTTTATTCTTCATTTTCATCTCTTTTCTTTTTGTTTTAATTGCTGTGTTGTATGTTTTAGGAGGCTAACTTTGTGTTAGCTCTCTAACATGTCCAACACATAAATTGTTATTGATCTGCCTCAGATAGGTATGACGTCTACATAATCCTACTTACGATTGCTTAACATAGCGCTAAATTCTTCTGATGCGATAATCGATCATTAATCTTGATCACTAACCACTAACTCACTGATTTTACTTTCTTGTCATTTAATTCCTGCAATTTACTTTCTAGCACTTTATGTTCTTACAATTTACTTTTATTTCTCATTTATCACTCATTTTACGTAAGTCACTTGATCTTTATGCCGTTTTATTTTCTTTGGTCTTTATTTCATTTGTCTTGTTATCATAATCTAAAAAGAACAAAAACATGATAAAATAAAAAGACCAAAAAGATGTAACTTCTCATTTGTAATCCGGAGCATGGACTATGGACCGTGTGATTGACCTTAGCATGACTTGGAGTAATTTAGACAATATTAGACTTTGAACTTTGAATTTAGCTTGACATGGAGCATCCTTAGGGAGTTGGGGTCTTAATCTCAAGAGTTTGGTTCATGGCATTACCCTAAAGAAGAACGGAGACATGTAACTTTTGTTTCCTTATTTAGCTTAGAAAACTTTGCACACACATGACTTTCTCTTGGGCTACCCGAAAATGAGACTCTTTATCTCTTGCACACATCCCTTATATTTGAAGGTGTGAAAAACACAAGAAAGGGGGGGGGGGGGGGGGGGTTTGAATTGGTTTTTCAAAACAAAATTGTTTCTTTTATGAAAACTTGTTTTTATAAGACTTTTTTGTTTATCAATAAAAACCTTTTTGAATCACAACACGATAACACGTTATGTTTATACTAGTTCACTTGAGAAACACTCAAGTTAGTCTAGTCCACCCGCCAAGGTGATTTCGCCTCTCTCAACGAGGTCTTAATCCACTATTTAATCAAAACAGTACAATGCACTAGCCAAAATGCTGGTGACTAACACAACCTCTAAAATTCTCAAGTTTTAGACTTCTCAAGTAATACAACCTCACTGGTCTTACTCAAGGAACAACCTCTAAGATTACACGTCCTAGACTTCTCAAGAAATACAACCACACGGTCTTTCTCAAGGAACACAAACCTAAGTTTGAATAAATTCCATTTACAAACAAGTGCTTCTATACAAACTGATAATGTAAACAAGTTTTGACCAGAAAGACTTAAGAAAGATTTCAGATGGAAAGAATATTGCAGTAGCGTTCGTGTGTGTCTTTCTTCAAGTCTTTTGCTTCCTTTTATAGCCGTGTAGAAAGAGCTGTTGAAATGTAATCATGATAGCTTAACTAGGCTGACGGCTAGAAGCGTGAGGACAGATAAAAACTTTTGCGTGTTGCGCGTCCTGTTTTTGTCAGAATATCTTTGATTGTACTGTTGCACAGTTACCAATATATTTTCGCTTTGTATTGAGGTACAGCTGTACTAAGTAGCTTTGTCTTCTTGGCTTCTCAACTTCAGAGGCTTTTTACGAGCATGAGTAAGAAGGGAAAACATCGCTCGGTTCTTGAGATTATCAAGTCTTCGAATCTTCAGAGCAGCGTCTTCAGAGTCTTCAGCACTTGGTCTTCAAAACCTTGTTCGCTTGGTGCGTTGTCTTCATATCTTCAGAGGCTTCTTATAGTATTTGGTTGAAGCATGAGTAAAGACTTGATTTTGGTCTTCAGAACCTTGATCAGAGAGCTTAAGTCTTCAGCATTTGGACTTCGTTCGATCAGAACCTATGTCTTCAAATCTTCAGAAATCGTTCTCTTTTCCTTTTATATCAGAGTCTTGAGAGCTTCTTATTATCTTAAAATGAGTTCCGCTTTTCAAGAGTGTAGGCGGAGTATTTTCCTTTAAGCATTGTGTTCGCGCCAATTTACGGAAGCATAATCTGTCTGTTAAGTTCTCACAAATAACAAACATTAGCTGTACAAAATTGTTCATACACAAATACTCATTTGATATCATCAAAACTTAGAGATAAAATTGCAGAACCAAATCTTGTTCTCACAATCTCCCCCTTTTTTATGATGAAAAAACTATGTATTTTGATGATACAATTTTGATATATATAATGCAGGGAAAATAATAAATTCTAAAGATAGCTTATCCTTCATATGAAGTGCTCCCCCTGAGTCTTAGACTTGATGAATTTTTGTGCTTGGGCTCCCCCTGACTTTAATATGTCATGAGATCTTAGTCTTGATTCTTTTTTCAGCACAGTTCTGGTTTTCTTAATGAATCTTGATTTGTATCAGAATTCCTGAAAAAGAAAAACACTCTAATAGAAATAGCAGTTTATCTGTTAGCATGTAAACAACATTGTTTTTCAGAGATTGACTATGGAATCAAAATATATCACATTCATGTTACTTCTCCCCCTTTTTGTCATTGATCAAAAAGATTAGTGGTGAAAGGGTGAAAAATAAAGATCTAAAGTCTTAAGGACAACAAAGACATAAGAATTAGGTGCTTCCAGAGGACATCTTGTCCCATATCTTCTGAAGCATGCCCTGAAGATTAGCATTTACAGTCTTTTGTTCCTCAAAGTTATCTCTGAATTTCTGTTGTTCTTCTTTGATTTGCCCAATTGCGTCTTCCGAACGCTTTACAGCAGGATCAGATGTAGAAACAACTGCAGCAGCTTGCTTGGCCTTTTCCATGGCTTCAGCTTCTTGTGTTATTCTGGCTTCATCAGCAGCCTTTTCTGCAAGAAGTGTTGCTTCCTTAGCAGCCATTTCTTCAACTTCTTTCTGCTTTGCAGCCAAAAACTTAAGTATCCTGATTCGTTCTTCAGCTTCTGCTCTCTCCTTTGCCCGTTGAACTCCATTAGAGATGGTTGCATCTGAGAAGCTGACAATTCTTGCAAGCTCACTCCCCAACCATTTCTGGAAGTTTTGACAGGATCTTTCAAGTTCCATAGGCTTGGTATTTGTGTTAAATTCTGTTCTTAAGTTCGCAAACTTCCTTAATGCCTTGTCATAAAATTGACTTGTGCATTCTTCAAAATATGTTGGAGGTGGTTTAGTACAAATGACCAAAGCAAGGTCTGGCTTGGCAAAATTTGTTTCAGGTGGTGTTTGCGGAGATGAAACGATCTTAGTAAGAGCATGTTCACTGATTTGTTGATCAGCAGGAGATGTCACTTCTGGAGTATCTGAGACTATGAGAGATTCAGGGGTGACGATCTCTAGAGATTCAGAGGTTGTATCCTCAGAGATACTGAGGACTTGAGATTCAGAGATTAGGTTCATGGAACTTTGTTTATTTGGCTGAATAATTGACGAGGTTATTGACGAGGTGTAGGTAGGAATGACTTCAGACGAGATAGGGGTACTGATTGATGAGTTGGGTGAAGATTGGGTAGTGGTAGTTGAATGAGGAATTGAAAAGGATGGTGGTTTAAACTTCACTTGTGGATTGGAGGTAGGAATAAAGGTGGTTGGAGATGATGATGGTGCAGTAACGGTCTTAGTGACATTCATGGACCCAGAAGAATTGATAGTCGATTTACTGATTTTCTCAAGAAGAAGAGATTTAAGTCTAGAAGTTTTGGAGGTTTTAGTTTCATCCTTTTTCTTCTTCTTAGGCTCAGCATCCTCTTCAGTTTGCTTCCTCTTACTCCTCGTGATGTATTTAGATTTGGGAGCAACCTCTTCAACTCTTGATTTTGGCATGTCATGCCCTTCTTCTCTCATTATAGCCACAAACGAAGCAATTGCTGTTGGATTATCTTTTTTGCGATAATAAGGGTAGTTCGTTACTGGACGTCAGTTGTCGATCACAGTGTCTTGAGGAATGGATGTGGGTTTCACATCAACACTTGTAATCATTTTCATATGCTTAAGGTTCACAGCATTGAAGGCTTCTCCTACTTTGCCAGCCAGATAATTTGTGTACTTAGCTTCCTTGACTAGATATTCCACTAGGCCACTTTCAACAAAGATGTCAGAGAGAAGTCTTCCAAACGGAATGTAGTTTACAATCTTCCTATCTGGTGAAGCTGTTGTTCTTGTCTTGCGCACCATATCTCTCAGGTAGTAGAAAAGAATGGATGGAAGACACATTTTCTCATTCTTGTGTAAGTAGTACAACATGTACTTTTGATTTGTGTTGAAGAAATCTGCATCACTCTTTGGAGGTCTTGGATTGATACATCCAAGAATAATTTTATGCCAGATTCTCATATTGTCACGCAGATTCTTGCTTTTGTGCTCTGAAGTCCCAGGTTGACAATTTTTGAAAATTGCTTTGTTGATGACGGAGTCAGATATTTCAGTTTTTCCATAAACTCTTTTTCCTTTCAAGAGTTGCATCCCTAGTAGGTCTGAAATAGATTTTTCAGTGATAATGATCTTTTGATCCATAACAAAAGATACAACATGAAGATCGTATGTTTCAGCGTGCCTCTAGAATTCCTTTACTAGGTCATCAAAGGTTGGACCTCTAAGTCTTTCAAAGTAACTTTTCCATCCTTGAGTATTAAGTTGATTAATTAGGTTAAACCCATTATCGCGAAGATTGTCGAAGTCGACAAACAGCTCTTTCAAAACAATTAGTTCATTTGCATGCATAAAACAAGTAACAGAGGGATTTCTATGTGTTACATGGGTTGTATCGATCGTGGGAAGAGATAATGGAGTTGAAGCGATTGCCGCGGTGGTTGTGGAGGTGGTTGAAGGTGTGATAGATGAAGATGGTAGCTCTTGAGAGGGATACATTGATGCTTCAAAATCTTTGGAGAGGGGAGCGTTTTCTTGTTGAATGATGTTCATCTTGATGATAGTTAAGATCGGAGAGGATGAGAGCAGGGATTGAGTTGGTTCGATGGAGAGATTTAGAGATTTAGGGTTTTAGAATTTCCTTTTGAGTGAGAGTGGGAAGAGGAATGGTTTTTGAAAATTTAAAGAAATAGACACCGTACAGGGGATAGGTGAATAAATGTAATAAAGTTTTGAGTCAATCCCAAGAGAATTGTTGTTCGTTTGATTTGAATAGATATAGTGAATTAGATATAATCTAATCACATGCAAAAATTATTTTCTAATTAAATGACACGTCAGAACTGTCTTTAAAAGAAAAATTTATCAGAACTGAGACACATCTCACAAAAGTGATTCTGATGATTTAAAAATGCTTAATCTCATTCTGAACAGTACTCCATTTTCAGATGTTTTAAAATAATTTGAAATCTATCTTCAGCTAAGGGTTTTGTAAAAATATCAGCCCATTGATGGTCTGTATCAATAAATTTTAAGCATAAGGTTCCCTTCTGAACATAGTCTCTGATAAAATGGTGTTTTATTTCAACGTGTTTAGCCCTAGAATGTAAAATTGGATTTTTACTTAAACAAATAGCAGCAGTATTATCACAGAAGATAGGAATGTTACTCTCATGTATCGGATAGTCTTCCAGCTGATTTTTCATCCAAAGCATTTGTGTACTGCATAGAGAAGCGGAGATCTATTCAGCTTCTGTTGTAGAGAGAGCAATTGTAGATTGCCTCTTACTTGACCATGATATTATATTGTTTCCTAGGAACTGACAGTTTCCAGATGTGCTCTTTCTTTCCAATCTGTCTCCAGCATAATCTGCATCACAGTAACCAGAAAGAGTATACTCTGATGTTTTCTCATACATCAAGCCAATGTTAGTTGTTCCTTTCAGATACCTTAGAATTCGTTTAACAGCAGTTAAATGAGATTCTCTTGGATCTGATTGGAATCTAGCACATAAATATACACTAAATAATATATCAGGTCTAGAAGCAGTTAGATATAAGAGAGAGCCTATCATACCACGATAAAGCTTCTGACAAACCTTAACTTCTGTTTCTTCTTTTCTCATGACACATGTTGGATGCATTGGTGTTTTAGCTGTATTACAGTCCATCATGTTGAATTTCTTCAAAAGTTCCTTCGTGTACTTACTTTGATTAATGTAAGTGGCTTCTGGTTTCTGATCAATTTGAATTCCCAGGAAGTACTTTAACTCACCCATCAGACTCATTTCGAATTCGGTTTGCATTAACTTTGAAAATTCTTCACATAAAGAGGAGTTAGCATAACCAAAAATGATATCATCAACATAGATTTGAACTATAAGAATATCATTCTGATATGTTTTACAGAAGAGAGTTGTGTCAACCTTTCCTCTGGTGAACTGGTTTTCTAAAAGAAATTTGCTCAATTTATCATACCAAGCTCTGGGAGCTTGCTTTAAGCCATAGAGAGACTTTTTTAGTTTAAAAACAAAATTTGATTTTTCTGAATTTTCAAAACCAGGAGGTTGTTTGACATAGACTTCTTCTGATATATATAACCATTTAAGAATGCACTCTTAACATCCATCTGATATAGGGTGATGTTATGGTTTACTGATAATGAAATTAATAATCGTATTGCTTCAAGTCTGGCGACCGAAGCAAAGGTTTCGTTGTAATCAATTCCTTCTTGTTGATTGTATCCTTGAGCAACAAGTCGTGTTTTGTTTCTGACAACTTCTCCCTTCTCATTTAGCTTATTCCTGAATACCCACTTGGTTCCAATAACATGAATATTCTTAGGTTTTGGAACTAGATCCCAAACATCATTCTTTGAGAATTGATTCAGTTCTTCTTCCATAGCCAGAACCCAGTCTTTGTCCATAAGAGCTTCTTTAACTGTAGCTGGTTCGATCAACGACACCAGTCCCAAGAGTGTTTCTTCTGATGGTCTGAAAGCTGATCTGGTTCTGATTAGAGCATCCTTGCTACCCATAATTAGTTCCTCAGGGTGAGATGTAGACATTCTTCTTTTCTTTTGTTGTGGAGTATTCAGAGTTACGTCAGAGGTATATGGCGTAGGATCTTGCTGGTCTTTGACTTTATCTGCCTTTTCTTTAGGTTCTGAGAAGCTAATTTCCAAACCTGCAAGTTTTTCAGCTAGCTCTGACTTTTCAGAGTCAGGCTTGTCATCAAATCTAACATGAATTGATTCTTCCACAATCCGTGATTCTGTGTTGTAAACTCTGTAGCCTTTTGAGCGTTCAGAGTATCCTAACAACAGACACTTCTGTGCTTTGGAGTCAAACTTGCTAAGATTTTCTTTAGTGTTAAGCATATAACAAGTACATCTAAACGAATGAAAGTAAGAAACATTGGGAATCTTATTCTTCCACAATTCATAGGGAGTTTTATTCAAGATAGGTCTAATAGAGATTCTATTTTGAATATAACATGCTGTGTTAATTGCTTCTGCCCAAAAATGCTTAGCCATGTCAGTTTCTTGGATCATGGTGCGAGCCATTTCTTGTAAAGTTCTGTTTTTTGTTTCTACAACTCCATTTTGTTGTGGAGTTCTAGGACAAGAAAAATCACGGGATATCCCATGCGAATCAAAAAGGTTTTCAAAGTCTTTGTTTTCAAATTCTCCACCATGATCACTTCTGACTTTGATGATTTTGGAAGTTTTCTCATTTTGAACTTGAGTGCAGAAGGAAGCAAACACAGAATATGACTCATCCTTGTGTTTTAAGAATTTCACCCATGTCCAACGACTGTAATCATCAACGATGACTAGTCCGTATTTCTTACCATTGATAGCAGTTTTCACTGGTCCAAAAAGATCAATGTGAAGAAGTTCTAACGGTCTGGAGGTGGAAACAATATTCTTTGCTTTAAAAGAGGTTTTTGAAAACTTGCCTTTCTGACATGCTTCACAAAGAGCATCTGAAGAGTACTTCAGATTTGGCAAGCCTCTGACAAGTCCAAGCTTGTTCAGCTGAGAAATTCTTCTCAAGCTAACATGACCAAGACGTTTATGCCAGACCCATTGCTCTTCATTTACAGAAAGAAGACATTTTACATTTTGATGTTTTAAATCTGATAATTTAATTTTATAAGTATTGTTCTTCCTATTTCCGTTGAATGGGACAGATCCATTCTTTTGACTTACAACTTTATAAGATGTCTGATTAAAAATTACGTCATAACCATTGTCACTAAGTTGACTAATTGACAATAGATTATGCATTAGACCTTCAGCTAGTAGAACATTATTAATAGAAGGAAGCTTACCATTTCCAATAGTTCTGGAGCCAATAATTCTTCCTTTCTGATTTCCTCCGAAACCAATGACGCCTCCAGGCTTAAGTTTCAGATCTTGGAACATATGCCTTTCTCCCGTCATGTGTCGCGAGCATCCACTGTCCAGGTACCATGACTGGTGTTTCAATGGTGCCATTAAAGATGTCTGCAACATAAATTATCTTATTCTTAGGTACCCATTTTGTGGGTCCTTTCACATTAGCTTTTCCAGAGGTTCTGACACCTTTGGACTTCCTTGTATTGGAATAATAGTGTGGAATTTGTGCGTAGTGTTTAAGTTTGGGAGTTTTCTTTAGTGTCTGTGGTTGTGCAGTGATAGATTTTGAACCTTTTTGTTCAGAACAAGATAGTGCCAGAGGGCACAAAATGTTTGGACAGAGGCATTATCTTGATACTCTTGGTCTCATCATATGGATGTGATGGTCCTGAATATCCCAGACCTCTGTTACCATTTCTGCTGACTCCATAGATTATTGAAGCCATTTTGCTTCTGTCTATGCTCTTATCGAGAAAGTGTTGGAAAGCTTTATCATACTTGGCTACTTTATTAGTATTGGTTATGTTAGAGGTGATTTCTTCTTCTAACATAGAGATTTTACTTTTTAATGCAGTGTTTGAATTTTCTAGAGAGAGTAGTTTTTCATTTAATTCAAAGATGGTTTGTTTGCTTTCAGTAAGATCTTCTGAAGGAACCACAAGAGTCTTTTTCAGAGTTTTATGTTTTCTCCGAAGAGTTTGATATCTTTCCATAAGTTCATATAATCTTATTTCAAGTTCAGAGCGAGACAGGGAAGAAAGTACCTCTCTTTCGTCGTCAGAATCTGAAGGTTCTCCTTCTGATAAAGCGCCAGTGGTGTTAGCCATGAATGCTATGTTAGCACGTTCTCCATGAGAATCATCTTCGGACTCGGAATCATCCCAAGTTGCCATAAGACCCTTTTTAGTTTTCTTGGGTCTTTCATCTTTCTTAACCTTTGGACAGTCATTTTTTATATGTCTAGGTTCCTTGCATTCAAAGCACGTAACGTCTCTTCCATAAGTTCTCCTTTGACCATATGTAGACTCAGATCTTCTTTTTGGTCCTCTGAACTTATTTCTTCTGTATTTCCATAGTTGACTGATTTTTCTTGATATGAGAGATATGTCATCTTCGTCTGATTCTTCTTCAGATTCTTCCACTTCCTCCTCTGCTTGTTACGCCTTTTTCTTTTCAGATTTAGCTTTTAAAGCAATGGATTTGCTTTTCTTTTGGGGTTTATCTTCTTGGAGCTCTATTTCATGACTTCTTAAAGAACTGATTAGTTCCTCAAGACTTATACTATTCAGATCCTTTGTTAGTTTCAATGCAGTCACCATTGGTCTCCATTTGACAGGTAGACTTTTGATAATTTTCTTGACATGATCAGCAGTAGAATAGCATTTGTTTAGAACTCTGAGTCCTGCAACAAGCATCTGAAATCTTGAGAACATGGTTTCCACAGATTCATCATCTTCCATCTTGAAGACCTCATATTTTTGAATTAATGCAAGAGCCTTCGTCTCCTTGACTTGAGCATTGCCTTCGTGAGTCATACAAAGAGAGTCAAAGATGGACTTTGCAGTTTATTTGTTTGTAATTTTCTCATATTATGTATAAGAAATTGCGTTTAACAGAATTGTTCTTGCTCTGTGATGATTTTTGTAAGTTTTCTTCTGCGCATCTGTAAATGCACTTCTATCAATCTTTTTGCCTGCAGAATCTACTGGGTGACTGTAGCCATCAACTACCAGATCCCATAGATCTAAGTCAAACGACAAAAAGTAAATTTCAATTCTATCTTTCCAATAGTCAAATTTTTCTCCATCAAAGATAAGAGGTTTTGCACTATAAGAATCTCTTTCATTTACAATAACACTTGTCTCAGCATTTGGTATAGACATTGTTTTTCACACTTGGATCGGTACTGAACACTGTTAAGTGCTTGATAAAAATTCAACCTTTTTATCACCTCAGAACCAGAGCTCTGATGCCAATTGAAGGTGTGAAAAACACAAGAATGGGGGGGGGGGGGTTTGAATTGGTTTTTCAAAATAAAATTGTTTCTTTTATGAAAACTTGTTTTTATAAGACTCTTTTGTTTATCAATAAAAACCTTTTTGAATCACAACACGATAACACGTTATGTTTATACTAGTTAACTTGAGAAACACTCAAGTTAGTTTAGTCCACCCGCCAAGGTGATTTCGCCTCTCTCAATGAGGTCTTAATCCAATATTCAATCAAAACAGTACAATGCACTAGCCAAAATGCTGGTGACTAACACAACCTCTAAAACTCTCAAGTCTTAGACTTCTCAAGTAATACAACCTCACTGGTCTTACTCAAGGAACAACCTCTAAGACTACACGTCCTAGACTTCTCAAGAAATACAACCACACAGTCTTTCTCAAGGAACACAAACCTAAGTTTGAATAAATTACGTTTACAAACAAGTGCTTCTATACAAGCTGATAATGTAAACAAGTTTTGACCAGAAATACTTAAGAAAGATTTCAGATGGAAAGAATATTGCAGTAGCGTTCGTGTGTGTCTTTCTTCAAGTCTTTTGCTTCCTTTTATAGCCGTGTAGAAAGAGCCGTTGAAATGTAATCATGATAGCTTAACTAGGCTGACGGCTATAAGCGTGAGGACAGATAAAAACTTTTGCGTGTTGCGCGTCCTGTTTTTGTCAGAATATCTTTGATTGTACCTTTGCACTGTTACCAAGATATTTTCGCTTTGTATTGAGGTACAGTTGTACTAAGTAGCTTTGTCATCTTGGCTTCTCAACTTCAGAGGCTTTTTACGAGCATGAGTAAGAAGGGAAAACATCACTCGGTTCTTGAGATTATCAAGTCTTCGAATCTTCAGAGCAGCATCTTCAGATTCTTCAGCACTTGGCCTTCAGAACCTTGTTCGCTTGGTGCGTTGTCTTCATATCTTCAGAGGCTTTTTATAGTATTTGGTTGAAGCATGAGTAGAGACTTGATTTTGGTCTTCAGAACCTTGATCAGAGAGCTTAAGTCTTCAGCATCTAGACTTCGTTCGATCAGAACCTATGTCTTCAGATCTTCAGAACTCGTTCTCTTTTCCTTTTATATCAGAGTCTTGAGAGCTTCTTATTATCTTAAAATGATTTCTGCTTTTCAAGAGTGTAGGCGGAGTATTTGTTGTACTTTTTTTAGTTTCTCGCTTTTCTTTGGTTTGGTTTTACTTGCTAGCTATCTTTAGGGACTAGGATCGACCTCACTATTCTCTCAAACCCTTGATCCAACGTCAAGTGGTATTTTCTTAATAAGACCCTTGATCCAACGTCAAGTGGCATTTTCCCGAATAAAATAAAAAACACCTTAAAATACGATTAGAATTGTGCGCCACGAGCCTTAAGTGGTAGAGAAGGGGTGAGAATGGAGTTTTCTTGCCCTCGCTCGGAGTATTTTAGACACAAGATGCTTGGCTTGTTTGTTTGAAATATTCACCTCTACTCATAGTCTTTACTGCAATTCAAATTGAAAGCAATCTCTTTTCAAAATCCTAAAATCAACATCAACTCATCAAACTCTCTTTTTTGTGCCTTAGGGCATCATCCCGAAAAACCTTTTTCAAGGTAAAATCAACCAACACACATATTTTGTAGCCCTGAACTACAGAGCTCTGATTTCCTTATTGCACTATGAGGATACGTAGACACGAGATTACGAGATCTTGGCGAGCACCCTAATAAAAAAAAACCTTCCATTTTCTCCTTAAGCAAGTAGACCTTTAGATAAATGACACTCATTCACACTTTGACAACCTAAATGGTTCCCGTTGAGTACAATATATGTGAGGGGTGCTAATACCTTCCCCTTGAATAACCGACTTCCAAACCCGAATTCGGCTGCGAGACCATTTTCTTCACCTTTTAAGGGGTTTTATCGATATCTTTCCTTTCTTCGGAATAAATAAAATTCGATGGTGACTCTGTTCATTTTTTGTGTAGCGACACAGGTTATCCATAGTTGACTTTTAGTTAAGCATTTCTTCGTATTATAACATTGATTCAGAATTATATGATGTCTAGAGTTCAAAGTTTGATAATGTCCAGAGTCCAAATTCTTTTTATCCAGAGTCTAGAGTCTGATGAAATATAGAGTCCAGAGTTTGTTTTGTCCAACTTTATTCAGTGTATGACTTGTTCATAGTCTGATTTATCCAGCATCTGGCTTGTTCATATTCTACTTTATTCAGCATATGGCTTGTTTAAAGTTTGCTCTATTCAACATCTGGCTTGTTTAGATTCTACTTTATTCAACATCTGTCTTGTTCAGAGTCTGCACACTTAACATAACTATTAGAGTACAAAATTGTTCTTTATACTTTGTTATCATCAAAACTCAAGAATTGTAGATGTATAACCAAACTTGTTCCAACAATCTCCACCTTTTTTATGATGACAAATACTATAATTTTGATGAAAAATTTTAACTTAACAAATAATCAACTAAAAATCAAAGTTAGGTTTGTAAGCTCCCCTTGAGTTTTAGACTTCAAAACTTTCTTAGCTTAAGTTCACAGAGTGAGGTTTGCAAGCTCCCTCTGAGTTAAAGACTTAGAAATTCTTTTATTTTCAATCAACACAAATTATCTCATAATTTATTCAATAAATTGGTAAGATGTTTAGGATTTATCTTGGGATAAAAATGAATCAAAATCATATTGGTTTTCCCCCTTTATCATCAATAAAAAGATACAGCTAAAACTGAAGGCAGAGTGAAGATGATTGAGAAGGAAAATAAACACTTCATTAATCATTCTAAATTACAAGATGTGAACTGAAGAAAATAAAAATACATAACAAAAGATGGTTCAAATAAGAATATGGTGGATAGAAGAAGGGAAAATGACTAAGAAGCAGAGAGTGTAACTCGAGACGCAATCTTTCTAGACTTCTGCCTTTGACCATCAGTGCTTTTAGCTACATCAAACTTCAAGACCTAATGGGATACAAAAGCGTCATTTATGCTAGCTTGTTGCACTAACTATTCATTCTTGAGAGAAGATCTTTGAGAGAACTCGTCCATTAGGAATGAAGAAAGATGTTTCCTCGCGAGAGACCATGATCTTTGACTTCATGAAGTTAAAGACGGTGAGAGGAAGTATAACTTTAACTCTTGTTAGGATGAAGTACAGGAGATGTTTGTCATCATATGTAAGGAAGTCTAGATTCTTTTCTCTCGGAAGGAAGTTTGACACCAGTAGTTAATGCCATATTTATTTCATGGGAAAGGGAGAGAGGAGGAAATTGGTGGCTTATCAAGGTTGGAAAATATGCATAGGAATGATGGAGGAAAATGGGTTGTTGCTTCTTAACTGATCAACACAAACACCGTTATCTTCACACCCTACCGCTTTAGTAATAAGTGATAGAGTACTAGCGATTGGGAACCTAAAGACATCAGACATGATTTCTAAAGCATCATGTACGATCTGTTTAATGGAAGAATTTATCTATAATTCTTTTACAACAACAGGACAAATGGGTTCGTATAGCACATCAAAGTATATGTCCCATTGTTGAGAAGAGACAACTTCTTGAAGATCAAACCTTTGATCCTTTAGCTCTTCAAAAACAACAAGCTTTTCATTTATAGTTGACAAGATATTTCGTCACCCAGGAAAGTTCTAAAGACCATTTTAGGTTTATGTTTGATATGAAAGAGAAAAAATAAGAGTTTTCCAGTAAATATTTTGAAAAGACACGAGAGATTATGAGGAGCGAGAGGTGAAAGGGTGTTTAAATAGAATGAGAAGAGAATCTGAAAAGACTTTGAACGAATTAGGGTTCAGAGTTGAAACGAATGGAAACTCAATAGTCACCTCGAAAACCCTCAGTAATAACTTCTATAACAAGGCATGTTACATTGCATGCTTGTTAAAAGAAATCATTAGTATCTCGAAAAAGGAAAGAATGAATGAAATAAGGGGCCTCAAAACATAATTTTTATTTTACCCAAAAAAATAATCCCCAAGGGTCAATCAAGCATTTTTAATGACTTAAGGACATAATTTGACAGTTGTCACACTTCGTAGCCACAGACAAAAGTGCTTGATTTAAACCATTAATAAGCTCAGAGTTCAGAAGGTAGAAAGTCCCATAGGGATTCAGACTTAGGACCATATGACCCAAAGAACCTTCTCACTTCAGAGGGCTAACTCATTTAGAGTCATGTTTCCCAGGATCACATTTTAACTATCTAGAGGTTGCACATATTGAGATTTTACATTTAATCATGACAATTTTCCAATTTCAAAATTTTCAAAATAAGGACAAATTTATCTTCAGCAATGGGTTTTGTAAAGATATCAGTCCATTGATGGTCAGTATGATAAATTTTAATTCTAAAATTCCCTTCTGAACATAGCCTCTAATAAAGTGATATTTTATCTCAATGTGTTTAGCCCTAGAGTATAAAATAGGATTCTTAGATAAGCAAATAGAAGAGGTATTATCACAGAAGATAGGAATGTTACTCTCATTTAGTTGATAATCTTCTAGTTGAATCTTCATCCAGAGAGTTTGTGTGCTACGACCAGCTGTTGCAGTGTACTCAGCTTTTGTTGTTGATAGTGCAATGGTTGGTTGTCTTTTGCTGGACCATGAGATTAGATTGCCATCTAGAAACTAACAAATTCCATTGGTGCTTTTTCTTAGTGTATCTCCAGCATAATCATCATCACAATTACCTAGTAATTTGTAATCTTCTGATTTCTTATATAATAAGCCAATGTTAGGAGTACCTTTCATATATCTAAAGTTCCTCTTAACAACTGTTAAGTGGGATTATCTATGATCTGATTGGACTCTGGAACACAAACATACATTTAACAATATATCAGGTCTAAAAGCATTTAAGTATAGGATAGAACCAATCATACCTCTGCTTACCTTTTTCTTTACCTTTTTACTTTCTTCATTCTTACCCAGAGTGCAAGTTGGGTGCATTGGAGTCTTGGTTGGTTTGCTATCAGCCATATCAAACTTTTTCAGAAGTTCTTCTATATACTTGCTTTGATTAATGAAATTTCCTTCTAGACCTTAATTGATTTGAATTCCCATAAAGTATTTTAATTAACCCGTCATGCTCATTTCAAATTTTGTCTGCGTAGACTTAGAGAATTCTGGGCAAAGAACAACATTAGCAGAACCAGATATAATGTCATCAACATAAATCTGAACTATTAAAATATCATTTTCATATGATATTTAGAATAGAGTTGTGCCAACCTTTTCCTCTAGTAAAGCTATTTTTAGAAGAAAATTAATGAGTCTTTCAAACCAAGCTCTAAGACCTTGTTTCAGACCATACAAAGATTTCTTAAGTTGTTAGATAAAATCAGGATTTTTATGACTTTCAAATCTAGGAGGTTGATAAACATACAATTCTTCTGTTATGTATCCATTCAAAAATGTGCTTTTAACGTATATTTGATATAAAATAATATCAAAATTAACTACAAAGCATATTAAGAGACATATGGATTCTAACCTGTCCACTGGTGTAAACGTTTCAGTATAACCAATCCCTTCTTGTTGACTATAGCCTTGTGCAACCAGTCTGACTTTGTTTCTTACCACTTCTCCTGGCTCATTTAATTTTTTTCTAGAAATCCATTTGGTTCCAATGACTTGATTTCCTTTGGATATTGGCACTAGATCCTACACATCATTTCTTGTGAACTGGTTTAGTTCTTCTTACATAGCCAATATCCATTTCGAGTCTATAAGAGCTTCATCAATGGATGTTGGTTCTATGACAGACCCAGACCCATAAGCGTAACTTTATCTTGTCTGAATGATGATCTGGTTCTAATAGGTTATATCTTGTCACCCAGAATCAGATCTTCAAATGAGATAGTTTTTGCTTGTACTTTTTAAATAGTGCTAGTGTATTAGCAAGTTATGGTTCTGGCTAATCAGTTTCATGTTGAGCACTTCCAGAGTCTTTGGCCTTAGAATCCTTGCCTTCAGAGTTTGAATAGATGATTTCCATATCTGCTAACTTTTCAATTTGTTTTGACTTTTCAGAGTCAAGCTTATCATCAAACTTAACATGAATTGATTCCTCAACAATATTAATTTCAGTGTTATATACTTTATAGCCTTTAAGCATTCAGAATATCCTAGCATGATACACTGTTGAGCTTTAGAATCAAACTTGTTTAATTTATCTTTAGAATTAAGCATAAAGAAATACATCCAAATGGATGAAAATAAGAAATTATTGGGCTTTCTGTTCTTCCACAATTCATAAGGAGTCTTACCCAGAATAGGTCTTATAGAGATCCTGTTCTGAATGTTACATGTAGTATTCACCGCTTCTGCCCAGAAGTGCTTAGCAATATTAGTCTCATTGATCATGGTTATGGCCATCTCTTGCAAAGTACAATTTTTCCTCTCTACAACTCCATTTTGCTGATGAGTTATAGGATAGGAGAAATCATGAGATTCCTTTTTCTTCAAAAAGTTTTTCAAAATATTTATTTTTAAATTCACCGCCATGATCACTTCTGACTCTAATAATTGTTAAGCTTTTTTTTTTATTTTACACTTGAGAATAAAAGGTAGTAAACACAGAATGTGACTTATCCTTGTGTCTTAAGAAATTTACCCATGTCCATTTGTTGTAGTCATATACAATGACTAATCCATACTTCTTGCCCATTATTGAAGATGTTTTAACTAGCTCAAACAGATCAATGTGCAAGAGTTCCAGAGTCCTAGAGGTGGAAACAACTTTTTTAGCTTTAAAATAAGTTTTAGAAAACGCGCCTTTCTGGCATGCCTCACAAAGAGCATCTGAAGTAAACTTCAGATTTGGGAGGCCTCTGATTAAGTTGATCTTGTTGAGCTTTGATATTCTTCTCATGCCAACATGTCCCAACCATCTATGCCAAGTCTGTTGTTCTTCATTTACTAACATAATGCATTTTACATTTTGTTTTTCTAAATCAGAAAGTTTGATTTTATAAATGTTGTTTTTCCTCTCACCACTAAAGAGTACAGAGCCATCTTTTTGTCTCACAACTTTACAGGACTTTTGATTGAACACATGTCATAACCATTGTCACTTAATTGACTTGTGGACAAGAGATTATGCATTAGACCTTAAAATAATAAAACATTGGTAACAGGGGGAGGGGAACCATTACCTATTGTTCCAGAGCCAATGATCTTACCCTTTTAGTTTCCTCAAAAGCCTACAGAACCTCCAGGCTTAAGTTCCAACTCCTGGAACATATGCCTTTTTCCCATCATGTGGCAAGAGTACACGGGTGTAGGTACCATAACTGGTGTCTCAACTTTGTTGCTAAGGATATTTGCAACATAGATTATTTTATTTTTACATACCCACATCTTCTTGGGTCTTTTATTATTATTTTTTCCATAGGTTTTATCAACCCATGGTTTTTATGCAAAATAAGTGTCATGTGTGTGACCATAAGTAAAATGAGAATACATAGCTTTTGGTTTTATCACCATTCCTTTGGTTTTAGAATCAAACATAGAGTTATTTGGTGAAACATAACCAATGCATCTTTTCCCATTTCTACTTACTCCGTAGATCATGGAAGTCATCTTACTTCGATCTATGTTTCTTGTTAGAAAATTTTGAAAGGATGTTTCATACTTCTTTTAAACACACCTAGAATCCATATGAGCTTTAGTAAGAATTTCCTTTTCTAGTTTTTCACTCTTGCTTTTGAAAGCATAGTTTTCTTTTTCCAAACTATCTATTTTTTCTTTTAAGAAGGAATTTTATTTTACTAGCTCACTATGGGCTCCAGAATCAATTACACGAATCTGTTTGAAATTCTTGTGTCTTTTCTGGAGTTTCTGACTCTTTTCAAGAATTTAAGCTAAAGATAATTAAAGTTCAGAATGATTTAGATGAGAAAATACCTCTTCAGAGTTCGAGTATGATTTTGATTCTAATTCAGAGACTTCATTGCTAGCCATCAGTGCCGTGTTAGCTTGCTTTTCTTTAGAGTTATCCTCGAAAGAGTCAGAGTCATACCATGTTGCCATTAGCCCTTTCTTCTTCTCTCTGAAAATTTTCTTCTTAGGTTTGACTTTGTTGAGTTTGGAACACTTATTTTTGTAGTGAACTCGCTCCTTTCACTCAATGCAGATAACCTCTTTGTCAGCTCCAGACTTTCTCTGCCCATAGGTTCACTCAGCATGTCCACATAATCTTTTTATAGTCTCTCGACTTATTATGTTTTTGTTTCCAGAGTTGGTTGACCCTTTTGGATAGTAGAAACAACTCGTCCTCTTCATAAGAATCTTCTTCGGACTTTTCTTCTTCAGCTTGAAGAGCTTTAGTCTTTTCAGACTTGCCTTTAGACATTAGAGCCTTAGACTTACCTTTCCTATGGGGCTCGTCCTCTTCTAGTTCGATCTCATGACTCCTTAAAGAGCTTACAAGCTCTTCCAAAGTTGTGTTATTCAAATCCTTTGACACCTTAAGTGATGTTACCATTGGCCTTCACTTCTTTGGCAGGCTTCAGATGATTTTCTTAACATGGTCTACAATGGTGTAGCCCTTATTCAAAACTTTTAATCCAACCACAAGAGTTTGAAACCTTGAGAACATGTCCTTAATAGTTTCATCTTCTTCTATTTTGAAGGCTTCATATTTATGGATTAAAAGGCAAGGCCTTAGTTTCCTTAAATTCCTCATTTCCTTCATGATTCAGTTTTCAAAAAATCAAATATAGACTTAGCTGAGTCTCTATTTGTAATATTTTCATACTTAATATAAGAAATATCATTCAACAAGATTTTTCTTGATGTGTGATGGTTTTTGTTGTCCTCCTTTTTATGTTCATCCACAATATTTCTTTCAAGTTTTATACCGTTTGAGTTTACAGGACATGTGTAACCATCCATTACCTTATCCTATAGATAGGAATCATATCCAAGGAAGAAACTTTTGATTATATCTTTCTAATAGTCAAACTTTTCTCCATCGAATATTGGAGGTTTAGAAGTATTGGAAGAAATAGGTAAAAACTGTTGTGTTTTTTATTCCTCGGCCAAAAGCTGATTTATATAATGCGAATACAATGAATACACTTAATTCTCTCCTTAATGGGGAATAAAAGAAAATAAATGAAAATAAACGGAAATAATTAAATAGGGAAATAAATTATTTTCCAACACCCCCCCCCCCCCCCCCCCCCCCCCCGCCCCCTCAAGTTGGTGCATAGATATTTATCATGCCTAACTTGTCTATCAAATGCTCAATGGTAGGTCTTGCCAAAATTTTGGTCAGGATATCCACAGTTTGTTGACTTAAAGTCACGAAAGGTAGACATATGATTCCAACATCTAACTTCTCCTTTATGAAGTGTCGATCAATCTCAATATGCTTGGTTATGTCATGTTGAACTGGATTATAGTACAATTTCAATGGAAGCTCAATTATTATCTTAAGTTCTTCTAGGACTCTAAGGATCCATAATCCTTCACAAATACCTTGAGACATATCTCTAAACTCGGCTTCTGCACTACTCATTGCTACAACTTCTTGTTTCTTGCTCCTCTATGTCACATGATTACCCCAAACATAGGTACAATATCCAGAGGTTGATCTTCTATCTGTGACTGAACCTGCCCTATCAGCATCAGTGAAGATAGACACATTCCTTTCACTAGTTTTCTTAAAAAAGAATCCTTTTCCAGGATTTCCCTTCAGATATCTCAGTATCCTATAGACTGCCTCAAGATGTTCTTCGAAAGAAGAATGCATAAACTGACTCACTACACTAACTGAGAAAGCAATATCAGGTTCGGTGTGTAACAAATAAATCAGTTTCCCAACCAATCTCTGATATCTTCCAGTATCAACAGGAACATTACCTTATCCCCAAAATTTAGCATTAGGATCCATAGGAACATTAACAAATAAATCAGTTTCCCAACCAATCTCTGATACCCTTGCCATTTCCACTGTATCGTCTCCGGTAAGGACAATATCATCAACATAAACAATCAGGACAACAACTTTCCCATCGTTGGAGAATTTTGTGAACAGGGTGTGGTCATCATGTCCTTGGATGTACCCTTGATTCTTCATGGACTGAGTAAATTTTTCAAACCAAGCTCTGGGGGACTGGTTTAATCCATACAAAGACTCATTTAGTTTGCATACATTTGATCCAATTTTTTTTTCAAAACCAGAAGAAATGTCCATATATACTTCTTCTTTTAGATCACCATTAAAAAAAGGCATTCTTAACATCTAATTGATTCAGGTTAGCAGCAAGAGATAAAAAAATTCTTACAGTGTTAAATTTTACAACAAGAGAAAATGTCTCTGAGTAGTCTGTACCATAGGTCTGAGTAAAGCCTTTAGCCACTAAGCAAGCCTTGTACCTTTTAATTGACCCATCTGAATTATACTTCACAGTAAAGACCCATTTGCATCCAACTGTCTTCTTTCCATTTGGTAGCGACGTAACACTCCAAGTCTTGTTCTTTTCAATAGCTTTCATCTCCTCAAGTACAACTTCCCTCCATATTGGAATTTCTAGAGCAACCTGTACCCTTTTTAGAATTTCTACACTAGACAATTTTGAGGTAAAGGCTGACATAGATGAAGAAATTTGAATATGAAATAAAATTGGACATGGGGTGTTTAGTGCAAGATCTGACAGGTTTTCTAATGGCAACATGATCATCTATATCAGGATACAAAATACGACTCTCAGAAATAGATATAGACTTACCTTTCCTTTTGTTAGGAGGTTGATCATTCCCCGATTCAGATTCCCGGCAGTGTTGATATGTGGACTCTTCCCTTTTTTATGGTGATTTTTCATAAAAATCTTCCCTTTTTAAGTCCTGTTTCCTAATTCAAATCTGTTTTCTTAAAGCGACTCATCATTTTCTGGCATTTCAATTATATCATCATTATCATCATTTTCAGGATTCTCATTGTTTTCTACAAGAGAAAATGTAGGCTCGGATTCACAAGACTCCTTACTCATAACTGGAGTAGGATCAGATACAGAATCATGACCATTTTCTGTTGGTGCAGATGTAAAAGTCTCTGAATTTTGTGGTACAGGCAAAGATAAATTTTTTAAAAAATCATGTCCTCAATTTGAAACGAGTCTTCCTTTATCTCTCCCCTTGAAGATGGGTGTCATCAAAAAAAGTTTATTTTCAAAGAATGTAACATTCATAGTGACAAACATTTTCTTGTTTTTTGGATCAAAATATTTATATCCCTTTTGGGTTGGGGAGTATACAACAAAGACACATTTTATAACATGTGGCTTAAGTTTTCTAACATTTTTATGTTCATGAACAAAGGTTGTGCAACCAAAGATTTTTAAAGTCAAATTAGTTAAAACATGAGTACTAGGAAAACATTCTTTGAAGACATTAATTGGAGTTTGAAAATTTAGAATTTTGGAGGGCATTTTGTTTATTAAATACGCAGTTGTTAAAACAGCTTCGCCTCATAAATAATTTGGTACTTTATTCGAAAAAAGTAGAGCTCTAACAACCTCCATTAAATGTCTATTTTACCTTTCGGCCACTCCATTTTTTTAGGAGTATTAGGACATGAACTTTGATGTACAATCCTATTTTTTAGAAGAAAAAAAATCATCTTGGATAGTGCTAAAATATTTTTTGCCATTATCACTTCTAAAAACTTGGATATTTGTTTGAAATTGGTTATGCACCATTGAAAAAAAAATCTTTACAACCTGACAAACATTTGATTTCCCCTTTAACAAGTACACCCAACATACTCTTGTATGGTCATCTATAAATGTGATAAACCATTTTTTGAGAGAGTGTGTACTTGTACAGTTAGGGCCCCAAACATCACTGTGAATAATAGGAAACAATTTTGATGGTTTATAAGACTGTATTGAAAATTGGGAATGATGATGCTTTGCAAACTCATATGCTTCACATTTAAACGAAGAAAAAATCTTATTGTGAAATAACTTAGGAAACAAGTGTTTTAAGTAAAGAAAACTATGATGGCCTAATTTTAAATGCCATATCATAATGTTGTCATCTTTATTATTCAAAACAGAAAAAGACTCAAAGCATGAACTTATTGTTAAAGGTAGTTGTGATTCAGATCCAATGTCAAGGTAGTATAGTCCTCCACTCTCCTTAGCACTTGCCAATCATCTTCCCCGAGTTCAAATCGTGAAAGACACAGTGAGATAAGAAAAAATTAGTTTGACAATTTATATATTGGGCTAATTTACTGACGGACATTAAATTACATGATAAGTTTGGAACATGAAGGACATTTTTAAGAGTTAATATTAGAGACAACACAACTGACCCTTTACCTACAATGGCTGAAAAAAAGTCATCTGAAATTTTTATTTTTTGATTACCTTCACATGGATTATTTAAAGAGAACAAAGTAGATTCACCTGTCATGTGATCAGAGGCACCTGAATCTACTATCCAAGTATGACTAGGACTGACACTAAGAAATGCAGAATTACCTTTGGTTGCTATAGAGCAAGAAGGGCTTGGAGACTCGAGGAGTGTGTACAGTCTGACTAGTTGTTTCGAACGGTTTGAGCTCATTCATTATAGTTATTCCCATTCATTTTAGGAATATTGACCTTGAGGGAGTATGAGGAACCCTCTTACTCATTACTGCCTATATTGGAATAACTATCACCAAAATCAATGTTCATGTTTCCATTGTTGCCATCATTACTACTAAAAACAATGTTGTTACTGCCTTCATTGTTACCGTCATTACTGCCACTGTTTGTGACCACTAAAGGATCCTCTCGTCCGCCATCTCCGCGACCACCTCTATTTTCGCGGCCGCCACCGTTTCTGCGACCACCTCCGTTTCCGCGGTCGCTACCGTTTCTGCGACCACCTCGGTTTCCGCAGCCGACGCCCGACTCTGATTGCGGTTGTTCGCCATGGTTGGATCTGGTGTAGACCTGTGATGGGGAAGGCCACTTGTTGTTGTTATTCGCCATAGGAGGCTAAACGGGAATGTGAATCGGATCGGGTAAGAAAACGGGTGATACCCCACTAGTTGTGGAAAGCTTTATGGTAAAATCTTTACCATATTGGAAGAAATAGGTAAAAGTTGTTGTGTTTTTTATTCCTTAGCAAAAGACTGGTTTATATAATGAGAATACCATGAATACACTTAATTATTTCCTTAATGGAGAATAAAAGAAAATAAATGAAAATAAACATAAACAATTAAATAGGGAAATAAATTATTTTCCAACAAGAAGAAAAATGATATTCATCATTGTTGCTTTTGGATGTCATAATGTGTTTTTGAAAGTGGATTCTTTCTGCCTTTTGCGCGAGAAACTTTATTCCCCAACGAAGTCTCACTTGCCTTTTGCAAGACATCTCTGCCTTTTGCACGAGAAAATATCAATATTTTCCTTTTTCCAATTATCCTCGTGCCCTTTATGCTTGTGTTTTACGAGTACTCAATCATTTCTCATCTACTTTGTGGAACCATGCAGGAATATGTTAACTACCAATCCCTGCCAAAGCTCATTAGTGGAGGCAATACAAAAAAATCATAAACACTTCAACTTATCTCTTCTCTTCGGAGTGTAACTTGTTGGGTCTTTATATTTAATCTTCTTCTACCTCGAATGCCTGAAAGTCGTTGCTATTCATACCTTCAGGTCCAAGAATATAAAATAGAAGCAGTTGTCATGCCCTAAAATTTGCCCTAATTCTTTCCACTTTTCATTTGACCTTTGATCCTTAGTTCATCTGTATACTCATGCCATATTCATTCATGTCATTCATTTACAATTGCATTTTCAAATGAGCATCACTGATTCAAAGGTTTGATATTCATGACACAAGTGTTTGGACTATGGCAAGTAATCTATCAAGACCCATGAGCTAGGGTTCTTCTATGGCATACTTGGGAATCAAGCCTAGGGGATTGTGTTGCACTGGACTTGGGATGTTCATCTTTGTGGATTTCTAATCTTTGGCCTAAGATTTGATCATTATGGATTACATCATGGCATTAGACTTGAAGATCACTTGCAAGTTTGACTCTGGTCAAAGTCAACCTTGAGAATTGACTTTTGTTTACCAGTGTCTTTATGGGCTTTTTCATACACTATTTTATTAGTCATCTGTTTTGGATTCAAGATATAGAAATTTAAAGGATTAGAGACTTTTGCAAGAGGTCAAGTTCAATTCAAAATTCAAAATGTAAACTTGGAGGGAAAAAGTGTTTTCTTTGAGGATAAGTCACACCATTCATTTCAAAGGAACGAATCATTTTCAAAGTCATCAATTTCATTACAAAAGAAGTCCAAAATCAAAATTGCATAAATTTACACCATTTTGACACAGAGTTTACTTTTGGTCAACTATTGACTTTTTGGTCAAATAGTTGACCAAAGTCAATTACCTATCCTAAATCATATCTTACTTATTCTTCATTCACAAGCCATCCCATTTTTTAGAGTTTCCAAAGCCTCCAAATCCTTCATAATTTTTGATGTTGTCCAAGACTTTCATGATCTCAATGTTCTTCATGACCATTTATGTCAACCTTCATGCCTTGGCAATATTAAGCATATTGAACATGCTATCCCATGCCATGCCATCCTATCATATACATCACCCTTGCATCAAACAAACCAACATTTCAACGTACACATCTCATCCAATTCAAAACATGGTCAATACATAAATATAAAGTCAAGCCAAAATCCATGAACCATATACACATTCATACATAGCCACACCAAGAAAACCAAAACAACATGCTCAATTCATCACATATACATGATAATGCATCCAAGTGATAGAAGGAACAAAGGGTCGTGTTGGTAACTGGTTACACCTTCACTTTACAATTATATCAAGCATACCATAGCACATCAATTAACCAACTGTCATGAAAGTTAGTAACACACATTGCCCTGGTGTTATAGTTCAGCTTCAACCTAACTAGTTGAATTAACACCACTTAATACTATCATCCAACCATAACTTCTTTTTGCCACCAATCCAACAAAACTACACAACAAGTATCTAGCATTCTTTAACCAAATAGTTTATCGCGTTGGTAACCACTTAACTAAAGTGATTAACCGGTTACACCTGCACATACTCAGCTTAATCCAAACTTCATTACAGTTCCATAGCATAACTAATACCAATCCAGTTCCATAAAAAACTAACTTCCTAACTTCCAATTAAGCTTCTAATATCAACTAACTTCAAGCATAACAAATATTCTTAACATTAATTCTAACATTAACTATTATAGGTCTAATTATATCAAGCATACCATAGCACATCAATTAACCAACTGTCATGAAAGTTAGTAACACACATTGCCCTGGTGTTATAGTTCAGCTTCAACCTAACTAGTTGAATTAACACCACTTAATACTATCATCCAACCATAACTTCTTTTTGCCACCAATCCAACAAAACTACACAACAAGTATCTAGCATTCTTTAACCAAATAGTTTGTCGCGTTGGTAACCCGTTAACTAAAGTGATTAACCGGTTACACCTGCACATACTCAGTTTATCCAAACTTCATTACAGTTCCATACCATAACTAATACCAATTCACGTGGCCTTCAATTCAAAACATGTGAAATAATGCAACACCTATAATAGTTCACTCAACCTAAAGCCAAGCTAACTTTATAACAGTTCTTAATACATCAAAAACACAAACTCCAAATCTCATAGCAGTCCTTCTAAATTGGTTTACAAACACCTCGGCTGCACTAATTCAGTTCCATAAAATACTAACTTCCTAACTTCCAATTAAGCTTCTAATATCAACTAACTTCAAGGATAACAAATATTCTTAACATTAATTCTAACTTCAGTCCACTTCACTTAACATTTTATTAACTAACCAACACTACCCATTGAACTTCATTAACTGTTTCAATGTGACTAACTAATCCATGACACTTCCTAATTCACCCCAATTCAATAATCAAGCTAACTCATTAACAATCCATAACAACAAATTCTAATTTCACTAATTGATTCCATTTAAATATCACAGACAGAAAAGCTAACATTGTTAACTTCATAACAAATTTCCTCTTGAATTCATTTAACACTAACCCTGCCCTAACCTCTAATAGAACTGACCTAATCACTGCCTAAAGTTGTTACAAAGTGTCCTCTATATAAACAGTTAATCCCTCATTCATCTTCAACCTTGATCATATTCTGCAACTTTCCTTTCATCACTCTTCAATCTCTCTCCCTCACACCAAAGCTCAAACTTCATTGCTGGAGTAAACTTCACCTTGAAGCTTGCCACCACTGAGCTAAACCTACATTCTACTATACTTTAATATATCTATCACATAATCAACAACAGCAACCAATTCCATCCTACAGACTAAATTCTAAGGAGAAGAAAGAGGAGGAACTAGTGTGAAAAGAGCAAACGAATTCGAAGTTACCTGAAGCATATTTCTCAGGTATTTGCATTTTACGTATTCAATTTCGAACTCTGCAATAGCTTCCAAGACAAGCTTTAGTCTTGCAGGTCGGTGACACATTTCTCTTCTTCCATTGTTTTATTGACTTTTGATACCACAATGTAGTATTCACTGAGGGGAATCAAAGCCCCAAGGTGGAGTGGCTTGATTCCCTTCCATCAGCGTTTACTTTTCGCTTTTAGGCTTAGGGTTCTTCGTGTCCTTGGGTCGATTTGGGGAGAATGTTGAGTTTTGGAATGAATAGACTATATAATTGGAAAGAGGACTTTGAGGGGAGTGTTTTGGTGGTGGTGATTAGCCGCTATTTTGGATCTGTTCTGTCGCCTCTGGTGCGGGGGAGCAAAGCGTCGGTGAGGGGACCATTTTTGAAGGAGAGAAAAGTTGGGACAAATTGAAACAAGGAATTGAATTGGATCTGATGGCTCCCTTCTCCCTTTGAATTTTAAGTGTGGGCCTCAAAACCCATAGGCCCATGAAATTTGCCAACACCACCTACTTTTCACTTGTGTGCCCCAATTCTGAACACACTAGCAACATTGCATTGGGCTTCAATCTGCCTTGGCCCAACACCTTAGTTTCTTGGCCACACTTCCCCATGACATATGCACCCATGCAGAATTAATTGTTAATCAATTGATTCTTTATTTTTTTTTCTAATTCTTGTGCTAAGCATTTTCCACTTTTAATTCATAAAAATGCTTAATAAAAAATCACATAAGATAAATGGTGTTGATTACATCTAATTAGGATTTATTCTTAATTTTTTAGTTTAATTGTTGGTTTACATTTTAATTCCATTATCATGGCATGTTAGAGATTAGGTTTAATTTTGGTTATTTTCCATTTCTTAATTCCATGTGCTTAATATGTAGTTTTAGCATGACCATATCCTTGATTAGTTGATTAAGTTCAATCTTGATCAATTAATTACATTGGTATTAGACTTGTTATATGACTTTTTCATGAACATATGCATGCTCTCTTAGGTTTTCATCCATTTTTGAGTGATCACAAATCCCTTGATCACCTAAATTAGATTAGATTTGCGAATCGATTCCATACTTTATCCTTTAGATCAATCATTCATACTTCACTTCTCAAAACCCTAGGAATTTAAGTAATAAACAAATGCATGACAACATGGTGTTTTACCCCCATTCACACATCCATTTTCTTTTCCTTGTTCATGATAAAACAAAAAACTTCTCTTTTCTCAAAATAAACTCAAAACATTTAAAATACGACGCAAATTGTGTGCCACGAGCCTTAAACAATGGAGAAGAGTGAGAGGGATTATTCATATCCTTGTTCTGAGTATCTTTGAATACGGGACGTAGGCCCAATTATTCAAAGTATTCACCTCCGCTCATAGACTTTAGTGCAATTCAAATCAAGACCATCTTTTCAAAGTTAAAATCAGTCACAACCCATCAAATTCATTTTTCACCTTAGGGCATCCGAAAACCTTTCAAAAAGGGCATGTTATTTCCGTTCTACCGCAATACAAACAACGTTTAAACCTCCCACCCGCAAGTATACAAGCAACGCTTAACTGCTAGAATGTGAACGTTAACATTGTCCACTAAAAACAACCAACAAATGATGCGTCCGCAAGTGCACAGAAATATCGAAGTAATATAAAAGATTGTCGAACCCACAAAGACCAATGTCAACCTACTGTAATCTATCGTTACTTTGTAAAGTTAAGGCTATGATTAAAAAGGTACCAACGGAACTATAAAAGCTAATTACTAAAGGTTTGAAAATAATACTAAAATGAGCCCGAAATATGATTTCCGCGCACCTAAGGGACTTATAAAAAATGGGTACTGATTGTGATTATACGCCTATTCCGTAGAATAAACCGACTTAAAGGCTCCGCCTCACGCTATCGCGGTCTTAACTAAAGCCAAGCTTCTCAATCCCAATACTTTGCTCTCGCTCGCCCCGGTAACTAAGAAACACACTTTGAAAGCCAATAATATCCTAATCGCTATCTAAAGCGCTCTCACTGTATTTAGATATGATGCCTAATTCCCACTATCTGGTTCACTCCTCACGCTCTCACGGATCTCGGCTTAAACCTTAATTTGCTTCTCACTCTCGTGACAAAACAATGTTAAATAACCTCTCACTCTCGTGACAAAGCTACTTAAATTAAACTTGGAAATTAAAACCAAAACGAAATACATTCACAATTTTGAGCCTATAATTTCTATCGAGTCCCGTCGGTAACGACGGTCCTCATACGCCGGACTCAGGACAATTTAGCAAAACATGGAATTAAACGAAAACAAACTAAACATGATAATTATAATAAAGGACAACATGCTTGACAATTGTAAAAACAGAACAGTAGTAATAATAAAGCGATAAATAAAGAAACTGTAAATTGTAGGAAAATAAATGGAGACTTGAATAAATAGAACTGGAAATAAACTTCAATAAAATGACGGCAAGATTGATCCACGTATTACATAAATTGCAAGCCTAGATACTAATGGTGCGGTAGTTCCCCGATGTGAAAAACTACCACTTTTACAAAGTAATCTCTGTCTAAAATCTAAGAAAACAAACTCTGGCCAAAAATATTTAACCCCTTAAACTGAAGACGAATTTCCTCTTTTATACTCAACTGCCTTCCCTTGAAAGTCTGATAGTTGGCGTGAAACTCGGATGGTTGGGTTGAACGAGGAAAAGGGGCGTGGAGAGAATATAGGAGAAAGTGGCTTGGTGGCAGGTGTCGCCCTTTTTTTCTTTCTTTTTGTGTGATGTGGCAGGCGCTACTCTTTTCATCATGTGGAAGACGCCACCCTTTCATTATGTGATAGGCGCCACCCTTTAATTATGTGGCAGGAGCCACATGCTTGTGGTGGGCTCCACTCTCCTTTTTCTTATAATTCCTTCATTTTACTTCATTTTCTATCCTTTTTACTCAAATCTCCTTTGTGACCAATTTTACTTGAGGTACCTGAAACGGGACAATAATACCGGCATAACAAGACATAAATAAATAAAACGAAACTAAAATCCATGCTGGTCAAGTTAAATATACGATATAATTTCGCGTTATCAACAAACACTTATTTTCTACCACAAACTACAGAGCTCTGATTTTCTCATTTCACTATGGGAATATATAGGCACAAGATTTCTAAATTTTGCGAGCACATTAATTAAAAACTTATTTTTTTTCCCCTTAATTAAAATCAATCGCAAGTAATTTTTAGATAATAACACTCATCCACGCAAAGAACAATCAAAACGGTTCTCGTTGAGTACAACAAATGTGAGAGGTGTTAATACATTCCCCTTGCATAATCGACTGCCGAAATCGCTCTTGGTTGCAACCAATATATGCAGGATCACGAGTTAGGACGTAAACTCGTCAGATCCTACATGCTGATAACATGTCATCATGATACGATACAACTGGGATCGTACGGATGAAAAACGGTGAACTCGTACGATTTCACTGAGCGAAAATGTTCGCTGCTGAGATGCAATTACCCCATTTTTTTGGGGTTTAAAAAAAACTAATTTTAAAGTGGAATTGGATCCGGGTCGAGTCACATTAAAAACTTTAATTATTTTTAATAAAAAAAATAAAAACTTAGAGAATGTGTGTATCATCTCTTTCTCTTTTCAAGGAAGAACCGTTCCAATTACTCATCCTCTGAAAAAGTAACAGTTTTATCATCATTATTATTATTATTTCTTTACTATTTTTTTCTATGCACCGCTGGGGGTGTTCGTGAGTTGGGTTGAGTCTAATTTGATTAAATATAATACCCGACCCGATCAATATTTTTTTGGGTTGGGTTGAGTGTTCAACCCGTACTTTTAAGATTAAACTCAAACCAAACCAACTCGCACATCAATGAGTTGGGTTGGGTTGGATTCGTTGGTCATCCACTAAATATAATTTTACCATTTCTAAATAAAAAATCAAATTTAATTAACACATTTATATTACAAAAACATTTAAAAAATCAAAAACATTTAGTATTTAATTTGAATAAGATTTATTAGTTATACCTAAAAACTCTTTTACTATTCATATAAAGTTAGAAAAATATACAAATGGTGTAAAGTATAATTTAAAAGATAAAATATAGCTCTCTTTGAATAAATAAAGTTGATCTTTCAAATTTGATTTAGACTTAGGCTTTTACAATTAATAAAAACTATATTATATTAAAATATATATATATATATATGCATTGTAAGAATTATGCTAAATGATTTATAAATAAAATAAAATAAAAATATTGTAACATATCAATGGGTTGGGTTGGCGTGCTCGTGGATTTAAAACATCAAATCCGTTACCCGAACCAAATACCAATGGGTTTGAATGGGTTGGTTCGGATTGGATCTGTACATAATTGGGTTAGGTAAAAATAAGGGTTAGGTTGAGTTAGGTGAGTAGGTTTGCGGGTTGACCCGTACCCATGAACACCCCTATGCAACGCTCCAATTACTTATGTTCTCTAAAAAAATGTTTCAATTACAATCATTATTATTATTATTATTATTATTATTATTATTATTCTTTTTCTATTTCAATTACCTTATTTTCTCTCAAAATGTTATTGTTTCAATTATACGCATTATTATTATTATTATTATTATTATTTATTTTTCTATTCCTTTTTCTATGTACCGATAATTGACTGTTTCCATCATTAAATTAAAACTTTTTAATTATTCTTTTTATCATTATTTTTTATTATTTTTTATATAGTTTCCTTATACATAAATTTAATAATTATTATTTTTGTTCTCTATAATTATTATTTATTCTTAAATAACTCTATTAAAAACCTACCCATTCTTTACCTCTTAAAAATCACCTGCATTCTATGTTTTCTCTTTCAAGCTTCCTCATCTCCTGTTTCATTCCTCTGTTTTTCATCTCATTCTTTACTCTTAGATTCTATTCTAGTTGATGCAAGTGGTTTCAAATAGTGGAAATACATCGATACCTCCGGTAATCAATAGAACTCTTCCAAAGAATACTCCTGGAAATAAGTCTGATCCGACATGGAAGCATGCTTTACCTATTCCGAACACAAGAAGGTGGAAATGCAAGTATTGTGGAGAAGAATTTAGTGGAGGAATTTATCGAATTAAACATCATTTGACCAAAACTAGTAAGGATGTCAAACCTTGCAGAGCTATTCTGGATGAAGTTGAGAAGGAAATAATGCCTATTGTTGTGGAATTACAAACTAAGTTAATTAAGAAGTCAAATTTGTATGACATTGAAGAGCCTAATATTGTTGGTCGATCATCCAACTTCCTTGTAAAGAGAAAAGGCCAAGAAGAGATTGTGAACACCACAAATATGGTTAAGAAACGTGGAGTAGGAGTGACTTCTCAAGCCACTATAAACAACATGTGAAAAAAGGAAATGAGAGAGGATGCACGTAAGGTTATTGCTCTATGTATTTACAACAATGTTATCCAATTGAATGTGATAATAATGAAGAATGGAATAAAATGTTTGAACTTGTTACGAAACATGGTCCAGGGTTTAAACCACCATCCAATTATGAGATTAGAGGAAAACACTTGAATTTTAATTTGAACGGGATAATTGATGAATTAGATAAATATAGGTTTGTTTGGAAGAAGTTAGATTGCACTATAATGACTGATGGGTGGGTTGATAGAAGGAGAAGGACTATAATTAACTTTTTGGTGAATAGTCCTAAAGGAACTGTTTTTATAAAATCTATTGATGCATCAGACATAAGCAAGACTACAGACAAGGTGTTTAAAATGATTGATGATGTTGTTGAGGAAGTTGAGGAAGATAATGTGGTCCAGATTGTAACGGACAATGCAACAAATTCTAAAGCAGCTGGAGATTTGTTAATGCAAAAGCAGAAGCAGTTGTATTGAACATCTTGTGCCGCACATTGTATCGACTTAATGTTAGAGGATCTTGAGAAAAAAAATCTCACTACGCAGAGACGATTGTAAGTGGTAAGAGAATCACAACCTTCATTTATGAAAGAACATATCTAATTTCATTATTGCATAAATTTACTAAAGAAGGTGATTTGATTTGACCTGACCTAACTCACTTTACCACTTCATACTTAACCTTGGGATGTTTGTATGAAAATATGGCCTCACTAAAAAATATGTTTTTATCAAACGAGTGAAAATCTAGTAAACTTGCAAAGAGTAATGACGGGATCTTTATGGAAGGTTTGGTTACTGATAAGAAGTTTTGGAAATATGTTATGTATTGCATAAGAGGCATTTTCCCCCTAATTAGGGTGCTTCGCATGGTGGATTCAGATGAGAAACCAGTCATGGGTTACATTTATGAAGAGAATGACTGAGCAAAAGAAAGGATTCGATAAAATTTCAAAGGAGTATCTAGCAGGTAACCATCTTATCATTTCTTTGATTTTAAAATTTACACTTTTCATTTCAAATTAATTTATTTTCCTCTTTCTTAGCTACAAACTGATATGGAAAATTATTGATGAAAGATAGGATAAACAACTACATCGGCCATTGCAAGCTGCTCACAATTTTCTTAACCCAATCATGCATTATGCTCCTGAATATGTTATAGATAATGAGGTTGTAGACAGAATGTTTGAATGTTTGAATAGGATAGTGTCGGACTTGGAAAAGCGTTCTAAGATTGATTATCAACTTAAAAGCTTCAAAGAAAAATATGGAAAATTTGGTTGATTTAGCCATGCTTGCACTTAAAACCAAAACACCAACACAATGGTGGGGTCTTATGGAAGTGCATATCCTGAATTACAGTGGTTTGCAATGCGAGTGTTGAGTTTAACTTGCAGCTCATCCGAATGCGAAAGGAATTGAAGTGTTTTTGAAAGGGTCAGTAATATTTTAACTTGAGTATCCAACTTTTAACAATCTTGAGTTTTTGTTTAAAATTTTAATTTATTTAGGTCCACACTAAAAAAAGGAATTGTTTAAAGTAAAAAAAAAAACTATGAATGACGTAGTTTATGTGATGACTAATTTAAAGTTGGACAAAAAGAATGAAGCTGGGAAATCATGTTATAACTTTTATAAAGATATTCCATCTGGAGATGAATGGCAAGAGAATAGAGATGGTAATGATTGTATACATGAAGATATCATAATGTTGGAGAAGATGCTAGTAGTGGTGGTGGTATTGGTGATGATTTGGATGTTCCTATTAGTCATATTAATGATTATCCAATTGAGGAAGAATTAGAAGAGAATGAAGAAGAATTAGAAGAAAATGAAGAAGAAGATGACTATCCACATATGGGGTTGGATGACATTTTGAATGTCTAGAGTAGTTGTTTTAAGATTGGTTTAATTTTGAATTAAGTTTTTTTTTTTTTTTTTTGTTATATTTTGGCTATGAATTTATGGTTATAATGGTGAACTTATGAATTTTTGGTTATGCTATTTTTTTTTTTTATATATGGTGAACTTTATGATATTTATGGGCATGTGTATACAATTATGTGTATATAAATATATATTTTTACTAGTAGTAGGATCTTACAATCCGTGCTACGATCCTCGAGTTACAATTTTTCAATCCTCTATTGTTTTTGCGTAAACTCTCGAGTTTTTAAACACCGGTTGCGACGACCATCTTTTTTACCTTTTAAGGGTTTTATCGATATTTTTTTCTTTCTTTGAAATAAATAAAATTCAGTGGTGATTGTAGTGACTGTATTTTTCGAGTAGCAACAAATAGTATATAGGATGTATTAAGAAATGTTATATTTATTATTGCTAAAACCCAACATATCCGTAACAAAATCCAAAACATAATTCATTATTAAACTGATCCAAGAACAAACCCGAAAATATATCAGGACCCGAAAATATATCAGGACCGAAATATGAAATTTTGCCTTCTCTTTTCTCATTTCTCACTTGAGGTTTTGAGACATATTATAACAATTAGCTACCATCACCATAGGCAACGCTTCACTAATTCATCAATAAAATTAGCTACTCGCACTCGATCCCCACCATAGGATAAAGGATCACTAAAACTGGACTGAAGTCTGTACACCATGATGCATAAATTTCATCAGCATGTAATGTCACCAATTAACACCAAAATTATCGCCAAAATTATAACAAAATTATTATCTAAAATTATAACTAGAACTATTATCCAAAATTATAACTAGAATTATCAATTAAATACCTATATACATTCCAGTATGATAACTCACATGGTAATTTTACATGGCTATTAAACAAATATATATCACATCCAATTAACGCATGGCACATGATAATTGAAACAAATATATAAGACAAATAATGATACAAGCATGTATAGGGATGGCAATTTGGCCCATCTCCAGTAGATATCCACAAAATTACCTATAACGGATAGGGTAAAAACCCGCAAAAATGGGTACGGGCACGGACTCGAGTAATTAGCCACTTAAATAAGCGGGGATAGGTGCGGGTATGGGCACCTTAGTACCCACTCCGCCCCATACCTGCACAATATATATTTATATATTTTAATTTATATTATTATATAAATATAAATGTTTATAAATTTTAAAAAATATCAATTTTAAACTACTACATATTTATTATAAGTGATCATTTATTTTATAAATTCAGAATAAATTTTTTTAATAACTTTTTAATGTTTTTAAAAGATTAAAATATTATGATATTTTATACTTGATATATTTAGTTTTATTAGAAATGCGGGGTAACGGGTACGGGTACAGGTACTTATATACCCATAGGGTACGGGAACGGGTGCTAATGTTAATACCCAAGCAGGTATAGGCTCGGGTACAGAGATTTTTTTCCAACTGCAGGTATGGGGACGGGTACTATAGTACCCTACCCATTATCATCCCTAAGCATGTAGCATATTCACATGATAATTGAAACAAGTATATACATTACATCAATATATAATTAAATTATATATAATTAGTTGTACTTATAGTTATAAACTAATAAAATAATAATTAGGGTTAAATAGTGTTTACCCCCTGCCATATAGGCGTGTTTTGGTTTACCCCCCTTAAAAAATTCTTTTTGTATTCCCCCCTCAACTTTTTCAGATTCCATTTACAAAGACCCTGATGCATCCATGAGTTCAAGATTCTGTGACGTGTTGATTTTGCTGACTGGGTATGAGTTAGCTGCCACGTGGATTTTTATATTTATTTTTTTAATTTTTTAATCTTAATTTTTGACTTTTTAAATTTTTTTCGTATTATTTATTTTTAATTATTTTTATTAATATTTTTTTATGAAAATATATTAAAAATTTAACTGGGCTTACCCATAATTTTTTAGACCCAATTGCATTTTCAGATTAACCCATTTCTCAAGTTTTAAAATATGATATGCAAAAGAGTTATATAAACACTTATTTTTCTCTTACACATTTCAATGTGGGACTTCTTGATAACCATACAGACCTCAAGACCTCTCTCTCACATTTCATGGTTCTATCCATTCATCATGGACACACATAAAAAAACCATAAACTCTCACTTCTAACAGCCCCACTATTCATCTTCTCCCACATCCATCTCCATCAAAGTAACAATCATCAAACCATAGATACCAGGCCGACAAGACGAGGTATGCACACTATAGACAGTCTGATCTACTGCTACCAGAATGTGATATGCAAAGGTGCTGACTTATTTGACATGCTTCCTGAAGAGTATACATTTAAGGAGATCATTGGAAAACTTGGACCGATTCCCGATTCTTATTCCGCAGTGCATCTTCCTTCATATTTATTAAACAACGCAGAAGAGAAAGTGGCTGACTCCGAATGCAGGTATTTTCTTTAATTTTGGAACTAATTGAATGATTCATAAGGTTTATCCAATTTTTGAAATCCTATTGGAGAATTACGGGAGGACCATACGAGGGAAACATGGTTTTTTGTATGCCTTTTGAGCAAGCTTTATGGAATTTGGATTTATTGGAAAAGTTATACACATTCCAACCACTTTGGTTGCTTACTGATTTAACTTTAATTCAATTGCTTCTTGAGCTCCATGTTTTATAAGCTAATCGACCCATTTGTTGATATGGTTTTGTGAGTTTCATATTAATGAACCAGTCAATTTCCAAAGACATGGTTGTTTTCATGAGCATGCTAATACTTGTTTGTTGACCTGTGCACAATGGTCGGATGAAATGAAACCTGTGCACAATGGTCGGATGAAAACTCTATCCATCGCACAATTATTATTCTCTACTGGTAATCAACACCAATCAGACGAAAACTCTACTCAAATGTCCTACAGTTTTGGCATTAAAAAGTCGAATCCAACGGTAATATTTTCCTTCCCTTCCACGAGCAATACAATTCATGATAATGTCGAAGTCATAAAGTATTACTTTGGTTCGATTGATAAGGCTAGGCTGTAGTTTTCATTGGAAAGTATTACTTTGGTCAGAACTATGAGCAAATGTAGTTTGTTATACTGGATACTTATTGATTCGTCATTTTTTTATGAACTCTCTGCTATCTGCTTTTCTAACTTGAAAGTTGAAACATGTTACAGAGTAAAAGAGAGATTTTCAAAGCTTAAATTGTAAGAATTTTCAAATTGTAAGAATTTTCAAGCCTAAATGTTACAATATATTTTAGAGGCCACTTCTTCTATAATTTGATAGTTCCCAAGTCTGATATTTTAACTGAGTAAACATTGACAAGATAGTGACAAATTAGTGATTTTATTCGGCATATATTAGATTTTGTTTATTTATGTTTACGATTACACCTATTATGGATATTTAGGTTCAGGAGGGAGAGGTGTCAATTTAGGGAGCTGGAGCCTAAATTTCAAGGCACTCAGAAATAGAAGAGTTCAAAATTTTAAAAATAAATGAGCCCAAAATATGTAGGCCCCCTAAATTAAGGGTCCTTAAAATTCAAGTAGGACCTCAAAGCCCCAACATTTTCAAAACTTGACCTTTTTATTTTTAAAATAGATTTTTTCAATCAATTTTTTTTAAAATCGATTTTTTTTTATATTTTTGAAAAAAATCTTTTTTTTCAAAAAAAATCAATTTTTTTTTTTTTCGAAAAAAATCAATTTTTTTTATTTTTGGAAAAAATCGGTTTTTTTCATTTAAGAAAAAAATCGGTTTTTTTTATATCCGGAAAAAATCGAGTATTTTCATTTTCAGAAAAATTCAGTTTTTTTATATTTGGAAAAAATCGGTTTTTTTAATTTCCGGAAAAAATCGGTTTTTTTATATTCCAAAAAAATCAGTTTTTTTATTTTGGGAAAAAGTCGGTTTTTTCACATTAAAAAAATCGGTTTTTTTCATTTTCGGAAAAAATCGATTTTTTTTTTACTTTCGAAAAAAATCGATTTTTTTTTATATTCGAAAAAAATCGGTTTTTTTCATTTTCGGAAAAAATCGGTTTTTTTCAATTTCGGAAAAAATCGGTTTTTTTCATTTTCGGAAAAATTCAGTTTTTTTTTATTTTCGGAAAAAAGCGGTTTTTTTATTTTCGGAAAAAGTTGGTTTTTTTTCATTATCGGAAAAAATCGGTTTTTTTCATTTTCGGAAAAATCCGGTTTTTGTAATTTTCGGAAAAAAGCGGTTTTTTTTTATTTTCGGAAAAAGTCGGTTATTTTTCATTATCGGAAAAAATCGATTTTTTTCATTTTCGGAAAAAATCGTTTTTTTTTTCTTAAAAAAATTGTTTTTCTTAATTTTCGGAAAAAATCGGTTTTTTATTTTTTCGGACAAAAAATCGTGTTTTTTTTATTTTCGGAAATAATCGGCTTTTTTTTTTCATTTTCGAAAAAAACCGGTTTTTTAATTTTCAGAAAAATTGGTTTTTTTTTATTTTCGAAAAAAAATCAGTTTTTTTATTTTCGAAAAAAATTAATTTTTTTTATTTTCTGAAAAAATCGATTTTTTTTTATTTTTGAAAAAAATCGGTTTTAGGGAAAATATCTGTTTTAGAAAAAAATCGGTTTTATAATATACAATATTTTCTTTTAAATAAATTAAATTTTGGGTCTTTCACTTAAGCCCCATTAAAGACAAAAATATGAAGGGACTTAAAAATAAGGAGCCAAGAAAATATTCATTTAATAAGGAGCCTAAAAAAATAGGGCCAACAAAGGGCCTAATTATTGAAGTTTTATCATTTAAGGCTTTTTTGACACCTCAATCAACAGGTAAAGCTTTCTGAAAATAAATCTAGGCGCTACTTTCAACAACTTATAGATGATGTTGCTCACTGTCATAAAAAGGGTGTGTACCATAGAGATTTGAAGGTGAAAGACAAAATACTTTATTTGATGTATATAATGTTTTTGGTGTAATTATTTTGACCTACTTAAGTTTTTATCTTGATAATTTTTCCCATGGAATAGAATATTGAAGAGTATATGATAGCCTATGCGAACACGTAAGGAAACTCGATCACAAGATGAGTAAACATTTTCATTTGTGTTTGGTTGTAACCATGAGATCATAGGAAGTTCATTTAATCAACAACGCTTAGATCATAGCAAGTTCTGGTTGTATGTGTCCTGCACCATAACCAAATGGAGTTGCATCTTCGTTAGATTGATCTTTAATTGCTCTGTCATTGTTGTCTAGTTTTGTTGCTAAAAGTATATTATATGCAACTGTGTTAATATTGTGTAGTGATATTGTCTCACATTGGAAATGGAAGTAGATAAGTGTATATATACTTATCTTGGACTCTAAAATTCAAAAGAAGAATAAATGAGTCAGGAAAGAGGTGTTGAAAATGGGCTTAAATCCATTGATCTTGGCCCAATTAAAATAATTTTAAAAATAATAAAAAAAAATAAAAAAAATAAAGATTAAAAAATTCAAAAGACACAAAATATTAATAAAAATAATTAAAAATAAATAATACGAAAAAATTTTAAAAAGTAAAAAATAAAGATTAAAAAATTAAAAAAATAAATATAAAAATCCACGTGGCAACCAACTCATACCCAGTCAGCAAGGTCAACACGCCACGTCACGGAATCTTGAACCCATGGGTGCATCAGGGTCTTTGTAAATGGAATCTGGGAAAATTGAGAGGGGAATACAAAAAAAATTTCTTAAGGGGGTTAAACCAAAACACGCCTATATGGCAGGGGGGTAAACACTATTTAACCCTAATAATTATATAAATCTCCAATACTTCACATACTACATGTACAATTTTTAGTAACCATTATGACAATATAAAATTGCAATACACATACTGCATATCTTAGAGCATCTCCAACCGTGAACCCATTTTTGGATTTTTTTTGGGACCTATTAAGGCACGTCAGCTTGAAGCAACTCAATTAGTTTTTCACTCCAATGGTGCAATTCTGAAGAACTCATATTGAGTCCCACAACTTTACTTTATATATTAATATTTTATTCATATTAAATTTTATATTAAATAAATAAATAAAATAAATAAAAATTGATATAAAATAAAATAAATAAAATTCAAATTAAACTTATAATTTAAAATGATAATTAAAATTAATCTCAAATATATGATATATAATTAAAAACAGTAAAAATAAATAACATCACATAATTAATCAAACTTAAATTTCATCATCTTCATGTCCAAAACGTTCCCAAATATATTCGACTAGATCTCCTTGAAGTTTACGATGAACTTGTTTTTCACGAATACTTGCTCTTCTTTGTAGTATTGTTGCAAGATTCGGATGAGGACCACTAAATGTTTCAGTTGTTGAGTTATTGATATCCACATTATCATAAGAGTAATCAAAATTACCTCCATATGTATGTCGTTCGTCTTCCATAATCATGTTGTGCAATATGATGCAGGCATATATGGTATGCTTGAGAGTGTCCATGTGTCAGGCACGCGCTGGGCCACGTATAATTGCAAATCGAGATTGAAGCACTCCAAATGCTCGCTCCACATCTTTTCTAGCCGATTCTTGATGTTGAGCAAATATTTTTTTTCTTTTCTCCCTGTGGCATTGAAATGGTCTTGACAAATGTAGCCCACTCGGGATATATACCATCTGCTAAATAATACCCCATATTATATGGTGTCTCATTGATTGTATATTGCATATTGGGAGCACGTCCTTCCAAAATATCGTTAAACACGTTGGATTGGTTTAGCACATTAATGTCATTGTTTGAACCTGCAATACCAAAAAAAAGCATGCCAAATCCATAAGTCTTGTGATGCCACTGCTTCAAGCATGATTGTGGGCTTACCATAATCACCTCGACAAAATTGTCCTTTCCATGCAACAGGACAATTTTTCCATACCCAATGCATACAATCGATGGAACCCAACATACCTGGAAAGCCACGTGACTCTCCCATTTGTAAAAGATGTTCAACATCAGTGTTGTTAGGCTTTCTCAAATACTCAGCCCCAAATACAACATTCACGCCCTTAACAAATCTTTGTAAGCACTCAATTGAAGTGCTTTCACCGATTCGAACATATTCGTCTACAAGGTCAGCAGGAGACCCATACGCCAGCATACGAATAACATATGTACATTTCTGCAATGGTGAAAGACCCATTTTACCAGTTGCATCGACCCTCATTTGGAAATATTCATCATGATTTCCAAGGGCATCTACAATTCGAAGAAATACATGCCTATGCATTCTGAACCTTCTTCGGAATTAACATCTGTGTATACTGGGTTTTCCGAGAAGTAGTCATTGAATAATCGATTGTGCCCTTCTTCACGACCTCGATCTACCGTTGTTCTTCTCTTTGGCCTAGAGGAACTTCCAGATCGACGTTCATTCTGAAGTTGTTGTTCTTCATCACTGTCGTCCATAAATTCTTCTTCAACCAACTCCCAAAATTCTTGATCGTAATTATCTGAATTGTCTGAATCCATTTAGTGAGTAAAGAATGAGAGAAAAATGAGAAGAATAAAATGAGAAGAATAAGATGAGAATGAGAGAACAATGACATAAGTGGTAGTATATATAATGGTTAACGGCTAGTTTAAATAATGGCTAGTTTGAATAACAGCTAGTTTGAATAACGGCTAGTTTAAATTAAAGTGGTTCTAATGACCATTTTACATAGGTGTTGATAAATTAAAGTGGTACTAATGACCATTTTACATAGGTGTTGATAAATTAAAGTGGTACTAATGACCATTTTACATAGGTGTTGATAAATTAAAGTGGTACTAATGACCATTTTACATAAGTGATACTAACTAAATTCCATATTTTTTTTTCATCTTATTACAATATTTTTCATGAATATCTCGTTGACTATCGTTCATAGTAGAAGTGTCTTTCATCATCATTTGCACTACCCTTAATTCTATTTCGTCCTCCTTAGCTTGCGCAAGTCTGTCCATTGTTATTGCTCTTTTATTCTTTGCATCTTGCGTTGCATTTGGAATTTCTGATGCCTTACCCTTCCTTTTTGCTGCTTTTTGTTCCATTGGACACTCCATTGGTGATGATGAGCTAAACTCATAACTTGAAGTTGTATCTGGGTTCTCCGATGATGCCCCACTAGCAGAAGTCTTTGTTATTTTTGCAGAACTTCCAATCGATTCTTCGACGATGCGCCATTTAGCTTCATCTTTTAACAATCGCCATGCGTACTCAAGATTGAATGTTGTACCTTGATCCTGAGCAAAAATAGCATGTGCATCTGCCATGACATCGGTCTCGGATGTCCCACTTTTCTTTCCTTTAAGAGCAATTTTCTAACACCCAACAAATTTTTGAACCATGTCATTTATTCTATGCCATCGACATTTTAATTGTCCCCCTAACTTTTCCCGCAATTGGCCACGATATTGGTTATAACTAGCAGCAATTCTTAACCAAAAACTCTCAGCCTTTTGATCAACTCCCACAATTGGATCCTTTGAAACATTGAGCCATGATTGGATAAGTAGTATATCCTCATCCCTTGTAAATTGCTCTCGAGATCTTTTTTTAACGACAACCCTTTCTTCTTTTTCAGTACCAACTTGAGTAGAAAATGGTGGAACTTGAGTAGAAAATGGTGGAACTTGAGTAGAGAATTCCATACTATTAGAATTCATTTGAGGTATAGGATACATATTTGGATTGTTTGGTGACGGAAGAAATATGGCGGGGTTTGTTGGCACCGGTGGAATTTGAGAATTTTGAAGATTAGGATTTTGATAATTATGCATGTAATTGAAAAAAACTTGTTGATAATAAAAATGATTAGAATCCATTTGGCCTAAACAATTGTAATTTGAAGTAAAAAGATGAAATTTTGAGTTAAATATTTTGTAAAAAAAATGCTAATGAGAAAAAATTGTTGAAAAAAATTAAAAGTTTAGGAATAAAATGATGAAATTGTGAGAGAGAAATTTCAAATTGAAGAGAAAATAAAAGTGAGAGAAATTTGTGTTGGTAAATTTTTTGAAACCAAAATTATATTTATAATAAAAAAAAAAATTGAAAAAAAAAAATACCTAGCCGTTGAACGGCTAGTTTTTAATTTAAAAAATAGAAAAAAGACAATTGTGTCGTTGCTTATCTTTTAGCCGTTTGCCACGCTGAAAATGAAAAAGGAAAAAAAATTGGGTGGCACCTGGCAAATCCATTCAACGAACCACCATTGGAGGTGGTCTTCCGGTTATATTTAATTACACATACTGCAGATACAAATACTGCATGTCCATATAGCAGCCTTACGGTTAATCTATGAAGTATTACGGCGACGAAAAAACATATCAAATTGAATCCTAAATATTACCCGTGTGTAACCCATATTTCAATATACATATTAATAGTGTCAGGATAGTATTACCAAATCAATTAATCCAATATTGAATAACACATCAATAATTAAAAACAAACACATGATAAAGAGGAGTATCATATTAATAGTGGAGCGCTCGTCTTTATGTAAAAATTGAGTTTAAATTACACATATTTTTATGGTATCGCAAGCATATTTTAATCCACGAGCATATATTCCAAACGATCACAAGAATAATAGAAACAAGGTTATTTATTAGGATTGACAATAATCTTATAAATCACATATATATTACACAATTTTTCTCATGAACACATAAGCATTATCAATGGTGAAAAATAGAAGAAAACTTAAAGGAGTATAAGGGTCCCTCCATCTACCCTCGTGCTTTAACACCTATTAGAGAAACATATCTCCCCCCTTACCTAAAATCTTAGCAATTGATACAATTCTTTCTTGAATTTCTCTTCTTCAACCTCTAGCCAACTTTGTCTCTTTTGCTCCAATTTCAAAAACACGTACTAACACTCTCAGGTTCTCCAAAACCCTATTTTATTTCAGCACCTATTTCCTTCTAATTAGCCTCTTCCCCTTTTACCCTCAATTTATCCTTATTTCTCCCTAATACTCTCACTCCTCTTACTAACCCGAATTTTATTTTATTTATTAATTATTCTCATTATTTCTCTATTTTAATTATTTAAAATCCACTAAAATCTAACTACTGTCCACATTATCTATACACCCACCAACACCCACACATAACATGCGTACTTTCACCAATTATATAATAAAATCATACAAGATACTTAATAATTGAATAAAACGTAACTAAATTAATTTAAATTAGTTAATTAAATTCGGGTTGTTATAACATCTCCCTCACTTAAGCAATTTTCGCCCTCGAAAATTGCCTGATGAAAACAGAGTCAGATATGACTCTCTCATCTGCTCTTCATGCTCCGAAGTCATGCTTCCACCAGCTGGTCCTCCCCAAACTACCTTTACTAAGACAATATCTTTACCCCACAATTGATTCACCTCTTGATCCTCTATTTATATGGGGTATGCCTCTAGAGTCAGGTTATCTCTCACCTGCACATCATCCACTTGGATCACATGAGACGGATCTGGAATGTATATCCTCAACTGAGACACATGAAACACATCATGAAGGTTAGCAAACAGTGGCGGCAAAATGATCTGATAGGCCACCTCTGCTATCCTCTGTAAAATCTGGTACGGACCAACAAAACGCGATGTGATTTTTCGAGACTTTAAAGCTCGACCAACACCAGATGTCAGCGTAACTCTAAAAAATATGCGATCTCCCTCCTGGAACTTAAGTGTTTTCCTCCTCTTGTAATGTGATAACGAGAAATAGTATCGTACTTTTTGCCTCATTACACATATGTTTCATTCGTTTTTATTCGTGTTTTATTTGTATTTGATTGTGTTTTATGTGTTTTGCAGTTGACAGCTTCATCTATGGCGAAATTGGGAGAAAGATCGAAAAAGAGTGAAAGAAAAGGAAAATTCAGCAAGAAAGCACAGAATCTGCCATTCTATTGATACGGCGTTCGACATCACCACATGGCGTTCACCATGGACAAAGAATGCCACGTAATTAAAAAGGTCAGGACCATGGTGTTCGCCATGGGCTGGTGGCGCTCGCCATGACAGCGCAGTTGCAGAATTCAAATTCTGCAACTGCTTTGAGCAGTTTCTTCTTCCCTATTTTCCCTCCACTTCAGATGCACGGCTTGGAAGTTACATTTTGGATATTTCTCTATATTTAGAACCCTCCAATCATGTTTTGGATACCCAATTTTAGACGCAGAAGCTCTGTTGAATTCCGTTTAGCCATATATTTACTATAAAAACGTTAATTACTCACATCGAGGAATTGTCGCGATTGCTTTGTAATTTTCGTTTAGTTGTTGTACTTTGATTCCAAACAAGTCTACCGGTATTTTCTCTGCAATTCAATTAAATATTTTACTTCTCAGGTTATTTTACTTTAGTTTTGCAATTTAGTTTTCCTTGTCTTGTATGCTATGTATTTTTCCATGTTAATCGCCGTAATTATGTTTGTAATTAAAATCACTGTGTGTTGCTATATTTGCTTGAGTTCGGCGTGTGAGGACCGTCGTTATCGATGAGACTCCGTAGAAAATGTAGGCGCGACATTACTTGAATGCATGCTAGTTTTGGCCTTTGTTTCTATTTTTCATGCTTTATTATTCCGACATGAGAGTGAGGAATATACTAAGTTCGGACTGATAGCGTGAGAGTGTGAGAAATGAACGGATAGTAGAAACTAGGCACCGATCCTAAAAACAGTGAGAGCGCTTTAGGCATCATTTAGGATTTCATTAACTTCCAAAATACGTTTTTCAATTAAAACGGGTGAGCGATAGCAAAATCTTGTGGTTGTTAGGTGTTGTTCTTGTCGATAGCGCGGGAGTGTGAGACGGAGTCTTTAAGTTAGTATTTCATACGGAATGAAGTGCAGTCGTAATTAGCACCCGATTTTTACAAGTCCCTTAGGTATGCGAAATCCATATTCAGGACTCGATTTTATTATTATCTCCTAAAACCTTTAGAATTAGTAATTTTTCCTTTCCGTTTAAATTCCATAAATCCTTAGCCTTAGCTTTACACTGTAATTATTTATTGCATTAGTTTGATTATCCCTTCCCTGTGGGTTCGACAACCTTATTTAAAACTACGTGAACAACTGTATACTTGCGGTCTTTATTCGACGAACAAGTTAGCGCCTACGAGCCGCATCAAGTTTTTGGCATCGTTGCCAGGGAAGGCTGATTTAGTCAATATTGTGAATCCATTGTTGCGCAATATAGACTAAGGCACCAAAAAATTTCCTTTTTCTCTAATTCGTCGATTGTATGCCAAACACTAGTTCTAGAGGCGACAAGTTTGAGCAACCGATTGACGATATCGAGCATTTTATTAATTTAAGACGCCGAATTAACGAATTCCGAATTAAGTATAATCTTCCTGAACCTGAAATTCCTTACCCAGAATTACCAATACCCATGACTGAGCACCCACAAAACCGTCCTCTTAAGGATTACGTTGTCCCATCACAAGATGAACTGCATAACAACATTACTGCCCCTGCCATTAATTGAAACGATTTTGAGCTGAAACCTTCGCTGTTACAAGTCATTCAACAGAACCAATTTTTTGGAAGTTCCACAGATAATCCGAACCTTCATTTATCGATGTTTGTGCAATATGCTGATACCGTAAAAGTAAATGGTGTTAGTAACGAAGCCATACAACTACATCTTTTTCCTTTCTCTTTAAGTGATAGAGCTAGAGCTTGGCTCCAGTCTCTACCATTCAACTCTATCACTACGTGGGACGAGTTGAAGAAAGTCTTTTTATCCTGATATTTTCTGCCGAGCAAAATTGCTATGCTAAGAGCCCAAATTAACGGATTTAGGCAAAAAGACAATGAATCTCTTTTTGATGCTTGGGAAAGATACAAGGACATGCTAAGGTTATGCCCACACCATGGACTTGAACACTGGTTGATAATTCATACTTTCTACAATGGTCTTCTTTACAACACAAAGCTGAATCTGAATGCTGCAACTGGTGGTGCTCTGATGGACAAACCATATGAAGACGCTTATCAACTCATTGAAAATATGGCTCAAAACCATTTCCAATGGGGAGGTGAGAGAACTCCAACAGAAAAACCTACTATGAAGAACGGAATGTACGAGGATAACAGTTTGGACCGTGAAAGCACCTGGTGTTTGACTAAATTTTGCTAAAACATTCTAATGATAAACTTGAAGAATCTGCAGAAGAAAAAGATGTCGAAGGAAATGTCTCGACATCCTGACTGACTTAATAAGTTAGCAGGTTTTAATATATTGCAAGAATCAAGGAGAGGATCAAGGTATCACAGGAGAAAATATTGAAAGCCTAAGACAACAGAAGACTATATAAGGAGACTTAGACCTAGGGTTAAGTAATGTAACTTGTGTATCACTTATAACTTTGTAACCTATTTCTCTTGTGTTGAATAAGGGTTTAGGGTTTGAGAGTCGTTGGCTCTCTTAGGAGTTGTAAGTCTCCACTCTGTAATATGGGATGCAGAGTGGAAGACATAGGTACAGGGACACAACCAGAAACCTGTAGGTAATGGTTATTGTATTGTTCTTGGACGAAGCTTTGAAGCAAGTCCAAGATAACTTGGAGGTCAAGAAACCGCGATAGGTTCTATATTGGCAGAAGACAGAGATATCACAGGTTGTGATTAGGATATGAGTGGGGTATCTCATATCAAGGTTGTAAACGTTTGAGTTTAGCCTTGGTAAAGATGTCCATTGGGTAGATGTTAGGGATAAAGTTGTAAACAGGGGAGTTTAGCTTTGTAACAGTTCTACAGATAGTGAAATCTTCATCCTGGATTGGTATCCCTCAGATGTAGGTGAGTTGCACCGAACTGGGTTAACACTTACTGTCTTATTTAACATTCTGCAATTTTCAGTTTTGTTATTGTTCTTGACTGATATGTTGGATCAGATGTCGTGACATCTGTGATTGTGCAGTTCTGATATTCAAGGTATCAGTCTGTTGTTGCACCTCTGAGTTTAAATAATTATGTAGCACAATATCTTGACATGTGTTAGGACATCTGCTGTCTGCATAAGCCAGAATTTCAATTGGTATCAGAGCAGGCATCCTGTCTGGTTCTGGATGAGATCTTTGGGAGATACTTTCTGGCGTTTAAACAAGGAGGAGTTTTGAAGATCAGATCAATTAACTCAGACATACTCAAGGGTATTAATGGATGAGATGGATGTTCTGGATCGAAAGGAGCAATCTGGAGGTTGTTCATGTTGCTGAGGAGATTCTACAACAACTACAAGAGAAATGGCTAGTTCTCTTGTTGGTGTGTCTTATAGGATGTTGTGACATCTTATTAGGGCAAGCAGGATCTGTTCCTTGGTGGTTCCGCTGCATGTGTTTCTAATGGAAGAGCTCTAAAATTATGGGATTCTGAAGTTGTTAGTGAAGACAGTTGGTGGAAAGTCTCAATCGTCGGCCTCTATATTTGAAGATATATGCATTCTTTTATTCCAAAGTCGGGAGCGATAGAGTAAAAGGAGTTGTGGTTAGATATCTGGTATGATGACTTGGTACTTGGAAGATTGGTTTCTTGGTGCAGTTGAAGTCAGTTGAAGAGGAGAGGAGTTGAGTTTAAGTTTATCAGGTTCTTGCTCTAGGAGTTTGATAAATTTATTGGACGACTAGGTTGTCAAAGATACTTGAGAATTCTCTAAAGTCCACTCATAAAGGCATCTCAGTCGTGTATCTGGAGTCTTCTAGTTACTCTTCTGACTATAAGGTGGTTCTTTGAAATACAATCTGAAGAAAGGGAAGGTGATTTATTTTCACCATCCAAAAAACAAGGAAGGATTCATCTCTCTTGACCCTAAGAGTGGATCCAATCTGATTGAAGAATTATTGAGGTAAATAAGATTTGTTCAGAGAAAGTCTTAGTTACTTGAGTCAAGGGTGGCAGCCTTGGTATCTCAACATTGTCCTTTGAAGAAGACACTTTCAAAAAGATTGAATACTTTATAAGTGTTCATGACATGATCTGGTGGAGCTCAGCTACAGCAGTGAAGAAGGGTTATTGGACAAGGATTTAAGATCAATTGCTATTTGTGGAATCCACAAGTATTTAATTGATTATCCTTGAAAGTCAAGATTGTTGATGTTCAACAAGATGTTGGAACATCTCATCATCAGAGTTTATGCAGAATCATGAGAGGGGTACTGCATACGCTTTAGCATCTGTTTTAATCTTAGGTGGTGACCTAAGAAGTGGCTTCAGTCGGGTGTAACAGAAGCATGTGTTCTCTAGAAAGTTTCCTGGAAAGAAACTAGTCTGGACTTTGATGTTGTTGAAGATGAAGATGAAGACATCGTAATCTTGATGGTTACAGCTTGGATTAGTTTATTTCTAATCTAGGTACTTTGGAGCATGGATCTTGCTCTGTTTGTGAAGGTCAAGGATAAGTGGCAGTTATCTCTGGCTTTCTACTGAGGAAAGTGGCATTCTTTGGTATGGCTATGGGGTAGTCATGGACTACTTATTTTCTAAAGATTCAGACGTGGTAGGTTTGAAGTCTTTGGAGTTTTAAAGCAGGATGGAGGTTGTCTACTCAAACTTGGTTGCTGAATCAAGTCTATGAGAGCATGGAACTCTTGTTCTGCGAAGGGAGGAGGTTCTTCTAAGTGGCAGAAAGAGGAGCTGAATTCAACAGTTGGATGCCATATTAAAATGTTCTGATATCTAGCTTAACATCAGAGGTCTCAGCCGGTGATGTGGCACATCAGCTTAAGATAAGGTGATCTACAATAGAATGGAAGTTATGGATGCTTAAAAAAGGTCTATCTCATACAGTTTACGGGAGCTGTGGATGGGAAGATGTTACATGACTAAGAGGCTTGGTGAATCCAAGATGTCTTGCTATGGGGGCAAGTAGTTCATGTGACTTGAAGGTCTGATTTCATTAGTGGATCAGTGTATCTTGTGGGAGTTCTGAAGAAGATTGAGATCAATCAAAAAGTGGCATTTGGTTGGTTTCATTGTGTACATTCAAGCAGGATACTTGAAACTGATTGCACTTGTACAGAAGAGTAGTTAGTTGAAATTGTAAGGAGGTTCTGGTTCTCTGGGAGCTTGTGGCAGAAGTTTTGGGTTAAGGATGGAAGCATACCTTCTTTTGGTGGATGAGAGTTTATTTCTCTCTGGGTTTCTGAAGTATTCTTTGTTCAAGCTGGTGGCGCTGTGTTGTGTGAAGATCTTCGATTTGGATTACTATACTGATAGTAAGTCCAGTGGTGGAACATATCAAGAACCTTGGTGTGTGGTGTCTGTGATGTGTGGAAGATGTCCTAACTGATGTTAGAGCATTTTGGGTTAGTTATCCTTGGTGAAGGATTTTAGGTTCTGTGAGGAACTGGTTACTTGCATCGTGTCTAAGAAGTATCTACATTGTCATACGGGAGAATGATGAAGTAGAAGGACTGTCTTGGAGGTCTGATGTAAGTGGTTTTGGAAGATTGGAGTGGATCATGGGTTGATTGCATGAAGGTCTGGTTTCTGATGCGTTCAGAAGTGGATATTCACCAGAAAATCAGAAATATTCCAGGATATCATACGGGAGAATGATAAGGAATGCCTGTCTTGGATTATGGGGTGTCTATCTCTATTGTTGGCTGGGTAAGGTCAGTGGAAAATCTTGCGAAGGGGATGTTGCCCCTAGCTGCAAGTCATGCTAGTAGTGGATCGGTTTAGCAGCTGTGAAGTTCTGGAGCATGCATACGATAGCTTACATCGTCATAACAAACTAAGGGGCCCTGTGCGTCTCTTTGAGAAATGTGAAGCATTCTGATTCAATTGGTTTGTGCCTCAAGCAGCTGGAGGTCTATACATGAGAATTCAAGAGGAGTTCGTGTGGTGTGTAGATGGTTGTAGGATAGGGGGATCAATGGGACTTTGATCTCAAGCCAAGAGTTTATTATGGTTGGTATACATTTCCTCACGGGTAGCATGATGGTGATCATGTGTGAGTGATTATTATTTCTTGTCAGAGGAAGCAATAAGAGAGTTGATGATTGTGTTCAGCTGGTAAGTTGAACTGAGGGTGCGCTCTTGAAGACATGAAGATGCGTCTTATGTTTTCCATTCATTAGCTTGGGTGTTAAGGGGAGGAGCACTAGTTACCTTAGATAGGGGGAGATGCCCCTTGATCTAAGATGAATAACTGCGAGGATGCAGTTGAAGATCCAGTTTGCATTTGTGCGTCAAGTAAGTTGAGATGTCAAGGAGGATGTCTTGACATTGTTGTATTATTGCAAGTTGTGGGAGACTTGGCAGTGCATGTGAAATGGTTCTTATTGGATGCTTAAGAATCATTGATTGAGTCTAGGGGAATTTATTTTTCTCTACAGACTGTGATCATAATTTTGTGAAGAAATCTCTGCATTGTCAAATCAGAAGAAGAATCAACGAATAACAGACAATGTCTAACATGATGCCATGACATTGTTATAAAACATGTGTGCATCTAATAGGTTCTTTGGTCGACATTCTTAAAAGAAGAAACAGTCAAAGCAGTCTTGGTCAGTGCTGTACTAGTGGAGTTATTGCCTTCGATTAATGATCCTTTGAATTGACTATCGTTATTTTCTGTGGTTCGTTACTTTCTAAGAAAATGGCTCAGCTATAAATAGGATTACTTTGATTTTCTTTAGTCTTAATACTCTCTTTGGGTTGGTGAGAGATGGGGTTCTTCAAAATCTGGGTTTGTTGCGCCTGGGTTTGGAGCTGTCTTGGTCACTTTTGCCAAGTTTTGGCTAAAAAGGGGGAGAATGGTTTTCTGGTGTTGTCTGGGATTGGGTACATTCCTGTAGTTGTTTTGCAAGAATGTTGGCTTAAATGTTCTGACATCTTAACAATATTTTTGTGTGTCATGTGTCTTGTGATCTGAGTTGTGGAGAAAGTTGTGTCTTGTGACCTGAGTTACGCAATCTATGCTCTCAGTGTTACAAAGTCTACAACTGTTGTTTCTTTTCTTGAGGAGTTTTCTGGGTCTCAAGGCCTCTCTGGAAAGGAAGGGGAATACGTTGAGGGGGAGTGTTGCGGTGAGAATCAGATAACAAGTTATTAGTTAACTTGCATCACATTTCTTTGAATTCACAACCGACTTTGATTTATCCAAAGGAAAGGTTCAAGATCGAGAAAACCTAAAAGGGGGAGATCTAAGGTTCGGGGGTTGGTTACTCCTAGGGAAGGTATTAGCACCCTAAACGTCTGTAGTACTCTACGGGAACATCTTGTTTTAACTTGTAATATCTTACTCGCTTGCTAAGGGTGCTATGCTAAAGGTTGAAGCCCTAGGGGTTATTATCTAAGTATACTCGACAAAACATCGCGCTTTGCGCCTACGTATCCTTACGGGAGTGGAATCAGAGTATCCGTAGTTCATCGATCTAAGGGTGAGGGATAGGAACCATTGGCTATGGCCAAAGTTCCAGGGGGAAATGAGTATGAGCTCATTTTAGAGTTCACGATAACTCTCTAAATTAAGTTATAAAAGGGAAAGTGAGTTCTCATGATGATGAGAATCACATGGAGTTTAAGAACTCCAACCTACCTCTAAGTTGTGATTTCATTGGCTCTCATGAGGCCAAGAAATAAGGTAAACCTAGAAGGATAAGGTAAGATGGTTGTGGGTTAGTGACTTCATTAGTCAATTTAAGGTGATCTCCCTTTGGAATGGGGGAAAGATAACAATTGTAAAGATTACCAAAAGATAACAAGGCAATAATTCAAATATGATGATGTAAAAGACATGAATAAGATATGAGATGAAACAAAATTATGATGTCAATGCAAAGTTAGAATCATACATGTTGGACAAAGATCAAACATGATAAATAGAAATAATCATGGCAAGATGAATAAGGAAGTGCATTAAAACCCTAATAAGCATTCCTAATCTTATCATGAATAAAAGTCTCAAAATTAAATATTCTTACTAATTTCTTTTTATATTTAGAAAGTAAATTTAATTAGAGAAGCATGGCAAAAAGAACGGGGAGAAAAAGATGTAAAATGAACAAGTTATGTGATTTTGAAAATTGAGATATAAACTATAAAATAAATAAAATAACCAAGTATTAAAAATAAAGGAAAGGGCACTCCTAGGGATTGAACCCAAGACCTTTCACGTACAACCTAAAACCATAGCCAACAGAACCAATGCGCGCGTCTGAACATGGAACGAGAGCAGTGATATATGTAAAGGAAGTGAGGTTTGAAGAAAATAAAATAAAAAAGGATTGGGGCGAGGGGGATTCGAACCCCAATCCTAAGGGTTAAAGGCACGACTTCTCTACCACTGGGGTGGCTATACATCCGTTGTATATGCCACCCCAAACAACTTATAAACCCTCAAGCGAATGAAAATGACTTTGGAAATTAAAGCCGACATGGAAAAGCAACGCTATGTTTTAACAGACCAACATTAATTGGTCAAGGAAAATTTAAATGCTAAAAGACAAACACACACTTGGCCAATCACGTATTGCCATAATTTCATTTCTCCATGCAAACATGTGATGATTACGCATTTGTTGTGAACAAAACAAAGGAAGCAGCAGCAACAAAAAGGTTCATCATTTTTAATCCATCAATAACTCCACCAGATCTCAACCAACTTAAATGGACCAAAACATCAGCTTAGAACCCATAAAGTAGAACAAGAATAAGTCTTTAGTAACACAAAACTAAACATCAAAATTGAGAAAACTAAAACATGACTTCCAGCTACGTGTTGTTAACTTAAACCAAGGCAAGGTGGAAAACTTGAGAACATTTCAAGCACGCAAACTTAGTATGAGGACGTGAGCATAATGTATTATTCTTTGAATGATAATATGATAACAGTGATAGAGTTATGTGAGACTCGAGTAGGCATGAGAACCAACTCATCATGAACACAAATTCAAACGGTTCTTAAACAGCAGATTTAAATACACAAAGTTGATATGGACATGAGCATTTGTTGCCAAACATAGACAGTATGAGAAATCTATAATGAATTGAAACTCGACAAACACAATATCCTCTAAAACTGATCAGAATGCAATGGATAAAAGTATGAAGGATAAAAAAAATGGCATATTGAATATGGAATAAAGAAGGAGAAGGGTTACCTAGTGGAATAAGTCCACTGCACCTTCTTACTTTGAGAGCTTGAAAACGAACTGAAGCTGAATTTCCTCCTCCTTGGAACAAACGTGCTCCAACTCTCACGAAACCCTCTCACTCGAATGGTGTTTCTCTTTTAAAAAAGAGTGAGTGATATGCTGAGAAATGTTGATTGTGGGTGCAGAGAGAAAATTGTTTTCTTTTATTCTACTTGTGTTGTTACACAAAGGTAGAACATGTTTATGGTGTTGTTGTAAAAATGGAGAGAGGGCGTGGTGTTCTTGGTTGTTACTGTTGATGTTTTGATGGTTAGTTTAAGGTTTGCGAATGGTGCAGAAAATGGGTGGGTTACTCGCAAGATTTTAAGAGATTCTTGCAAGATTCTGGAGTGGAGGGATGGAGAGATGTTTGAGAGATTTTTCTAATCGAAATCTGGTTCTTCTTCCCTCTTTGAATAAGAGAATGAGTCCCTTTATAGCCTCAGCCATCTGGTTATTTAAATTCCAAGCGTACTGGTATTTGGTTTTGTTCAATGGTTTATGGTTTTGGAAAGTGGTTGAATGATAACGACAAGGCTTCAACGGTCTAAAACATATGTTGGGGAAAGCATGCTGCGTAAATCTGTTCATTTTCACTCTTTCATGATGGGGCTGCCACCTCTTTTTGCTTGTCAAAAGAGTAGTGTATGTTTGAGGTAAGTTTGGAGAGTTGTGTAGCTGTTGTGGCAAAGGCGGTATGACTTGTTGTTGTAGCCCAGATGTGTTGTACCTTTCACGTATTTTCTATAATTTAAACTTTGTAATTTGGGACTTTGAAGAGTGAGAAGGCAAATGGGTTATCATGTGGACCTTAGAAAACTTGAATTGATGATGCTTTTTTGTACGAACTTTTTCTTTGACTTGACAACGGTCTTGCCAAGATATGAATTAAGTGGTTAAAACAAAGGTCTTGATTATTGGTTGAAATTTCGATTTGAAATTGTCATGAACTTAGATTTTGGTCTTTGATTGGAGATTAGAACAAAACTAAAAATAAATTGAAGTAAGATTTGAACGTGGACTCAGGAAATTTTACATTGACCATGTATTTGATTTGAACATGAAACAATATTGATACTTGAATTTGGATGGGAACTTAGACTTTGGCATTTGAACATGGGTATGAAATGGATTTAGAAATGGATAAGTTGGGTCATTGTAATGAATTGGATAAAATTTGGAATGGAAAAATGAATTTAATTGGATGAAAAATATGGATTTTTGGATATGAAAATAGGTATGAAAATGGGTAGAACGAATAATGGCTAAGAAAGAAAAATGGATATTTGAATAAGAAAAAAAATGGTTAATAAATGATTATTGAAATTGGTTTGGAATTAAAGGTGACAATTGAGGGCAGATAAAGTGGGTAGAAATTTGGTTATGGAGAGGATCATGGATAGTGTTATAGAGATATCTCCTTGAAATGAGAGGCTTGCTTGGTTAAATGCTCTATCCAAAGACTTGATCAATCACTCATTGAATCTCCTCAAGATAATACCTGGAAAAAAACAAACACAAACAAAACCTGATGCAAAGGGTTAGCTATGCAGCATGCTTGACCTAAAATGATATGCAAGAGATCAATGGATCTAAGGGAAAATTTTGGGGTACAACAGTTGCCCCTATTTAAATATCTTCGTCGGATGGCACGAGGAGCGAAGATCCTCGGGTCATCAAGGTGAAAGGTATTTAAATATAGAAAACCGAAAATTTTGCCCTTAAATACAAAGACGTGCAATGCTACTAATATGATGATATGATGCCATGAAAGATGCAAGAATTCAGACAAAACAAAACACCAAAGAAAGAAGAGCTGCCAACATAGAGGGAAGCTTCACTGGGGAAGCAAGAAGAAGGTATCCATAGGAAGACTCCTTGGAGATGCATACTAACCAAAAAAGAGACTCACTAGGGAGACTCTGAAGCAACACCGGGGATAGGAAACAAAAGGATATTCTTCACTGGGGAAAGATTCAGGGAGATGGACGACAGGTTCAAACATGACCGGACGACACTGGGGAAAAAGACACAATCTTACTGGGCATAAAACCAGAAAGAAGACAAGATCTCCACTGAGGATCAGTTGAAACAAAAGGATATACACCCGAAAAATATTTCTGGGGATTTCTTATACTGAAGAGTTCAAACGGGATCTTCAAGAAAAACCAGAAAAGACAGGGACGAGTTCTGCGCGCCAGATAAAACACCTGGAGTTTAAAAAGTAATAAGGCTAATGAGCCAAGAAAAGACTCTGGTATTCACATAATTTACTTTATGAGGAAAACCAGTATGAGCTAGATCTTGGTTTTAAGTCCTCATCTGACCTGGGTAATGTTATAGAATTGAAAGATCTTCACTGGTGGTAAAATCAAGAGATGGCCTCTACTGAGAAATATCCAGAGTAGTGGATCAACACGTCCACGTATGACTGGCCGACATTCTGAAAAGTAACCTTATTGGAAGTAGAACCAAAAGATGGGCTCCAATAAAGGTATCTAGAATGATTGATCATCAAGGCTACACATGACTAAATGACATTCTAGAAATAAAGATCCTCAATGAAGGTTGAACCGGAAAGACGGTCTTCACTGGGAAATCACATCCAAAGTGATGGAACAACAGGTTCAAGTATGACCAGTTGGCATTTTAGAAAAATAAGAACCTCATTGGAGATAGAACCAAAATATGGGCCCCAATAAAGGTATCTAGAATGATTGATCATTAAATCTAAACGTAACTAGACGACATTCTAGAAAGGATCCGCAATGATGGTTGAACCGGAGAGACGGTCTTCACTGGGAAAAAACATCCAAAGTGATGGAACAACAGGTTTAAGTATGACCAGTTGGCACTTTAGAAAAAGAAGAACCTCATTGGAGATAGAACCAAAAGATGGGCCCCAATAAAGGTATCTAGAATGATTGATCATCAAATCTAAACGTGACTAGATGACATTCTAGAAAGGACCCGCAATGAAGGTTGAACCGAAGAGACGGTCTTCACTGGGAAAAAACTTCCAAAGTGATGGAACAACAGGTTCAAGAATGACCGGTTGGCACTTTAGAAGGAGATACAACCTTATTGGAGATAGAACCAAAGATGGGGCCCCAATAAAGGTATAATATGTGATACGTTAGTACCGGGGTTGCATAACTGAAGATGAGACTTCCTGGGGAATATCGATTATGGTTGCAAAAAGGCTTAATAGTACCAGAGATAGATAAGCTGCTTATAAGAGACTGCCACCTATCGCCATTGAAAAACAAGCTTCTTCAAGAGATTGCTGCTTCAAAGATATGTTGATATCACAACACTGTTGGAGAATGAATTATGTCTTCAATGAGGATCTTGTAAAAGATTCTTCCTGCGAGACATGGTGCAAAATAAATGCACACTCAAAGATAGGTTTAAAACCACACCTGCCAGGGACTAAAGTTCAATCTAGGGACGAGCTAGAAAGAAACGGCCAAACAAGACTCCAACCATTGAGGAATGAGCTCGAATGGGGATTTATCTTATCCACATGTGGAAAAGATAACTAAAACAACCATCATCCACGAGGATAAAACTCTGTGGGGAATTTAGAAAGGATGGGCACTTTATGCCTAGGGCTGACAACTCTATTGGAGAGAATAGACAAACCCAGTCACTTGGGGAGACAAACACCAAAGTGAACCAAAACAGGTAAACACCAGAAAAAGAAGCAGAAATGCTAAGATGGTATGCATATGAGTGCTTATGCCATGCTTATGCTTATGCTGACAAAACAGACAAGAATTGAAACTGGAGATGAAATAAACGTCTCGACAAAGGATACCCAGCCAAACTCATCAGATTGGACCAATACTGAGGATGAAGAAGAAGAATCAACAACCTCACTGGTGAAAAGAGTATTCCACCTGAGGTATAACATCATGAGGATTGCTATCATGAGCTTGATTTCTTTGTTGAAGGAGAATCCATGGAGAATTGTTAAGTTTAGCTGAAGTAATAGCTCATTGGGGAGCTAGCAAAGGATATCACAAGGACAAAGTAATTTTGCATCCCACTGGCATAATGATCATCTTCAAATCTTATCTGCCCCAGGCTATATGGTCTGTCAGAAGAGGATAACAAGAGGATTTTATAGAAGAATTGGAATACAAGGTGTTTCAATATCTTCAAACTCTTGGAGAGATCTAGGCGTAACTGCCCCAGATTAACTGTATTCACACAACAGGGTCCTTGAACTTGCTTCAGACTGGTTGTTTGATGATTTGGGGAACAAACTTGCCCCTGCCAGCTCGGTTGATCTGTGAAGGAGACGTCGTTGACTTTTAGAGATTTGTCGAATCTCAACTTGACTGCTTCTAATTAACTGGTCTTTGAGGGTAAGTCATCAAAAGAATTTTACAGAAGGATTGACACTCCAGATGCTTCAATGTCTTCAAACTTTTGAAAAGGAATGAACCTAGACATAATTGCCCGAGTTCAACTGTATTTTTAATACTCAAACTGTAGTAGAAACGACTGGGGAACAAAACTTGCCCCTGCTGTTGGGTCATTGGAGTCCACACTTGTCATAAGATGACCTGGAGAAGACTTGCTCCAGTATTTTGAACTTTGACGAGTTCTGCCCCTGATTCGGTAGATTGGCAAATCCTTCTGCTTGGTTGCCCCTGATTGAGCTTCCTTTATCAAGTCGAATCTCCTAGCTGGCTGCATTGTTGGGATTGCTTTGATATTGAATTGTTTTTACAAACAAGTATTGTTCATCAAAAATTGGCGAGTTCAATGCGATATTCATGCAAGCTTTTTGAAAACAAGATTTATTGATGAAACACACGCGGTGAATGAAAAAATAAAAACAAAGTGGATCTAGTTATTTACGGAATGACAGAGGAAGTTATCAACACACGCAAATAACAAGGATTATTAGGAGTCGGGTTAATCAACCTTGCTGTAGTATGCTTTCAAAACAACCTTACCTCAATTAGGTCTTTTAAGGGTTGTAACGTGGCCTGGTTCACGGTTTATGAAACAAAGGATAAAGGCTCAAAGCTTATTTGTCCCACCCAATCTTCATGATGAACTTCAATCCTACACTCAGTTACCTCAAGCTATACATTCAAATTTCCAAAAGCTAGGAAGTCACTTGATTCGAGAGAGCTGACTGGCGCCTTACATGAAGCGTTTGCATTTGATTGCATATCCAAGTTAAACTGAGAACTACCCTGCCCCAAGGTTGAGATTTAAGGGTTTTTTGTGTAAGGAAAGAAAACTCCTACTTCTAGGCTCGCAGGGGTTAATGAGGGATTATCTTCCTTATTTCTCCAGTGTTTAGGGATTGAAACAATGCCTTACATCCTCGGCAAGGTTTAATCGAAAGCATACCACAACTATTATGAATATAACGTTTTCATCATCCTCCCCAATCCTTACTTAGCAATAAGCTTGATAAATGGAAAGAAACAAGATGAAGATATTATTATATTTTTTTTGTATGAGCATAAAAGTATATGAGTGAAACGAATGGACTTAATCAAAAGATGCACAAACATTTCATTAACCTTGTCAATTTGAAAGTACAACAAAGCTTATAAGCAAATACAAATTCAAAGTGCGAAGGAAATACAATAAAATTGCTGAAACAGCCACAAGATTGCCAGCTTTAAGGAATCAAATACAGAAAATCAAAGAGGAGCTCAATCACAGTCACCTAATCCCTCTTTGTCTTGACACATCCTCCTCAGCATTACTTATCTCATGAGCGGGTAAGGATTGTTCTTGATATTAGGCTGGGAGCCATCGAAAGACAAAATGTTTCTCTCCACTAAGTCCTTCACAATATGCTTCAAAGCAAAACAACCTTCTAAATTATGGCCTGGTGCACCTTCATGGAATGCACAATAAGCGTTGGGATTGTAAGAAGGTGGAAGCGGATCAGGAGGTGGGCCTGATGACCTTGTAGTTATTAATCCTTGTTGCACCAAAGCAGGATACAATGTTGTATATGTCATAGGAATGAGAGGAATCAGAGGCCTTCCACCCTTTCTTTTTCCTGGAATGTTCTGACGAGAAACTTGAGTCCGGTGGATAAGTAGGAGCGTTAGGCGCTCGTTGATAGATTGGTGGTTGAGGAACCGGCTGATAAACAGAAGCTTGGTGGTTGAATGTTGGCGCGATGGCGGCCACATAAGGTTGCTAAACAGAATAACACTGTTGTTGCTGCTGACGTTTCCAGGACTGATTTTTCTTCTTTTTGTTCGTCATCACCATGCTGGTATCTCCTTCCCTTTTGAAGGATATCTTGGCATCGTCGCTCGAACTATCAGCTCTCTTGGTCATTTTCCCACTCTTCATACCAAGCTCTACTTTAACCCCCACAGCCACAATATCAGAAAAACTAGCAGACACGCTACTGATCATCCTTTCGTAGAATTCTGGTCTCACCGTGTCGACAGACCAATCAGTTAACTCTTTTTCAGATAAAGGTGGCTCTACCTGTGAAGCCAGCTCTCTCCATCTATGTGCATACTCTTTAAAAGACTCAGTATCATTCTGAGACATGCTCAATAATTGTCTGCGATCGGGCGCCAAGTCCATGTTATATTTGTAATGCTTTACAAAAGCATCAGATACATCTTGAAAGCGTTGGATCCTAGATTGGTCCAAAGTCAAATACCACTTTGCAGCAGCCCCTTTCAAACTATCTTGGAAACAGTGGATCATCAACTTATCATTATCCATAAATGCAGCCATTCGTCGGTAATACATGACCAAATGCGACTTAGGACAGGTCGCACCAGAGTATAGGTCAAAATTGGGTAGTTTAAACTTGGGTGGAATTACCAAGCCTGAGACTAAGCACATGTCTTTAGTATTAGTATTAAATACATTGCTCCTTTCCATTGCTTCTAATTTCCTCTGCATTGTCTCTACACTTTCCTTCAGCCTTTCATGTCGATTATCTCCTTCTTCAGACATATTGACATAATCATAAACTGGATGTGGGTTCCGAAAAACTGGGTGCACCTGAGCTTGCACTGCCGCTGGAGCGAAGGTAGGAATAGCTTGAAAAGCCTCATTAACCAAAGGAACAGCTTGTTGGGTAGGCGTGACGGCCGGAGCACGTATAAAGTTAAAAGGCATGCCCAAAGTAGGGTTCACAGTAGTAATGGGAGGTTCTAGAGTTGTAGTGATAATCTCGGAGACCACCGTCGCTTGTGTATCCATCTTTGCTCTCATAACTTGAATTACTTCCAGAATCTGCCCCATTCCTCCTTGGAGCTCACTCAATTCATTGTTGACTCTGTCCATTTCACAGTATTGTTCAGACATCCTTTGTAGAGCTTGGGTTCGTGTGTTGGGAATTCAATGACGATTCTGAAGGGAATACGGTGACATGAGACAAGACAAAGAAGAAATGCACATGCTATGACATGAAGCAAATGGGATGCTAATGCAAGCCAAATGGTTTCAAGGAACTCAAAGGCAAGTTGCGAAAAATAACTTCTGGAAAAACTGAAAAAGTTTTTTTTGTTTTAAAATCCAAGCTCTGTTGATCTTTTGAAAAGGAAACAAACATTTGAGTTCCTCGAAACCAAAGGGCTATGAATGCTTGAATGTATAGATGCATAAAGCACACGAGCACAAACATATGTACACACAACAAGACATACAAATCCTAGGTTTTGGGGTCTCATGAATGGAGCCATGGTCTACCCATCCCAATAGGTGTGTACTATGGGTTTTCATCTGCTGAACAGGGTTCTAACAGAGTCGGCAACCCATCCTTCAGATTTTAAGGATTTCCCAAATGACTTGGTAATCAATAAAATTCTCAAAAGGATCTCGTCTGAGTGTAGTATCGCGTGACAACCAATTCAGAAATAGACTTTGTCATGGTCACCGCACTACATCCTAAAAAGGTTTAGTGGGGTTTGGTAACTACGGTTCTCAATATCATGGGCTCCTAGGTTGAGAGTAGCACGTCTCACGAACATATTCGTTTAACATGACTAGACTCTCAAGAGGGCCTCAACTGAGTGATGGTGTCTCAATTCAACTTTTCAGGATTCGACTCCCTCAAAGCCTCCTTGAATACCATCGTCCTATCCTAAGTACACTCAAGTTCGGGTTAGGACTTATCTCACTACTCAAGAACCAAGCCAACCAAGAGATAATCAAGCAAAGCATATACAGGCAATCAAACAGATATACACAAATATAGCAAACAAGCATAAATAAAACAAACAAAAACAAAGTGGGCTTAACCCTAAAAAACAAAAAAGTCTTCCCCAGTGAAGTTGCCATTTCTGTTGCGGTGAGAATCGGATAACAAGCTATTAGTTAACTTGCATCACATTTCTTTGAATTCACAACCAACTTTGATTTATCCAAAGGAAAGGTTCAAGATCGAGAAAACCTAAAAGGGGGAGATCTAAGGTTCGGGAGTTGGTTACACCTAGGGAAGGTACTAGCACCCTAAACGTCCGTAGTACTCTGCGGGAACCTCTTGTTTTAACTTGTAATATCTTACTCGCTTGCTAAGGGTGCTAAGCTAAAGGTTGAAGCCTTAGGGGTTATTATCTAAGTACACTCGACAAAGCATCGCACTTTGCGCCTACGTATCCTTACGGGAGTGAAATAAGAGTATCCGTAGTTCACCGATCTAAGGGTGAGGGATAGGAACCATTGGCTATGGCCAAAGTTCCAAGGGGAAATGAGTATGAGCTCATTTTAGAGTTCACGATAACTCTCTAAATCTAAGTTATAAAAGGGAAAGTGAGTTCTCATGATGATGAGAATCACATGGAGTTTAAGAACTCCAACCTACCTCTAAGTTATGATTTCATTGGCTCCCATGAGGCTAAGAAATAAGGGTGAACCTAGAAGGATAAGGTAAGATGGTTGTGGGTTAGTGACTTCATGAGTCAATTTAAGGTGATCTCCCTTTGGAATGGGGGAAAGATAACAGTTGTAAAGATTACCAAAAGATAACAAGGCAATAATTCAAATATGATGATGTAAAATACATGAATAAGATATGAGATGAAACAAAATTATGATGTCAATGCAAAGTTAGAATCATACATGTTGGACAAAGATCAAACATGATAAATAGAAATAATCATGGCAAGATGAATAAGGAAGTGCAGTAAAACCCTAATAAGCATTCCTAATCTTATCATGAATAAAAGTCTCAAAATTAAATATTCTTTCTAATTTCTTTTTATATTTAGAAAGTAAATTTAATTAGAGAAGCATGGCAAAAAGAACGGGGAGAAAAAGATGTAAAATGAACAAGTTATGTGATTTTGAAAATTGAGATATAAACTATAAAATAAATAAAATAACCAAGTATTAAAAATAAAGGAAAGGGTACTCCTAGGGATTGAACCCAGGACCTTTCATGTACAGCCTAAAACCATAGCCAACAGAAGCAATGCTCACGTCTGAACATGGAACGAGAGCAGCGATATATGTAAAGGAAGCGAGGTTTGAAGAAAATAAAATAAAAAAGGACTGGGGCGAGGGGGATTCGAACCCCAGTCCTTAGGGTTAAAGGCACGACTTCTCTACCACTGGGGTGGCTATACATTCGTTGTATATGCCACCCCAAACAACTTATAAACCCTCAAGCGAATGAAAATGACCTTGGAAATTAAAGCTGACATGGAAAAGCAACGCTATGTTTTAACTGAACAACATTAATTGGTCAAGGAAAATTTAAACGTTAAAAGACAAACACACACTTGGCCAATCACGTATTGCCATAATTTCATTTCTCCATGCAAACATGTGATGATTACGCGTTCGTTGTGAACAAAACAAAGGAGGCAGCAACAACAAAAAGGTTCATCATTTTTAATCCATCAATAACTCCACCAGATCTCAACCAACTTTAATGGACCAAAACATCAACTTAGCACCCATAAAGTAGAATAAGAATAAGTCTTTAGTAACACAAAACTAAACATCAAAATTGAGAAAACTAAAACATGACTTCCAGCTACGTGTTGTTAACTTAAACCAAGGCAAGGTGGAAAACTTGAGAACAGTTCAAGCACGCAAACTTAGTATGAGGGCGTGAGCATAATATTTCAAAACATTAACCATAGACAGTGCCAACAAATGTATTATTCTTCGAATGATAATATGATAACAGTGATAGAGTTATGTGAGACTCGAGTAGGCATGAGAACCAACTCATCATGAACACAAATTCAAATGGTTCTTAAATAGCAGATTTAAATACACAAACTTGATATGGACATGAGCATTTGTTGACAAACCTAGACAGTATGAGAAATCTATAATGAACTGAAACTCGACAAATACAATATCCTCTAAAACTGATCAGAATGCAATGGATAAAAGTATGAAGGATAAAAAAATGGCATATTGAATATGGAATAAAGAAGGAGAAGGGTTACCTAGTGGAATAAGTCCACTGCACCTTCTTACTTTGAGAGCTTGAAAACGAACTGAAGCTGAATTTCCTCCTCCTTGGAACAAACGTGCTCCAACTCTCACGAAACCCTCTCACTCGAATGGTGTTTCTCTTTTAAAAAAGAGTGAGTGATATGCTGAGAAATGTTGATTGTGGGTGCAGAGAGAAAATTGTTTTCTTTTATTCTACTTGTGTTGTTACACAAAGGTAGAACATGTTTATGGTGTTGTTGTAAAAATGGAGTGAGGGCGTAGTGTTCTTGGTTGTTACTGTTGATGTTTTGATGGTTAGTTTAAGGTTTGCGAATGGTGCAGAAAATGGGTGGGTTACTCGCAAGATTTTAAGAGATTCTTGCAAGATTCTGGAGTGGAGGGATGGAGAGATGTTTGAGAGATTTTTCTAATCGAAATCTGGTTCTTCTTCCCTCTTTGAATAAGAGAATGAGTCCCTTTATAGCCTCAGCCATCTGGTTATTTAAATTCCAAGCGTACTGGTATTTGGTTTTGTTCAATGGTTTATGGTTTTGGAAAGTGGTTGAATGATAACGACAAGGCTTCAACGGTCTAAAACATATGTTGGGGAAAGCATGCTGCGTAAATCTGTTCATTTTCACTCTTTCATGATGGGGCTGCCACCTCTTTTTGCTTGTCAAAAGAGTAGTGTATGTTTGAGGTAAGTTTGGAGAGTTGTGTAGCAGTTGTGGCAAAGGCGGTACGACTTGTTGTTGTAGGCCAGATGTGCTGTACCTTTCACGTATTTTCTATAATTTAAACTTTGTAATTTGGGACTTTAAAGAGTGAGAAGACAAATGGGTTATCATGTGGACCTTAGAAAACTTGAATTGATGATGCTTTTTTGTACGAACTTTTTCTTTGACTTGACAATGGTCTTGCCAAGATATGAATTAAGTGGTTAAAACAAAGGTCTTGATTATTGGTTGAAATTTTGATTTGAAATTGTCATGAACTTAGATTTTGGTGTTTGATTGGAGATTAGAACAAAACTAAAAATAAATTGAAGTAAGATTTGAACGTGGACTCAGGAAATTTTACATTGACCATGTATTTGATTTGGACATGAAACAATATTGATACTTGAATTTGGATGGGAACTTAGACTTTGGCATTTGAACATGGGTATGAAATGGATTTAGAAATGGATAAGTTGGGTAATTGTAATGAATTGGATAAAATTTGGAATGGAAAAATGAATTTAATTGGATGAAAAATATGGATTTTTGGATATGAAAATGGGTAGAACGAATAATGGCTAAGAAAGAAAAATGGATATTTGAATAAGAAAAAAAAATGGTTAATAAATGATTATTGAAATTGGTTTGGAATTAAAGGTGACAATTAAGGGCAGATAAAGTGGGTAGAAATTTGGTTATGGAGAGGATCATGGAGAGTGTTATAGAGATATCTCCTTGAAATGAGGGGCTTGTTTGGTTCAATGCTCCATCCAAAGACTTGATCAATCACTCCTTGAATCTCCTCAAGATAATACCTGAAAAAAACAAACACAAACAAAACCTGATGCAAAGGGTTAGCTATGCAGCATGCTTGACCTAAAATGATATGCAAGAGATCAATGGATCTAAGGGAAAATTTTGGGGTACAACAGGGAGACTCTCTCAGACCTTAGCTCCAATCAATTCTCAAGATGAAGTCTTGATGAAGGAGTCTTACTGTTTGCAGAATGCAGAAGAAAATGTTTTAGCAAAAATTTGTCAAAAGGGGGAGATTGAAAGCACCTGATGTTTGACTAAATTTTGCTAAAACATTCTGATGATAAACTTGAAGAATCTGCAGAAGGAAATGTCTTGACATCCTGACTGACTTAATAAGTTAACAGGTTTTAATATATTGCAAGAATCAAGAAGAGGATCAAGGTATCACAGGAGAAAAGATTGAAAGCCCAAGACAGCAGAAGACTATATAAGGAGACTTAGACCTAGGGTTACGTAATGTAAATTGTGTATCACTTATAACTTTTTAACCTAGTTCTTTTGTGTTGAATAAGGGTTTAGGGTTCGAGAGTCGTTGGCTCTCTTAGGAGTTGTAAGTCTCCACTCTGTAATATGGGATGCAGAGTGGAGGGCATAGGTACAGGGACACAACCAGAAGCCTGTAGGTAATGGTTGTTGTATTGTTCTTGGACGAAGCTTTGAAGCAAGTCCAAGATAACTTGGAGGTCAAGAAACCGCGACAGGTTCTATATTGGCAGAAGACAGAGATATCACAGGTTGTGATTAGGATGTGAGTGGGGTATCTCATATCAAGGTTGTAAATGTTTGAGTTTAGCCTTGGTAAAGATGTTCATTGGGTAAATGTTAGGGATAAAGTTGTAAAAGGTGGAGTTTAGCTTTGTAACAGTTCTATAGATAGTGAAGTCTTCATCCTGGATTGGTATCCCCCAGATGTAGGTGAGTTGCACTGAACTGGGTTAACACATACTGTCTTATTTAACAGTCTGCAATTTACAGTTTTGTTATTGTTCTTGACTGACATGTTGGATCAGATGTAGTGACATCTATGATTGTGCAGTTCTGATATTCAAGGTATCGATCTGTTGTTGCGCCTCTGAGTTTAAATGATTATGTAGAATAATGTCTTGACATGTGTTAGGACATCTGCTGTCTGCATAGGCCAGAATTTCAGACCGTGTCAGTGCTAAAGTGGATACGCTTACTCAAAAGATTGAAAGTTTGATCGTAGCTCCAACAGCCGTCATGGTTGCTGTGACGCTAAATTGTGAATTGTGCAGAACCCCTAGGCATAGTAATGCTGCATGTAATTTACTAGCCGATATTCCTACCGACCAAGTGAATTACGCCTAAGGAAACCCGTACTCAAACACCTACAGTCCTGGCTGGAGGAATCATCCAAATTTCTCATACAAGAACAATAATGCTTTATTTGCCCCAACTCAAGCCTCTGCGGTTCCTCCAGGATATCAGAAGGGAGCGGCCGCTGCCCCTCAAGCACCAAAAAAGTCAAACGTTGAGGTTTTATTGGAAAATTTCATCACAACCCAAACTCAACAAAACAAAGAGTTTTCCAACCAAAATATGCACACAAGTGAATTGTTAAAGCAGATGGCAACTAAGCTTGACGCTATGGCTACCCATAACAAAATGCTGGAAACTCAAATCTCTCAAGTACCCCAATAACAAGCAATATTAGTGGCCCCTGCAGGAGCATTTCCTGGACAACCACAACCAAACCCAAAAGGACATGCTAATGTTATTACATTGCGAAGTTGAACTGAACTAGATGGACCAATGGATCCAAGACTCCAAAACCCTTCCATGTATCAAAATCCTGGTAAAGGAGCCGAAAAGGTAATAGAACCAAAAAATGACAAAAAGGAATTCAAAAGTGAAGAGGCCGTAGAGAAAGAAACACCTTATGTGCGTCCACCACCATACAAACCACCAATACCTTATCCACAAAGGCTCGCTAAGCCTAAAAATGAAAGACAATTCAAAAAGTTTATGGAGCTTCTGAAACAACTCAATATTACTATACCTTTCACAGAAGCCATAACACAAATGCCTTCAAATGCCAAATTCTTTAAAGAGATCTTGTCTAATAAGAAGAAGGCTGAGGATAACGAAACCGTTATGCTCACTGCCGAGTGCAGCGCTATCATTCAAAATAACATGCCTCCTAAACTGAAAGACCCAGGTAGTTTCTCGATACCCTATGTAATTGGAAAATAAGTCATAGACAATGCTCTATGCGATTTAGGAGCCAATGTTTGTCTAATGACCTTATCCACCTATAAAAAGCTCAACTTAGGAGAGTTGCGACCAACGAAAATGTCTTTGCAACTAGCGGACCGTTCTGTTAAATTTCCTATAGGTATGCTAGAGAACATGCCCGTTCGTATAGGACAATTCTACATTTCTACTGATTTTGTGGTATTGGATATAAAAGAGGATTCCAACATTCCTATTATTTTGGGAAGACCCTTTTTATCTACAGTTGGAGCGATCATTGATGTTAATAAAGGAAAGCTAACTTTTGAAGTTGGTGAAGAAAAAGTTAAATTTATTCTAGCCCAATTCTTGAAAGCTCCCGCTATAGATGATTTATGTTGTTTTCCTGATGTCATCGATGAATGCGTAAAAGAAATGGGGATGGAATCATTTAAGTGTACAGAAATACTAAAGATTCCAGCACCTCCTATACTCGAAGACGATAATTGGCGTGAGCCGTACGTAGATGACAGTCTGAGGGAATGCCTAGCACTAACACCCGATCCAATACTATGCCCGAATAAACCCTTTGTAGAACTTAAGACACTACCCAAAAACCTAAGGTATGAGTTCCTAGACACCGAACTGGAACAACCAGTGATTGTTAACGCTGACTTGGGACAGATAGAGACCGAAAAACTTCTACATGTTCTAAGAAAGTATCCTAAAGCGTTGGGGTATAACATTTCGGACCTGAAAGGAATAAGTCCTTCTATACGCAAGCATCACATTATGCTCGAAGAAGATTGTAAGACGTCTAGAGAGCACCAAAAAAGGATAAATCCTATCTTAAGCGATGTAGTCAAAAAGGAGGTACAAAATCTACTAGAAGCAGGAATCATATACCCAATATCTGATAGTAATTGGTTAGTCCTGTGCATGTCGTGCCAAAGAAGGGAGGTGTTATGGTTGTTAGTAACGAAAAAGGTGAATCCATTACAAAACGAACTCAAACTGGATGGAGAATGTGCATATACTATAGAAAGCTAAACAAAGCCACTCGCAAGGATCCTTTTCCTTTACCCTTTATAGATCAAATGCTTGAGCGACTGGCTAAACATTCTCACTTCTGCTATTTAGACGGATACTCAAGATTTTTCCAAATTCCTATCCATCCTGACGATCAAGAAAAGACTATATTTACCTGCCCTTATGGTACGTTTGCCTACAGATGAATGTTGTTCTGACTGTGTAATGCACCTGCAACCTTTTAGAGATGCATGATGGCAATATTTGCCGACTTTATAAACAATATTATGGAAGTATTCATGGATGACTTCTCTGTCTGTGGGGAAAGTTTTGAAGGATGTTTATCGAATGTAGAAATGGTACTTGAATGTTGCGTAAAAGACAATCTAGTGCTAAATTGGGAGAAATGCCATTTCATGGTCTGAGAAGGAATTGTGCTTAGACATGTAGTATCCAGCTGAGGAATTGAAGTTGATAAAGCAAAAATTAAAATCATATAAAACCTTCAACCTCCGAAAACAGTTAGAGAAATTCGAAGTTTTCTAGGACACGTCGGTTTCTACCGATGATTCATTAAAGACTTCTCTAAGATAACCAAACAACTAACGGGCCTGTTAATGAAAGATGTTGAATTTGTATTTGATGAGAATTGCTTGAAAGCATTCGAACATCTGAAAAAGGCTCTCATAACTGCACCAATTATGCAACCGCCCGATTGGAGTAGACCATTTGAAATAATGTGCGACACTAGTGATTATGATGTTGCTGTTGTCTTAGGACAAAAAAAGACAAAAGGCTTCATGCTATATATTATGCAAGTAAAACCTTAGACAGTGCACAGATGAACTACGCTACCACAAAAAAGGAACTCCTGGCCATTGTGTTCACTTTAGATAAATTATGTTCTTAGTTGGTGGGAGCGAAAATAATTGTCTATACTGATCACGCCGCAATTAGGTACTTGTTGAATAAGAATGATGCCAAACCAAGATTTTTAAGATGGATATTACTTTTGCAAGAGTTTGATATAGAAATCAAAGTTAAGAAAGGAACCGAAAATATAGTAGTGGATCATCTTTCTAGAATCAAAGATCAAGAACCTAAGCGAGTCCCCATCAATGACGATTTTCCATACAATAGACTTGTAGCCCAGTTAGAAAATGAAAGTGAAACAAGTGAATGCTCTTTGATTTATCATGATGCAGAAACAAATGAAGTTGTGGAATCGATATGCTCAAAGACCATACTGTCGTGGTATGCTGACTTTGTCAACTACCTAGCAACTGGGGTACTTCCACCAGACTTATCCTACCAACAAAAGAAGAATTCTTTCATGATCTCAAACACTACTATTGGGATGAGCCCCTACTTTTCAAGCGAGGCGCTGATGGAATTTTCTGTCGATGTGTCCCTGAATCTGAAGTTGAAGATATCATATCTCATCGCCACTTTGCATCTTACGGAGGGCACGCAAGCATTTCAAAGACCTGGGCAAAAATTTTACAATTCGGCCTATTCTGGCCTAACGTTTGGAAGAGGTCGACATCGCTGTTATAAATTATGATCGATGCCAACACACTGGTAACATTTCTAGACGCGATGAGATACCACTAAGGGGGTTATAGATGTAGAAGTCTTTGATGTTTGGGGGAGAGATTTCATGGGCCCTTATCCATCATCCTTTGGCAACAAATACATACTCGTTGCAGTTGATTATGTTTTGAAGTGGATCGAAGCAATAACTTCTCCCACCAACGATGCATGAGTAGTTATAAGACTCTTCAAGAATGTAATATTTCCTAGATTCAGTGTGCCGAGAGTTGTCATTAGTGATGGTGGATCCCATTTTATTTTGAATATCTTTGGGAAACTATTGCTTAAATATGGAGTGCGACATCGAGTAGCAACACCGTATCACCCTCAAACGAGTGGACAAGTTGAGGTTTCTAACAAAGAGATCAAGCAGATTTTGGAGAAAATAGTTGCGACCTCTAGGAAGGATTGGTCTATGAAACTTCATGAAGCTCTGTGGGCTTATAGAACAACTTACAAAACTCCAATAGAATCCACCCCATTCAAACTAGTTTATGGAAAATCATGTCATCTGCCTGTCGAACTTGAGCATAAAGCTTATTGGGCCATCAAGACCCTGAATATGAACTATACAGCGGCATGAGAAAAAAGAATTCTTGATATCCATGAACTAGAGGAACTTAGATTGGATGCATACGAAAATGCCCGAATTTATAAGGAAAGAACCAAACAGTGGCATGACAGACAAATAGCTAGACGAGAGTTCAACCAAGGCGACATAATTCTCCTTGTTAACTCTCGACTTAAGCTGTTTCCTGGAAAACTTCGTTCCCGATGGTCTGGCCCCTTTGAAGTTATAAGAGTTCTCCAAAGCGGAGCAGTGGAAATTAAGGGAAAATCTGACGAGACTTTCATTGTTAATGGGCAGAGACTTAAACACTACCATAACATTGAGAACAAAGATTTTTGCGTAAGCTATAAGTTGGAGGAGCTATCCGCTCTTTCGAAAGACTAGTTTGACCCTGATGTCGAGCTAAAGACATTAAACAAGCACTGCATGGGAGACAACCCACGACCCTTAGATTTTTGAACTTTTATTTTTATTTTTTTATCTTTTATCTTTATTATCTGTTTTTGTGTTTATCTTCTATTATTATTACTACTATTTTTGTTTTTTTATTTTATTTTGACACCTTCACGGTATAGTTCATTGATAGTGTACTCTTTGTCTATTTTCAGGCTAGTTTAGCTTAGGATAGCCTTCATTGACTTAGAGTATGGATCATAATGCTGATATGGAGATTGAGTTTATGAACGATGCTCAGAGACGCCGATTCGATATTTTGGTTCAGAGGGAATTGGCATTACCTATATACCCTGATGGTCGTACTTTGACCACCCTAGGATTAAGGGACAATGTTATGTACTTGCTTGACCAGATTGGTTGGGTGAACTTTGGTGTAAGGCACAGATATAGCCCTTACTGTATGCTGACCCTAGAGTTTCTTAGCTCATTGTATTATGACCCAAACTGAGGTCTTGGTTTTGGCCGAGGATTAGCCACTTCAGGTTGTTCAACACGAAACACCATTTTACCCATCATGAAATGGCCAGCCTATTAGATTTTCCTAATGGACCTGATGCCCATTCATTGACACCTGATGATGCTTTTACTGACCTTGACCTTAACTACTTCTAGGGAACCATTACCAGTAACTACCATCCTGAACCTCACACCATGTTCTAAAGTAACATACATAACCCGACTTTTAGGTACTTTCATAAGATTTTGGCTCACACCCTATTTTGTAAGGAAGAGAATATCACCTCTGTTTCTAAGGATGAACTGTTTATTATGTACTATGTTTCACAGGGGAGGCCTGTGAATGCTGCTTCTTTTATGGTGGCTAGTTTGAACCGCATTGCTTAAGAGACCGATGGTTCTATCCTCGCTAGAGGTTTAGTAACCATGATTGCTAAAGCCATAGATTTTTGTTACCAACTTAACCATATTCGTGCTTATGGAGGCATCCACCCAATGCACTTGAATTTCTGTTTTAACCGTGGTATGTTGGCTAACTTAGGACCAGCCGAGTTTGAATTCCAAATTGATAACAAAGTGGTCCACAATTTTACCTTGCCTAACCACGAGAGGTTAAATGTGCATAATAGGAACAAGTGGCTTTATAACCTTGAGGAGGAGAGTGAATCACCTACACCACCCTATAAAGTATAACCCTCAGCCTTATGAAGTACCTGATGCCAATCCCCCTGATGTCACTTCTCATGTCTCTAGAGCTCGTGTAGATTATGTTGCTGCCATTGGTGCTCTGCAGTGCCAAGTGGACACTCTTAGGGATGAGATCACTTCCATCCGAGAGGACCTCATTGGATTCATGGATGTTGCTAATGAGCAGTTTGACCATTTGTTCCAGTAAGTCCATTCTTTCACTAGGCACTTTAGCAAATGAATTATGACTTGTACCGATGGAGTTCTTGTTGCTTTTATGTTTTAGTTTGTTTTGGTTTTTATTGTATTTCATTCCGTTGTAATTTTGTACTTTCTGTATCGTCGATTCATCGGCGAAGACATGCTGTTCTGGTTGTTGGATTAATGTGATTTTCGTTTATGTCTTTTATATTGGTTCATAATATTTCATGCTTATTTTTATTTTTTCTGCAATCTTAATCTCACAATAATATTCCTGCAGTTAGACTTATGTATTATATTTATTTAAATTATCAAAAACCCAAAAGAATTATGATTCTGAACCATAAATTGAAAATTTGCGCATTTTTGCCTAATGGCGTTCGCCAAGGCATGATGGCGTCGCCATCAGTTCTTTATTTTTGAATTTCCAACGTTTAAACACATGGCGTTCACCGTGTGCTTAATGGCGTTCGCCATGGAGACGGAACGTGCAGTTTTTTTTGCACGTATTCTGTTGCAGAAAGTGCGTGGGTTTCAAACTAAACCCTTCCAACTTCCCATATATCTCTATAACCATCCAAATAACTCCCCATTAATCATTATCTTAACTCCTAACAACCCATATACCCTTTCTTCTTCTATATAAACCTTCCAAACCTCATTTTATCATCATCATCACCTACATTCTCAAACTCTCTTACTTGCTGTCCTTGTTCCCAAACTCTCCAAACTCTTTAAAAAAAATTCAGAATGCCTTCTAGAGTTGCTCACGACATTGACTACATGGGAATCAAGTTTCCCGAAGGTATCCTTGGTGAGCGACAGCGGGCTGTTTTCCACAAAATCTATAAAAGACCTATCGAAGCCACGCGATATGCTCATATCGACACTGTCCATGCACTAGGATTGTTTGACAGCATCAACTGGATGCTGACTAATTTAGGTTTGTCTCACTTTTTCTCTAATCCTAGTCCTACATACGTTAGATTAACTTATGAGTTTTTAAGTTCTTTCCAATACTTGCACGACCTTTCCCGTACCACTGACACCGCTAACTTTAGGATGTTTAATAGAGATTATTCGCTGCCTCAAAAGAGGATAGGTGAGATTTTTCCATTTTCGAGTGGCGAAGATTACACTTGTCAGGCGCCGCTTGAAAGCGAGTGGGAAGCCAATGCTTTAGGCTTCTGGCGCCAAATCACTGGCAAAACCACGTCCACGTGGGAAGGCCTAAAATCCACTTCTATTCACAACCCCGCGATTAGGGACTTTCACCGCGTTCTGGAAAACACTATTTTTGGAAGAGAGAACACAGGGAACATGAATTCCAAGGATTTATTTTTCATTCATTGTGCTCTGTCGGAGACTAAAGTTAATTCTACACCTTTCTTGTTAGCCCACCTTGGTTATGCCGCCGGTAGGTCTAGTGGTCACATCTGTGTCGGAGGAGTGATTACCTTCATTGCTTTTGCTCTAGGATTGCATGATGAGTTTGCTACCCCCGAGAGATTAGTTATTCCTTTTGTTGATTTAGATTACTGTCGCAACATGCGCCTTATCAAGAACGTGCCAAGCGGCAAGTATAGGCTTATGATTAAGAACAGAGAGGTGAGGAGTATTGATTTACCCTGTGCATCGCGCATTAATGTGCACGTTAGCACAAATTAGTTATTTGACACTAAAGCCCTAAACTTAGGCGATGAAGTTGTTAATAGGGCCTATGCTGAGATCATGGGATTTGCACCACAGGCTAGCCCCCGTGCCAATGCTGACATCCCAGGGCCGAGTCACGGAGCACACACTGCACCCACTTTCTCTGACCAATTTTTAGGTACATACCAGCCTTAGGAGGAGTACGACTATGTCGCCATCCGGAGTAGTTTAGATGATATTTTGTCTGAATTGCAGTTTTGGAATGACAGAGAGACGGAGCGTGACTTACTGCTCTAGAGCTTACAGCGTCAGCAGGAGGACATCAGAGTTGCTGTGGATCGTGCAAACCAGCAGTAGGTTAACTTTGCAGAGCACATAGAGCTTGATATGGTGGATCTGACTGAGCAGATGGAGGGCATGAGGATGCAGATTACCACTTTGAGAGATTATGTTCAGCATGTTCCTAACCCTGCCCTTGGCAGAGGTTATGGACGACATCGTGGCCGAGGCCGTAACCATTGATTACTCTAGGTTTTTCCACTCCTTTTTCACCTTGTACTAAGACATTGGGGACAATATTCAGTTCAAGTGTGGGGGAGGAGCTTTACTGCTTTATTTATTGGTTTTTCCATTATTTTCATGTTATTTTTATGCTTTTCTAGTTAGTTTCTTTTATGTCGAGTCTTTTATGCGTATTTGAGTCCTATTGTATTTTACCTTTTTCTTTCATTAGAAAAATTCCCCTAAGATTGACAAAAAGTAACCCCAACGAAAAAATTTTCATCTGATTCAATAGGATGACACTTTTTCACCTTTAGGCTATGTTATTTATACTTGGGAAAGTATT